>WAAF01001754.1:224192-625308 GCA_013400475.1 Tricholaema leucomelas
ATCTCCTCGAATCTCCTCTCCTCGAATCTCCTCTCCTCTCCTCTCTTTCTCTTTTTGCTTTCCCCCTTTCCCTTCCCCTTCCCTTTCTATTTTCTTTTCTCTTTCCCCCCTTTTTGTTTTCCCTTTTCTTTCCATGTCTGTCTTGTGATTTGGCTCCAGCATGCATGTTCAGGGGAGATGACATCAGGCAGATAGCAGGAAGGCACTGCCTCCTGCATGCAAGCAGTTCATGGGTGTATGAAATCCAGGGCTGAGCATTAATTTGAATGTGGATGGAGCAATTTCCTCTGCAGACCTCCCCAGGGAAAGCCACGTGGGCCTGGGAACTCGGCATGGGCTGCAGCAATTCTGTATTTGGCATCATTTCTGGGCAGTGCAGCACTGGCCTGGCATGCTTGCTAAATATTTTCAAGATTCATCATCAAGTTGTGCTGTAACAATAATTCACTCTTGTTTGAAGCCTTTTAGCTGAGGGCCTGAATGTGCCTTCATTAAGACTTTAAGTAAGATCTATGCAAATAACTGAGTTACAGATTTTTCTGTCAACTCAGGACTAAATGTTGGAGAAAATAAAACTTCTAAATCTTTTACTGGATGGGATGAAGTATTTTGTTCCAACCAAAACTATTTTCCTTGCATTTGGAGCTTTACATTAAAAAAAGTTAAGTCTTAAAACCAGGAACAAATAAATGCCATATGAAAACAAATCAAATTGAAGTGTTCCAGCTTTTCCAGACTTCCTTCCCATTACTTTTTGGGGAAGGCTCATCACCAGGACTGGCACAAGTCTGCAAAGAGTTTTAGTAGGATTAGGTTCACAGTGTTCTGAAAAACTAGTGTTTTATGAAATCTCGTGCTGCACACTGCTTTCAGGACAGTTGGTAGGCATGCTTTGGTGTTCTTGTTTACAGATGGATAAAGCTGGGCAAAGATAAGGGAAGTAAAGAACATTAGAGGACAAGATGAGTCACCAACCGTTCTGGGAACAAAACCCACATCTTCTTACTTAGTTGAGTGTGAATGCATGTCACAGCTCCTGGAAATGATGGAGAATTAATGAAGTATGTTCTAATGAGGACTAACATAGAGTAGGGCCAAGTGCCATCCACCTCTCTGAGCGTATCAGAACATACATCAGAGGGAATCGAGGGCATAAGCATCACTGAAATTTCCCCTTTAATCTTCTGCTTGCCAAAAACCCCTCTCTGCTCAAAAAACCAAGTGGGAGAACAAGTTTTACCCCTGAAAAGAAAAGCTTGAAGCTGCCTGCCTGCTCAGGAGAGCACTTTTAATAGTCATCCTTTCCAAAGCCCTCAAAGCAGAGCTGTGTGTTACCACTTATTTATGCGCTGCACTAGTTGTGGAAAGTTGAGTGTGGGCTCACAGGAGAGGCAAAAAAAAAGTATCTTTGCTTTAGGAAGCCCCTCTACCTTCCCCGAAGTGGAAGCACTGTGCTCCCACACCTTTGCAGGTGTCTACTCACAGACCCTCCTGTACACCTACGGCCCTTTTTTTGCTGTGCCCTGGAGGAAAGCCATTGTGGAGACCTCCTGCTTTTGCTCACATAGCTCCTCTTTCCCTTGCCCCAGTGCAGCACTCAGGTGGCCACAGGCCAGACAGAGGCAACTGCTCACTGCAGAAGGCTACTGCTATTTTTTGCATGGCCTCAACCTTCCCAGCAGGTATGTGGTAATAACCAAAATGCTGCACCTGCAACAAGCTGCACCTGAGGAAGCTGCTTTGTACCCAACAGAAGGTCACCTACACAGGTGAGTGGCAAAGGGCCACAGCGGATTGGGGTGCATGGCAGGAGCCAGCTCCAATGCCACCCTATTTCAGAGAATAAAATGTAGAGCATATTGTATCCTGAACACAGCTCCAGTCCCTACAGACCTACACCAGTCTGGGTCAGCCAGCTGAACACACTGAGTGCAAATCCATCCTGTGCTTGGGGGCAAAAGCTTAGGCTGTGGTGGGAGAAACCCAGCACTGCTGGCCTGGCCTTTTATAGTGCCTCTGCACCTTACTGCATGTCATGGTGTCATCCTTGGCACAAGCCAGGAGGGGCAGAAAGCTAAGAGGGCAAAGCGCTGAGGGCTGGAACCTCCAGTGTGCCACGGCAAGGGATGCCCTGGCACAGCAATGCCACAGACTGCCTCATTCCAGCAGCGATAAGGGCAGGATGGATGTTCAGTATTACAAGCCCATCCCAGACACACCATTATGGTTTTACTAGGCTACATTTTATAGGATAGTTTAAGATAAAAATGGTGATTTGTCCAATATTATACTTCTTACATTACAGCATTAAAAATACAATTTTACTATAATCATTTCTTCTCCCTCAGGCTTTTATATCTATAAAAGAAAGGGCATATGGCTCTATAAATCATATCAGACCTAATAAACATTTCCTCTGCCAAACACTGCCTCTAACTTTCTCCTCAAAAACACTGGCAACATTTTCCCTGCTGTCATCAGAGAGCTCTTGCTTTTGAGCCGATACCTGAATGGATCAGTCTGATGACCCCTTGGACAGCACCTCATCAACTTCAAGGCAGATGCAATTTTTGTTTCTGCCTTCAAGTTCTCCCAGAAATCTCCCAGAAGTGTACTTATAATTCAGTCCTGTCTATTCTTGAGCATATAGGTAGCATGATGTGCAAAGGTCCTTATGCCTCAGGCAGATTTGGATTGCCTTTGATCTTGGTTAATACGCATGTGAAGTTCTGTACATTTGTGTTGTGGCATCTGGTAAAAAATTATATAGCATGTTTATATGTTTGTAGTTAACACAGTCTGTTGGGAGTGTGAGAAGCTAATCCCCCCCCTCGCCTTTACTCAATTGCTCATAATAAAATATTTCCAGTACATCTAAACAAGCTGATTTCTTCCTTCCCTCCTCACTTCCCCCATCACTGCCTTGAGTTGTTTCAGAGCCACTGTCTGTGCAGAAAGTTGTGCCTTTTACTCTTGCTGTCAAATGATAATTCAGGGCTGAAATCTGATCATGTTTTATGTAGCTTTGAAAGTAAAGAGACAAAGCACCAACTTATAGACATTAACTAAAATGCTAGGTACTGTAATGGCAACTGAGGTGTTAAGTTGCTCTTTGCATTGCCGTTCATTAAAGTACTTGGAAATACTAACAGGCAATTTTCAAGTTACTATGCAGAAGGCTTTAAAAATTACTGTGCTGAGATTCTGACCTTATTTCTTCTTTAAAGAATTTCTTGCAAATGGATGTCCCAATGCAGGCGTTGCACTTATCGAGTCCCAGGAAAGTCCGTCCAAAACTGTAGCTGGCTTTGACATGGGGCGCAGATGGAGAAGGTGTTGCTGCTGTGGAAGGGTTACAGCTCAGAGTCAAAACCAGGAGCAGCATCAACGAATCTGCAACTCTGGAGCAAAGGCAACATATCCAGTGCCCCATCTACAATAGTGGAGAGCTCTGCCTTTTGCAGGTTGCCCCTCTCTATGCTTTTGGTCTCCTTCTGATGACCTCAGCCTGCAGCAGTCAGCCCCGAAACACAGCAAGACACATTGGGTGCAGGAGAACCTGCTGCAGTCCCCATTCTGCCAGCTGGTCACTGGCTCTATTGGCTTGAAGTTTGGGTGGGAAAGATATGATGTAGGGTGGGGAGAAGGAAATACATGGAGGATGCAGATAACTTGGGTTTCCATGGTTACCTTTCCTTTACTTGGTGCAGCTGCTTCGGCCCATGCTGACCCTCCCATCAGCCGACTTGGAAAACAACATGAAGAGGTGCTCATCTGCACTTTGTGCAGACAAATGAAGGATATCCTGCCCCTGGAGAAAAGGGCATATGCAAGACACTTAGTTAAAACTGGTTTGGAAGGAATAATAGTGTTGCAGAAAGGCACATTTTACCAGAAGCCAGAGCCTTAGAGTTGCTTTATTCCTGGAGATTTGCGACGGCGCGTCGCTTAACTTCTCAGATGCTTTCTTGGCTCAGTTTCCCTTCTCACAGAAGCACTGAAAAGACTGTCATGTGGAATCATCACCATTTTGTTTCTTGAAAATAGAGCTGTTTAGAAGTGATTGCACTGCAGTGTTTCGCACCATGGAAAGCAGGATAGCTTGAAGCTTTCCAAACCACTCAGCTGATGTAACAGCTTGGCCTCTAAGCCACTCTTGGAAAATGCGGCTTTTCAGCAGGGCTGGCTTGCTTTTGAATACCTCGTCCCAGTGGTCCCGGCACTGGAAAGAAGCTAGAGAAAGGGATGAAGGCTGATGTGGGAGTTTTGCCAGAAGTTTCAAATGTACTTAGAAACTACTCTGATCACACCCAAAGGGTGTTCTTATTAGGCCAAAGACTTGAAAGTTATGGAAACTGCTGTCTGCTTGTCCTGATCTGGTGCTGGGTGCAGGACTACACCTTTCCTGGGCTGGAGTGACTGGACACAGACATGGACTCTGGCAGGCTGCTGCAGATGACTATTCATGGTCAGGAAAGCAGACATGGAAGGAGTGTTGTCATACCTTGGCCTCAGACAGTACAGGGAGCAATGTGCTGCTGTGGTGGCACCAGGATTTGCTCCTCTCCCATCCCATCTGTCATGTCTTGATTCACACAATCACGCAAGCACAGGATCACAGAATTAACCAGGTTGGAAAAGACCTTTAAGATCACTGAGTCCAACCTATCACCTAACACCTTCTAATTAACTAAACCATGTCACTAAGTGCCTCATTCAGTCTCCTTTTAAACAACCCCAGAGTTGGTGACTCCACCATCTCCCTGGGCAGCCCACTCCAATGCCAATCACTCTTTCTGTGAAGAACTTCTTCCTAACATCCAGTCTAAACCTGCCCTGGCACAGCTTGAGTCTGTGTCCTCTTGTTCTGTCCCTGGTTGCCTGGGAGAAGAGACCAACCCCCACCTGGCTACAATTTCCTTTCAGTAGTTGTAGAGAACACAAGGGCTCCCCTGAGCCTCCTCTTCTCCATGCTAAACAACCCCAGCTCCCTCAGCCACTCCTCATGGAGATTGTGCAGAGGGCTTGTGAATAGGGCTTGTGCATCCAGATTGATGCAGGGAGGGACATATTTCACCACAGGGGCACTGAGGAGCAGTCTGAGGCTCTGGAGACTCATCTTTTCCCCATCTGGACCACTCACACACCATGTGCGCAAGCCACTTTCTATACTGTAGCAATGCTTTATTATCCTCTCTGCCATTTAACCCCACCTTGCTGAGACTAAGGAATGTACGAACCACAGGGGTATAACGCTGGGGTCTGTGATTGCTCTTCACTTTCCAGAGGGGCTGCTGTAGAAGGGCAATCCTAACAGTGCAAGGCAGCTCTTCCAAGCAGAGGCTCATTAGTTGTGGCACTTGGGAGGAATCTGGAGTGTCTCCTCCACTCCATACCTTTGTGGGAGTCTGCTTCATCTCCCAGTGTGTCCCTAAATGGAGACAGTGACATTGAAGGTTTGTCTACAGAGTGCAGCACAGACAGAGAAGATAATGAACCCTGTTGAGAGGGTGGGTGGATGCATCGAACCCTGGCAGCCCTGCAAATGAGAGGCACTGAGTGGTGCTGGCATGATGATGAGTGCATGCAGCACACAGCTCTGCATTACACCATGCTCACTCTTGGTCTCTACCTCAGTAAAAAGCTCTTTGAAAGATGCTGGTGGTAAGAACCATGCTACAGTTAAACGCCAGTATTAGTTGTTTCTCACGCGCCAAAGTTCATCCTGCATTTCCCATTGATGGAACATTGTTCCTTTCCTCTCTGCAGAAATCAGCTCTTGCCACTGCTTCCTGTCAGTAGCTCTGCAATGCTGGCCGTGTCCACATTGTTCCTTGCCCAGGTAGTGCCTGTGTGCTATCAAACTTAAATGCCAGCAATCTGTCTTAATCTTTGTTATGTAATACACAAAATATATAGCCTTCAGTTTCTTAAATAATTTAATTGCTTGCTTTTTGTCTTCAAATTTCTATTGTAATTTTAAGAGCAGAGACCCAGGCTCCCTTCTCCTGGTGCCTCAGCCTCTACTGCCCCATGGTGGCCCACGGAAATGGAAAGGCTTCAGCCTCTGGGGCTGGTAACTGGGCCTTTCCCCACCACAGACCCTGTGCTCTTGCACAAAAAGCCACTACATGGATAGCACAGTTTCTCTTCCAGTAATGGTACCCTGGTTGTTGTGTTCTTGCATTTTTGTGTAGTTTAGGCACATGCAGAGCAGTGTTCACCTTTCCCTAGGAAGAGCAGATGGAATTGTGTTTTCTTGCAGTGCAGCGCACCTGCATCACCTTCAAGCGTTATAAAAGTAACTTTTAACTCAAAGAGTGGGAACTGGTGTGCCGTACGCACCTTGGGCTTACTGCTAGCATTTGCACTTGCCCCCAGGGCCTGAACCCCCTCATTCCAGGTATTTTTTCCTCAGGCTGAGCTGTCCTGGTACACAGATGATGTGTGTAGGAAACAGACCTGCTCAAGACACTGAAAAAAAAGCCCAAAAATGGGAACACACAGCTCTGAGGTAACTTAATACAATATCTTTATTGATGATCTAGACCAGGGGATTGAGTCCAGCATCAGTAAGTTTGCAGATGACACCAAGCTAGGAGCAGGTGTCTATCTGTTGGAGGGTAGGAGAGCCCTGCAGAGGGACCTTGACAGGCTGGATGGGTGGGCAGAGGCCAATGGGATGAGATTTAACAAGGCCAAGTGCAGGGTTCTACGCTTTGGCCACAACAACCCCAAGCAGCAATACACTCTGGGGACAGAGTGGCTGGAGAGCAGCCAGGCAGAAAGGGACCTGGGAGTCCTGGTAGATAGTAGCTGAAGATGAGCCAGTAGTGTGCCCAGGTGGCCAAGAGTGCCAATGGAATCTTGGTCTCTATCAGGAACAGCGTGGCCAGTAGGACAAGAGAGGTTATTCTTCCCCTGTACTCAGAACTGGTCAGGCCAAACCTTGAGTACTGTGTCCAGCTTTGGGCTCCTCAATTCAAAAGAGATGTCAAGATACTGGAACATGTTCGGAGAATGGGCATGGAACACAAGCCCTGTGAGGAGAGGCTGAGGGAGCTGGGGATGATTAGCCTGGAGAAGAGGAGGCTCAGAGCAGACCTCATTGCTGTCTAAAACTACCTGAAGGGAGGCTGTAGCCAGGTGGGAGTTGGGTCTCTTCTCCTTAGGTAACCAGCAACAGAACAAGGGGACACAGTCTCAAGTTGTGCCAGGCGAGGTATAGGCTGGATGTTAGGAGGAAGTTCTTCACAGAGAGAGTGATTGGCATTGGAATGGGCTGCCCATGGAGATGGTAGAGTTGCTGTCTCTGGAGGTGTTCAAGAAAAGCCTGGATGTGACAGTTCCATGGCCTAGTTGATGGATAGGGCTGGACTGGATGATCTTGGTTGGATAGGTTGTACTGGATGGATAGGTTGGACTGGATGATCTTGGAGGTCTCTTCCAACCTGGTTGATTCTATGGTTCTAAAATGTCAGCCAGGAAACCACTGCTTGCTGTATGTTGTGAAGGAGGCTGCACTGCTGAAAGCAATGGCAAACGTGTGTTTGCTTTCCTTCTGGTGACATGGCATGCAGATACGGTGATCAGGTGGTGAACAGCCAGGTCCACAGCAGCTTCATAAATCTGCTTGTGTCAGGTGGGAGTAGCAGGTCAGATTGTTGGGGAATTGACCACAGTAGGTTTTACTGGAGCTGCTATTGGGTTGGCTTTAACGACCTGACAGGAGCTTCCCAAAGCATGTAACAAGATATCTCCATGAGACACCATTAGCCCCATGAGAACACGGAGGCAGCGGCTGTGAGGGAAAAGCCTAGGTCATTTTCTAGAAGTTCTAATTTCTTATAATTTCTAACATGGACCAAAATGCAGCTACTGACCTGTTGGAGAGCAGAGCAGAGGAGAGAGACTTGAAATCCCTGGTGGTTAGAAGGATGACTTTGATCCAGCCTTTGTGGCCAAGAAGGCCAATGGCATCCTGGTGTCCCAGACTGAGGCCAGCAGCTACCCATGTCTGGAGGACAGGAGCAACTCTTACTCCTTTTGACGAGTAAGAATGGAAGTACTGCACACCAATGGGAAGTTTGAAGACAGGTTCTACTTACAGGTGCATATATGCAAAAGGCAATCAGGTAGAATGGGTACATCCACAAGCTCAGCCAAGCCTATCAGACTAAATCCATCCAGAAGCCTCCAGCCCTTCCACGCTCAGCAGGCCTGAGAGTAGGCCATAACTGCTCCCCCCATCTTAGGCCTCCAAGGCCTCAGCAGGCTGCATGACACAGCTCAAAATTCCCTGCCGGCTGGGAGCCATCTGCCACACACAGACCATGAGGTAAGTAGAGACTCTGCTTTTCCCAGAGAGACATGTGTAGGGACGATAGGCAGGGAGGGGAAGAGGCAGAAGAGAGCAGATATCAGCCAGGCACTGGCTTGTAAGCTGTGGTTAGTGGAAAGTGGAATAGAATAACAATATTGCAACATCCTGGGACGACCAGGTCTGTCCCCTGGGACAGGACTTAGTCTCTATACTTTTCTTAAGGGAACCTGGGACCCCCTCAAACTGCCACACCTGGGGCATATTAGAAGGGCTGTGGTTAGTAGGTTGAGAGATGTTCTCCTCTCCCTCTACTCTGCCCTGGTGAGGCCTCATCTGGAATATTCTGCCCAGTTCTGGGCCACTCAGTTCAAGGACAGGGAACTGCTTGAAAGAGTCCATTGCAGAGCCACAGAGATGATTAAGGGAGTGGAACATGTTCCTTATGAGGAAAGGCTGAGAGAGCTGGGGCCCTTTAGCTTGGAGAAGAGGAGGCTGAGGGGTGACCTCATTTATGTGTACAAATATGTGAAGGGTCAGTGTCAGGAGGATGGAGCCAGGCTCTTCTCAGTGGTGTCCAGTGATAGAACAAGGGGCAGTGTGTGCAAGCTGAAGCATAGGAGGTTCTGCCTAAATATAAGGAAAAACCTTTTCACTGTGAGGATGACAGTGCACTGGAACAGGTTGCCCAGAGAGGTCGTGGAGTCTCCTTCTATGGAGACGTTCCTGTGTGACCTAGTCTAGGTGATCCTGCTCTGTCAGGGGAGTTGGACTAGATGATCTTTCAAGGTCCCTTCCAATCCCTAATGTTTTGTAATTCTGTGAGACTGCTCTATCAAAGGCAGACCAAGTGCAGGAAACTTTCTGAAGTGGCTTCCACCAACAGAGGTAAAAGGGTTAATTCAGCTTCTGTGCCCTCATTTCTCTTTTCTCCATGTGCCATGAGGAGTGTTTGGTAACTCACCTGGCAGCACTTCCCCATCCCACTGGATGCAGTATTGCAGGTGGTAGAACTTCTGAACACAGTCTCTGCAGGTCTCAGTGGCTGTGGGTTTGGAAGGGTATGGCTGCAGTCTCCAGCTACTCATTGAAGTGTAAGAGGATCTGCCCTCCACTGCTGCTAGCTCTGGAGAAGGTGAGGGGAGGACAGGCTGATTTTCTCCAGCACACGAGTTGAAAAACACCTTTTACTTAAACCACCTTCCAGACTCCACCCAATCCACTAATACAATCCAGCTGTTCCCAACTGCATCATTCCACCTCAAGTTCCTTGCCCATCTGCCCCTGAGCAACTCTGGCTGTCCCCAGGAGTGGGTTTCATGCTAACAGAGTCTTGCAGCCATCCTTTCCCCATCTCATCAGTGCTGCTGGCTGGCTCACCCCAAGCACAACCCAGTGCCAGCTGCATCCTCTGGATCTAACTGAAACACTGGAAATGTTTTTGCAGAGCAGGATAGCTTTAAAATCAATTAATTAATTATTTTTGGATAATCACCACTAAGTGCTTCAGAACTGGCCAGATGTGTGGAGCAGAAGGTGCAGGGCTGCCATGCCATGATCCTCAACCCTACCTGCATCTGCTCATAGGGACCTTGCTACTCAGGCAACCTCAGTGGCAGGTTTTGGATATCACATCATTGCATTTCCCTCTTCAATCCAGGTTTACTACCATAAAAGAGCCTTCCCAGCAAGTACAGGATTGCTGAGCAACAGAGTATTTCTTGGTGGGTTGTAGGCCAGTTGTGTCTCACTGACACAAAATACAGGAAAAATCAAACTTCTGCTGGAATAGGAGAAGCTCCCATTCTTTCTGAGGTCTCCAGCAGTCCCTGACTGCATCTTGCTGCCTGTACAGCCCAGATAAAGACCTTGGCTGCTGCACAGAGCGGCTTCATGGGATAGGGTGGAAGTCAGCTCAGGGTGTGGTGGAATGTGATTATTCTTAATAGCACTTTTCATTAATCACATCCAAGATAGTAATTAAACGATTGCCAAGTAACCAGTACAAACCTGATATCAAGTTGCTTATCACTTCAATCCCCATTCAGGCTGGATATGTGGAGTAATAGCTGGTGCAGCTTGACACATTTGAGAAATGAAAAATGTGTCACTTTGAATGTTACAAAACTTGTAACGTTTGGGAGGATGTGATCACTTCCCTTTTCTGCATTTTCCTCCTGATTGCACGATTATGAAAGAAACATCTGTTTTCAAGTGATCTGCAACACAGAAATTCTGTTCCACTTGGATTTGTAATGGACAACTTCTGTTATACACTCTTACTCGTCCAGTTCTGTTTCTTTCCCATTTTCTCTTGCTGAAAGATGAAAGAAAAAGGGAGAGGAGGAGAAAAAAAACCCAAGTAAACAAAATGAACCCCACTGTCCAGAGTACAAATGCAGAAAGAAAAAGGTGCCACTGAGATGTGGGTTGTGTCAAACACCAAAGCTGAGCTGGTAGAGCGTGTTTGCAATTCGATTCCCTAGATGATTTGACTCTGTGTGTGTATGGATTTTTCTACATTTTGAATCAATGAAAATACTAAAACAGCAATAAAAAATCGACATATTTTTTTTTCCTCACCAGGAAATAAATCCTATTGTTTGATATGCTTGGTTGTAATTGATGAGAAACATCAATAATCTACTCTATTGATAATAGGTATTGTTCTGCATCTATGGTAGTTTTTTGTTGTTCTCCTTGACTCCATTCTTCTGCTGCAGAGGAGGAAACCTGTTGTTTAGAAATCTCTGCCTTTGAACACTGGTAGGCAGCTGGAAGAAAAAGCCAGCTAGAAGAAAAGCCTTAGGCACTGTGGCCAACAGATAAGGCCAGTTCTGGTTTGTGAGAGGCTGAAATGTCAGTACAAAAGGCCACCAAATGTTATCAGCTGCTGTAGTGCCTGCAGCCTGTATGGGAGATGGTGCCAAGCAGTGTAAAGTGTGGAAGAGGATCCTGGATTTTATGTGTCAGTGTCCACAGACAGAAAATGAGTTACTGGCATCTTCAGCCTACGGGGAAATGGCAGTGAAAATGGAATTGGCTGCACACCAGACTGGGGTGTGCTGGTCACTTCCTGTGCAAACCATGCAGGAAAGAGGTAAGGAGGAGCTGTTTGGAAAGTGAACAAAGCTCCTTGTTAAGGAGCACTCACCCTGAGTTGGCTGTGGCCTTGCACACACAATCGGCAATGATGCCTCTGCTCCTGGCCCTCTTGTTCAGTAAAGCAGGTCCTTATCACAGAACTTTAGCGGTTGGAAGGGACCTCCAGAGGTCATCACCCCCCTGCCAAAGCACAATCCCCTAGGGTAGTCCACAAAGGGATACATCCAAGCAGGTTTTGAAAGTCTCCAGTGAAGGAGACTCCACAACCTCTCTGGGCAGCCTGTTCCAGTGCTCTGTCGCCCTCACTGTAAAGAAGTTTCTGCTCATGTTGAGGTGATATCTTCTGTGTTCCAATTTGCAGCCATTGCTCCTTTCTTATTGGTGGAGTCCAAGTCTGTCTGACTGCAATCTGAATCATGATGCAAGTGCATCTTCATTTTCTTTGACAATAATACATCAAAGAAAGAAAGTATCCCTCCACAAGAGTAACAAATAAATAAATAAAGGAACAAATCGGATCTTCTTTCTATAGAAACCAGGAGATATTTTCACATCATAGTTTTTCAGAAGAAAAAGACCCACCCACTGTAGTTTTCTTGGACATGTGCTATTGATTCTGTGTCTCAAGAGTTAAAAGGATTAAACATCAAACAGACTTTTTGGTATTGTAACTTCAGATTTTCTAACAAATTACTCTGTTAGGCAGAACCAGAACAAAACCGAGTTGTCTACAATAAAAATGGCATGGAAGGGAGACACTCCTGGAATGGGCAGGCTAATGAACTGGAGGTGTTAAAATAGCAGCCTGGTTTCCAACACTAAAGTGAAGCACATTTAAAATATAGGTATAAAAAGATTCCTTCTAAACTAGTTACCTGGTAAAGGAAAAATCTCAACAAAATATGCCCTGATAGAATGAAACATGACAGATATCTGATTCAGTGGCAGACTACTAACTTTGTCACACTACATATTTCTTTCTAGATATCATTTCTTTGGTCTCATTTGGTTTCTGTCCATCAAAGTAGAATCTCTGGTTAACTGTGTTTTGGTGGGAGTACAGCAATCCATAATTTTTATCCATCTGTCTGGATGCAAGGAGAGATCAGGTAGTTTGAGAAAGATGCAAAGACTGCCTTGGGAATGGTGTTGACCAATATCAAGTGCCAGAACCAGGGAAATCAAGCATGAGCTTTAATAGTACAGGTGCACTCTAGACACCTGTTTTTCCTAGTTACCAAAGAATATAACCCCAGTCTTGAATGTACAAGTAAAAGCTGTGTGGATGATAGAGAGCAGTCCTGAGGAGAAGAATTTGGGAGTGGTAGTTGATGAGAAACTCAACCTGAGCCAGCTCTGGGCAACCTGATCTAGTTGAGGATGCCCCTGCTTACTGTAGAGGGGCTTGGACTAGATAACCTTTGTAAGTCCCTTCCAACCCAGACCATTCTATGATTCTATGAATGTACACGTCAAGTCCAGAAGGCCAACTGTATTCTGGGCTGCATCAAAAGAAGTGTGATCATCAGGTTGAAGGAAATAGTTTTTCCTCTCTACTCTGCCCCAGTGAGACTATGCCTGGAGTCTGTGTCCAGCTCTGGAACATGGCCAGGTGGCTCCAACACTGCTTCATCCTGGATACCCACATGCAGGAGACTACAAACCTGCAGAAGAAAGGTGTTCTCTTATCTTGGGAACATAACCAGCTGTTCTTTCCCACCCTTCCTTACCTCTCTCGTACATTGAGCGATTTAAGTATGATCTTGTGATTTTTTAGCATCCTTAAAGTAAATTAGTGACTACTTTGGAGATTCATGTTAGAAAATGGAACACACACACACACACACAAACAGATTCATGAAGGCACGTGGGACGTTCTTTGCATTTCCAGTAACTTTATATCAGCTGTTCTGGCACCAAACAAATCTGGAAGGGGTAAATCAAGAAAGACTTAATTAAAAAAAAAAGAAAAGGCAGCAAACTTTGCCTTGTTTGCACTGATCTTACACCAGTTTCCATGGAAATGGAAGTAGAACAAGCCAAGAGCAGTGGTGTAGCCAACTTCAGCTGCTGGCTTCTTGTTCTTGCTTCTGTTTCCATGGAAATAGATGCCAAATCAGCAAAAAATAAGGTAACTTGTTTTAAAATACTAGACTTTTAAAGGGTTGTCCTTATTTAACCTCAGTCAGGAAGATAGCTGGCAAAGAGAGGCAGCCAGCAATGAAGTGAAAACTTTCAGAGTCTCTTTCAACTGTTGACTGCTTCTTGAACTCAGTGAATTCAGAAAGCAGCTACCCATCTTTAGAAGCATTTTGTAACTTTCCTCCATATTTTAAATAAAACACCTTTTCCTCTTGGCTTCGATAGTTAAAGTGGTCTGTAGGAGGCCAAACTAACAGCTCCTTGCAATGCAAATGCTTCCTTAGACTGCCTTTGCCTCCAAGACTTCAGAAAGAGCTGTGCTTTCTCAGAGTTACAATAAGCAAACTATCCCCATTCCAAAAGCAGTCCATTGTGTCTCAAGCTTTTGAGAAAGAAGCAAAGGAGCTTTAGCTGGGGGAACTCCTGATAGTGTTTTACAACAAACATATTTTCTATTTTTTTCTTTTGCCTAATTTGGGAATGCAAAAATTTCACCAAGGTGAAAGTCACTGATCATAACCTGTCACTTAGAGCAGAACGTGGATGGAGAAGCAGAGTAATATGAAGAGAATCCAAGCAAAACAGTTGTGCTGTGATTTCCCAAACTGAAATTTCACTCAAAGCTCATTTTATTAAAACCAACTGTAACAGAAAGATATTCCAAGGGTGGAAGTTGGCTTTTGATCCTTAGCTGTTTCTGTGGTGGAACTGTCTGTAAGAAAGAGTACTCCATGGTGGGAGTTTGTGTGAGGGCAGAGATGAGAGTCCGTTCTTCACCCCATTGTTCTTTGACTTTCCTGTAAACTGAGATTGTTCCCAGATACCATTCACCTCTCTCTTCCTCGTACCTGCTTTGCTCCTAATATGCTCCTAAAGCAGCTCTTTAATAGCCTGCAAATACCCCCTAACTCAATGGATTCTATCACAGGTGACATATAGGCCCTGGTTTTGGTGGCAGCATGTATCTAGAAGCCAGAAATGTAGGTATGTGCTATTTGTTAAAAGAAATCTTGGCTGGCATTTACGAATTGCATTTGTAAATGCAGTTCTAATGAGACATTTCTGCATTTGCAGCATTACATTTTTCCTTTTAATGGCATAAAATATGCTCTTGCAAAGACACGTGCTGCACTTCACGCACTGAGCAGATTCCCTTGGGCTACCGAGGGAGTAAATAAATGAGGAGCGCAGGCCAACCTAATATTAAAGAAGCAGATCAGGCCTGAACTGCGACCTCACAGTTCCTTTCAGGTATGATAAGGCTGTGCTCATTTGCTCTTCTTTGAAGAAAACCCAAAAAGCAGCAAGACTTTCAAGAAACTGCCAAAAAAAAAAAAAAAAAAAAGAAGTTCGAGTTTTTGCATAAGGAACTCTCTAAAACATGGACTTCTTTTTTTTCCCCCTGCACGCATGATTTTAAAATTCAAGGAACTTGCTTTGGTTGCTTTATCAGGTATTCATTCCTGCTGTTGCTGCTGTGATGTGATTGCTTCGAAGCTAGTCATGAGCTGTTGGGGTCCTGCTTGAAGGGGGGGAGCCCAGTGCCTTGTTACCTATAATCCTCTGTGGCATTTTGCTAATATTTCCCCTGAAAAAGCTTTATTCTCTGTTGGAATGGAAAATAAATATCAGGGAAGCAATGGAGAGCCAATTCACACAGTTGAAGGGGGAAGGGGGAGCTGAGGAAGCCACTTCTCCACACGTGTTTGTAATTAAATTTCTGATGTACCTTTTTTGATTCTCCATTATGCAACAATTTGTCATCCTTCGGGCTTGCACCAGCGATTCCAGGCCTGCAGGCCACTAACCTGCTGAAATGTCATGCCCCTTGGCTTGCAATGGTTAAACGGCACAGGGGGTGAAATAGCCACTATTTGCCAACTTTCCTGCAAACAGCTCATAGCACTACAGAATCACTCAAGGGATCACGAGAACAAACCACAAGAACGTGCAAGTTGTGGAGCCAAAACTGACAGGGGAAAAAAAAAAAGAAAAGAAAAAAAAAATCAAAAACAGATCAAGGTCTGACATGAGGTTCTTGAGGCAAAAAATTACATGCATGCACTTTCCTGTAAGTTTCATAACATTGCCTTGCTGCACCAGGCACCCTGGAGCATGCCAATAGTCATGTCCTGGGCATCCTGTTCTTCCAGCCTGTCTGGCAACACTGCAGCCCCTGACCCAGTACCATCTCCAGGATGCTGTGGTGGTTAGGCACAGAGCATGATGTGACAGGAGGGAGGGAGATGTCCCAAGTGAATATAGACTATCCTCCGCTTTTCCTATAGAGTGACTACTCCTATCAGGAGGAAGTATCTCATCAGCAAAGAGAAGCAACAGCAGCCACCAGGCACTTACTGTTACAGTGCAAGGTGCCTCTACAGTGGGAATCTCCCTCCCCAGAGCAGTGCTTGAGTCTCATGATTGCTTTGCTCCAAAGCTCAGCCAGGGATGTGATCTTCAGCTACACATCTCATCATGGCCTCATACTCGCAAATTTCCCAGTGTCTGCAAAATGTTTAGGTTAATTTCAAGTCTAATTTGTTCATGAACTGAGGTCATAGGGATAGTCACAGAATAAAAGACGTTGCCTTTTTTTCCTCTTCTTCACCCATAACTGGACAATGCTGTCTTGTGTACAGTTTGCATCATATAGCTGTACAGCTTTTAAATCTTTTTTATTGTTTGTACTAATGGTTTTAATTCTGAAGGGTTTCGCATTGGGAATAGAAGGCCTGTAGCTTTCACAGCACAGATGGGAGATAAAAGCACCATAATCACAGAGCAGGGTCAATGAGACTTTTTCCAGGAAGATGCTAAAGGCATTATTTGGCATTAACAAAGAAAGGGATAATTAGAAAATATGCAAAGAAGGCTTTATTCCTGTAATTAATTTCAGAGTTGGAAGATCCCTGGTGCTCCTCTGTTCAATAGTGACAGCACATGAGCCATTGCAGAAGAGATGTATCTTAATCATAAGTCAGAAATGGGGGGGGAAGTGGAAACTTGTTTTTCCACTGGCTTTAAAAAGAAAAAGCTGTAGCCAGGGGTTAATGTGCATTCTGACTCTACAGGAATAAAACACAATTATAAATAAGTATTGACATATTACATGAAAGGCAAGAGGAGGATGTAGCCAAACTTGGTTTCCTGGGAAACTGGGCATTCCTCTCCAAAGAAAAATAATGATCAGAAGTCACTTTGATAGCTTGAGGCTGTGCTTATGTTTGCAGCTGCTTTTTTGCACTAATTTCCTACAATTACTTTCAGCCCTACTGACGGCAGCACTGATGGAAGAAGAGTTCAGCAAACTTCCTCTACCTCCCATCATTTTAACACTGCCAAACCTGTTTCCAAACCAGTCTAAACTGCTCTCCTTTAGGAATACCAGCAGCCACAAATGTAACCACAAAGTTAAAGCCTTGCTCCAATCTAGATCCTCAACTTTTTAACAGGTAACCTTGTCATCCTGTCACGCAGTAAGATCAGAATCACACAGAGACACACAGAATTAACCAAGTTGGAAAGACATTCGAGATCATTGAGTCCACCTAACACTTTCTAATTAACTAAACCATTGTACTAAGTGCCTCATCCAGTCTCCTTTTAAACACCTCCAGGGACTGACTCCGCTACCTCCCTGTGTAGCCCATTCCAATGCCAGTCACTCTTTCCGTGAAGAACTTCTTCCTAACATCCAGTCTAAACCTGCCCTGGTGCAGTTTGAGACTGTGTCCACTTGTTCTGTCATTGATTGCCTGGGAGAAGAGACTGACCCCCATCTGGCTACAATCTTCCTTCAGATAGTTGCAGAGACCAATATGGTCTCCCCTGAGCTTCCTCTTCTCCATGCTAAACAACCCCAGCTCCTCCAGCTGCTCCTCACAGGTAAACAAAATAAAATGGCTTGCACAGATATCTCTGTTTCTCCCTCTCTAGTTTCATCCCTTCTGACCATGGCAGTCACCCACCCATGCCCATGTCAGCAGCTGCAGTACTTCTTTGGTGCAAAATGCTCCACTTGTGAAGGCATCAGTCTTGCTACAAAAGATGTGGTTGGATAACTTTAGCACTGTTGGTTTCACTTAGAACCACTTAGATCCCCTCAAGGTAGCCAACTTGGAATACAAACACCTGCATTTAATATTAAATTGCTGGGGGGGGAGAGGAAGGTGTTGTGGGGTTTTTTTTTGTGTGCGTGTGTGTTTGGTTGGTTGGCTTTTTGTGGGGGTTTTTGTTCTGTTTGTTTTGGGGTTTTGTTTGGCTTCGTTTGTTGGTTTGGTTTTTATCATTGGCAGCTTTACAGTTAGGTGGTTTAGTTCAACGTGGGCTGAATTTACATAGTTGGCTTTGCGTGATGGGTAGTGCTGCCTTGGCTGACGGCTGCTATAGGTGAACAAAACACTCATGCTGACTCCTCACACCGTGAGGAATTCACATCCTGCACACACTTGCAAGTTACCATTTGCGTGCATACTTTTAGGATTGACTTGCACAACCCTGCCTTCAGCTGCAATGGAGTGTATTTGTATGTATCACCATAGAGTTTCCTACAATGTTTATATTACCACAGGCAAAAATCTTTGTTTGCAATGTAGTGTAAAGATATGGCAGGACACAATGTCATTCTTCTACAGCTCATGTAAGATAGGTCATAATACAGCATAGTAACTCTAAAACAAAAAACTTCAAACACAACTTAGTAATACACTTATTAATGTAAATTACATGAACCATTCAAAAGGATAGTAACAGATTATTTAAATATATATATATATAATTTCTCCAAAGAACTACACAAATTTCCAGGCTGGATGAGGCTTTGAGCAACCTGCTCTTGTGGGAGGTGTCCCTACCTATGGCAGACGGTTGGAGCTGGATGATCCTTGAGGTCCCTTCCAACCTAAACCATTCTGTTCTATAAATTTCATCCCTCCTTGGCAATTGCAAACATAATTTTTGGTTAAATAATTTTTGAAACGTCTACATTTAATTTTTTTCAAGAGGTAATCAGACCGTGGAATTAATTTTTTTAATTTTAACCTTCTGACTGAACCTTCCCAGTTGTCACCAGGAATTGATGACAAGAATTACAGTAGTAAGCTGAAAATTATTTGAATGTCCCTAGAGCTAAGAGGCAACTACATTTTAATTTATCTTCAGTTATTGCACTACTCTTGCTCTTTGCCCTTCCAAAAGACAGGGCAACATTTTGACTTGCCCTGGAAACAAGTCTGGCTTGACTGCAGGTGACTCCTGCATATGGAGTGACCCAAAATAGATGCCTGGCTCATACCCAGGCAATAGTTTCCAAGTGAACCAGCTCACAGCTCAGTTTCAGCAATCTCTTACTCGCAGTGAGGCAGACTCTGCTGCCTTGTTCATGCTCAGTAGCACATTATTCCTCAAGAAATAACACAGTCTACTTCCAGAATAATGCATTGTTCTTTATGAATAGGCTTAACGTGAACACAATCTTTGTGGCAATAAACCTCATTTGCTTCAAACCCCTTGACCCTGGCTGTCCTGTTTAGTTTCTGTTGGACCACTGCAGATATTCTTCTTTTGGCCCAAGACATCTCAGCACTGCAGTGGTGGGCAGGCAGGAGGCAGGTCTGTGCAGGAAGCACAGTCCATAGGCTGTTGAGGGCTGCTCCCATCCCATTTAGGAGATCTGAGATACCGCTGTGATTTATTGGCAAAGTGTTTGGGACTTCAAAGCGAGAAAAAGAATTCAAATTCATGATTTTCTTTGCTGTGAAAGGGAAATCAGTTTCTTACCCGCTCCTCCTTCCAAACTGGAATATGACTCAGCCCCTGGTACTTTAAAGCTGATCAGACATGATACTGGATATCTTTTGTGAGATGAGTTGTTGCTGTACTAAATGCTGAGGATAAAAATACTTTCTGCTGCAGCCTGCTACTGCAGTGGGAAACAAACAAGACTTCTTCCTTTAGACTGACTGCTATGTAACTGAAGGTAGCTAGCTTTTTGTATAGACTTCAGTCAAATTTGTAGTTTCAAGACTTCCCATCTAGTACAATCTAAAATTCTTGTTAAAAAAGAATGAAATGTACTTGTACAGTTTGGGTGGTGCTGATAACTGGGGAATGTACATCGTGTGCAATGGTGTCAGAAAGGGTTTACTGTTTTGTTCAGCTTCAGAATGAAAAAATTCACAAGGAAACCTGGGTTATTTGTGGTGTTAACAATGCATATTTTTGAGAGTCTCTGGTTTCCTGTGGCGCCTCATCCTTAATGCACTTTATTGTGAACGTGTTGGCACACATCCTTTTCCCAAGCCAAAAGCCACCTGGCAGTTGCAGCAGGAAGAAGGAAAAGCAACATCCCACTTTCAACAGTAAATTCTCAACCTATACATGAGCTGGCCTCAGAATAAACTCATTTGCTCTCCTGCGGTGATAAATTACCAGTGTCTGCACAGTGCTGTAGAAGGAAAATAATTTCTCCTAAGCTTACACTGCAAAGAATC
The DNA here is from genome assembly GCA_013400475.1 of Tricholaema leucomelas. Classification (NCBI taxonomy): domain Eukaryota; kingdom Metazoa; phylum Chordata; class Aves; order Piciformes; family Lybiidae; genus Tricholaema lacrymosa; species Tricholaema leucomelas. Next base: position 244,254 of record WAAF01001754.1, read on the forward strand.
AAATCTCTCCTTTATTTTAAAACTTGGGAGTATCTGAAGCAATGTACTCCCCATGTAGGGTGAAAATATTTTTGAAAGTCACTTTCATTTTGCTTCTGACATCACTGTTAAACTAGTAATACAAGTAAATGTGCATTTTACAGACAGAAATACTAAATTGTTAACCCTTAAAATCATAATTAGTCACATTGGAGCCTGGCTTGACATACTTTGAAATTTCACTGATTTTCAGGTGGCTGGATCCAGGCTGAGCACCTGGTATCTCCTAAAGCATTTGGAGTAGACAACCCCCAAAGCAGAGCACTCCCTAGTACTATTTGCTTTTGGAAATCTTACTGGGAGTGACATTTCTGTTGGCGAGATCCCTTAACTCCAGGTAATGCACAGCAGAAACGAGCTGCCTCTCTGTGCATACACTCACCCCTTTTAAAAAAGGAGACTTTAAACGCGAGGTGCTTGAGCTCACTAACAACTCCCTGAATACAAGTAGTTCAATCAACATCTTAGTCCTTATGTCTAATAAACCTCAAGATGGCACTCTTGAACTACACAGGTTTTCAAGGAAGCTGATTATGAATTTCTTGCAAAGGAAAGGAAAAAGAAAAAAAAAAAAAAGAAGAAAAAAGGGAAAAGGAAAAAAATAAAAGGGAATTTAATGGTGAGTGTGAAGCTGTGCAGGAATAACCAAACATCAAGTACTAGACTAGGATATCAAAGCAAAATTCAGTTGAAAGCATTAATTGCAATTGTTGATAAAACTCCAAATTTTGTGAACAAATCCATGTTTTTGAAGCTTCCATTCCCTCCCTCCCACCGCTTTGCTCACTGTCCCTTATTTGCTGCTTCCTTTTCTCTCACCAGGGATGTTTTCATATTGCCTCACAAGTATCCTGAGTTTTGCTTAGCTGTTGCTTGGGTTTGCCTCAGATGTGAGGCAGAATGCATCCTGGGTTCAACATTTCTGCCAGTGGCAATGGTTTATAAGGGCTGTGTATCTCAGTTCCTCCTTCCACAGGTGACTCACGATCTCCCTGCATGCAATGGAAGGTGCCGTGCCAGTACCCGTAACAAAAGTCCAAGACAGTGTCACTCTGGCTCTTTCTGCTTTCTCCTCATGCAGAGTGGGGACAGAAGTAAAAAGAAGCCTTGATGTCCTGAGCACAGAGAGCGAGGAAGGGCAGGTATTTGCCCCTGGTTTGGATGTTGTAGAGCTAACCTGCTCCTCGCCAGTCCCATGTGAGCTTTTTGCTTTTCACGTTTTGCACGGGTTAGCCTCATTCTCTGCATCTCCTCCAGGCTTCTGGGTGGAGATCTTGCAGGTGGCTGGAGAAATGTCTCACAGCTGTGCTGTGACTCTTGTGGACTATTGGAGCAGCTAGCTCCAACACGTGTGCTGTGGTGGGTGGGGAAACGCTGGCATTGGCAGGCAGTCACCCCTGTTTTGGAGGGTAAGGAGGGCACCTCATCAAGCCAGGGAGCCAGCAGCTTCCAGGACTCCCAGAAACCTTTTCACTCTCTTCGTCTTCTTTCCTCCTCCTTTTGTGGAAATCAGAACTGAAATAGGGAGCAGCCAGAGAGAGAGGAGGGAGAACATGGAAGAAATACTCTGGTATGCTAAGACACTTAGGAGTTTTTCTCCCATGATGTCTTCATCTTTCACAGGAGCATTCCTTCCCACAGCAGTTTTCCTTAGCTGTTGCTTCTCTTCATGTTGACTTTGGAGACTCACAGTCTTGGCTGTGTCTTCTGTGAGGTTAGGGTTATGTCTGGCACCCAGCCAGCCCACCAGCCAGCCTGCCTTGCTCGCTGCCCTCGTAGCCACACGCTGAAGCTGGCTGCCGAGCAGTCTTATGAAATCATCTGCTGACTCACCCTTCTCTTGCTTGCCTAAGTGAAATTATGCCAGCCTTTAAAAATCACACTGCAGCATTACATGACATATTTATTTGCTCCATTCACTGTCGTGAGCTGCTTCAGACAAGCAGGTTTCTGGAAAAGATAGGGGGTTAGGGTTTTTTTTTTCCCTTGTTCCCCCCCTCCCTTCCCCTTGCTCTAAGGCCGTTGAGGAAGGCAGATAATTATTTTTCATGTCTGCTTGCTGGTATAAATCTGAATCTGTTGAATTACCAAGGTCATTTCCTGGAAATGCTGGGAACTGCCTTCTCCAGAGCTGATACAGGTGGCTCCCAAAGCATGCAGCTCTGGTTTCTTAATGTTATATGTGTTTTGTTTATGCTATTTCTCTCAGGTATGTTGTGTGAGCACAGTGGTGTGGCTGCTTAGGACAGCTAGTTGATGCCTCTGAGGGTGCCGAATCATGTGAGCATCCTTTCCTATCACCAGCCTGCATTGAGACATAGAATCATAGAATCAACCAGGTTGGAAGAGACCTCCAAGATCATCCAGTCCAACCTATCACCCAACCCTATCCAATCAACTAGACCATGAGACATGGAACAAGTTTGGGGGCTGTACCAGTACTGTGAGGTTTTGCAATTACTATGCCTAGATCAGAAACCTTATTTACTTGCACCCAGTTTTACAGAGCTGTTGTTCCATGCATGGACTCTTTGTGCAAGCCTAGCACAACAGGGAAAATAGCTGCTCAAGGCAAGAGTCTGATAAATGATGGATTTGAGTATGGGCATACAGGAAAAAAATAGTGGAATTGTGTTCATGTTGAGCCAAAACACAAGTCTTCCTCTTCCTCCTCCTCCTCTTCCTTTCCTTCTCTCACCTCTTTTTTTGACTCCCAAGCAAGCCATTACACCACATTTTGATTAATTCAAATATTGGTTTTGATTGTGCTTTCACTATTTTTTGACTCATTGTTGGCTTTGATTCTAATTTGACTGACAAGTTAAAAACTTTTTGCTTTCTAAAATTATAGAATAATTCTTAATTGGGGGCAGTAGGGGGGAAGAGAAAGTTGAAAGTTCTGATGTTTCCAACATGTAATGAAACGGAGTTTGCTCCTTTTTGTGTGTCCTGTCCCCCCCTACTTTTCAGAGGTAAACCATTTCAATCTGACTTTAGGAAAAACACCACCATGTTTTGTTTTTCCTTCAGGAAAAACTATTTTCCAACTACGACAGATTTTATTTCTTTCATTTTGTGGTGATTATTAAGACAGTAATCGAAGCATGCTTTTGTAAGCTATATGCTACATCTTGTTTTTACCATGCAACAGAACTGACTGGAGCAGAGACATGGATATTTTTGTCTCTTCACAGACTGGTTGTCTCCAAGATGCTGAGAAAATCTTTTAAGCATGACAGTCAAGATGATACTTCCAGTCCCAAAAGTCTGTGTTCTGCCATTAGGGATCTTACTGGATAACTATCAGTTTTGTGATGTAGCTGGCATCTAGCTGCTTCCAGAAAGACCTGTGCTGCCAACCTCTGCCTTCCCCAGGTCAGCTGTATAGGCTCGCCATCGTTGCCTATGTGGCCACAACTATATTTGGGCAAGCCTGCAATGAGGAGATCTGGAGAGAGAAACTACCAAAAAAAAAACCATAGTTGTACCAGAGATAAAGGGTAGCTTTCTGCCAGTCTGGCTTTCATGGGACACCTGCCAGGAACCACCACTAGGAAGGGAAAAGAACCACAAGCAGAACCAACCCAGGAAGCAGGCTTGCTTGCCTGAAGCAGATCTCTGTACTCCAAGTGGCAGCCATGCCATGGAGTGAGAGGAGAGTTTCAGACAGTGTCACATGTCTCCTTCTCCTTTGGCAGTGCTGCATCTCCCATTTCCTGTTGCTGTCTTCTGTCAACCAAGTCGTTTCATATGCTTGGTCCTGTGATGTCTGTGTACTCTACAGCATTTTCTAGAGTTTAAGTAGATCCTCAAAACCACAAAAAAAGCCATGGGGTACCTATGTGAAGGTACAATTCCTCAGTTCAGGTTGTCAGCTTTTCAGGGAGGCTGAAGATTTCTTCTTTACTTTTAGAAAATTACAATTAAAGACAGCTAACTGACTTCCAGGTGAAAAGCACTTTTTCCCCTGCCACTCCTGTTGTGCTGCTAATGTCCAGATCTAATATTTACATACATAAACACATTTCTGGCTGACATGAATAAATTCTGGGTTTGTTTTCTTTCCATATATAACATCTCAAAGAATTGCAAATGCTCCTTGAGCTTTGACACTAGAAATCTTTATTTTCACTAGCTGCAAGATGAAAACTAATGTTTCCCTTTACTTTAGCCTGGAATACTGTGGAATTTCTCACTGGGAGACATGGTAGGTATTTTGGAATTCTGCTTCCTTTTTTTATGTGGAGAGCCATCTCTGGGGAAAAAAAACTGCAGGATCAGGTCCACAGCCTTTGTTTAGTCAAAAAACATATTTCTGAGGTCTTTTAATCTTTTCTCATAAATCAATCCTCCAATCCCCTTAATCATATTTGTTGCCTGTCTCTGAATTTCTTCCAGGTTTGGAATTTACATTATAATTAGGGCTTAGTGAAACTGATGAGAAATCGATTTTGGAGGCCAATTTTTATGCTGCTTGTAAATATGCAAAATCTTGCTTTCCACAGGATCATGACAGCCCCTAAACTGCATGACAATGGAAGGCATCTGAGGAACTCCCTCCTGTGGGGAAAGGACAGATGTTTTCCCAGATTCTTCCACTGTGACCTGATACTAATTAGTATTCTTTATCCTACTGATTTCTCTAGCATTATAGAATCATAGAACAGTTTAGGTTGGAAGTGACCTCAAAGATCATTCGGTTCCAACTCCTCACCATAGGCAGGGACACCTCTCACTAGAACAGGTAGCTCAAGGCCTCATCCAACCTGGCTTTGAACACTTCCAGGGAGGGAGCAGCCGCAGCCTTCCTGGGCAACCTGCTCCAGTGTCTCATCCTCACTGTAAAGAACTTCTTCCTAACATCTAGTTTAAATCTCCCCTCTGCCAGTTAAAACCTATTACTCCTCATCCTGTCATTACAAGACCTTGTAAATAGTCCCTCCCCAGCATTCTTGTAAGCCTCCTTCAGATACTGGAAGGTCTTCTTAAAGCCTTCTCTTCTCTAGGCTGAAGAGCCCCAACTCTTGTACCCTGTTCTCATAGCAGAAGTGCTGCAGCCCTCTGAGCATCTTTGTGGCCCTCCTCTGGTCTCGCTCAAACAGTTCTTGTGCTGGGGGCTCCAGAACTGCACACAGTACTCCAGGTGGGGTCTGACGGGAGCAGAGTAAAGGGGGAGAATCCCCTCCCTTGCCCTGCTGGCCACACTGCTCTTGATGCAGCCCAGCACACAGTTGCTGCCTGGGCTGCATGAGCACTCTGTCAGGTCATGTTGAGCTTTTCATCAACCCAGGCCTCCAGGTCCTTTTCCTCAGGGCTGCTCTCCAGCCATTTTCTGGAGTTGTGCTTGGGATTGTGCCAACCTAGGTGCGGGACCTTACACTTGGCCTTGTTGAATTGTAACTGCCTATTGCATAATTCACAGTGAATAAGAACAGAAGGATCTGCACCAGCCTGTATGTAGTATCACCAAATCACTGCCCACTTTTACTCAAGGTGAGCACTTTTGCAGAGTCAGTGGGGTGTAACTGGGTTGTTTATGGGAACATAAGGTAGCAGGTAGAGGTGTTAGCTGAATGAATGGCTCTACTGGTGGAAGACACTGGTGGGCAAAACACCTTTTCCAGGTGTTTTGCCTACAGTCATATGCTCTGCTGGCAGCTGGAACAAATAAGTCAGAGCCCGCATCCTGCTACTGCTGCGCCATACTCCTTGCTCTCATATCTTCCAGGTTGCTGCTCCCCCACACTCCCTGTAAGCCCTCTCTGGAAGATTGTTTACAGAAATCCAGTGAAACTCGGTTTGCAGATGGGAGGTCTAAAGAAGTTGTGCAATTGACAGAACATCAGCCACTGCCACAGCAACCACCTCTCCTACTGCTGCGGCCTTACCGTGGGCATATGTGCCCATGGCTTGCCTTTGTGCTGCATAGGGAGCAGATGAGAGACCATGTGGTCATCATAAACATGTGATGGATTGGAGCTTTTCTCAGCCAGCACAGCTGACTGGGATGTATGCTTGTAAAGAGGGTGGCTGAGGGTAAGGCCATCTGTGAGCCTTTGTAGAAGAAAGGTGCCTGTGCAGAGAGTCTTTGCTGTACCTTTTAGATCAGCTGTCATCTATGCCTCTCAAGGACCCGGAACTGGCTTCTAAGTCTGGTTTTCTACCTCAAGTTTTTGTCTTTTTTTATGTGATGGCTGCAAAGAATTGGAAATCTGCCCCACTGGCAGCAGACTGAAGACTCCTATGAGAGTCTTAGCTCAAATGCAAGCTGCAGAAGAGCCATTAGAAAATAAATAGCTGAATCCCTGCCTGCCTGTTTCATGCCCATAGCCATACCAGCCACACTGTCATTGTGATTCCACTTTCCCTGATTGCCCATGGGAGCAGCTACCAGTGTATGTTTCCAGTCTCATTTGTACAGGTCAACGAAAATGAAGGTTTTCATTTGCCCTCTGCTCAGTTTTCTTCGGATGTTTTGGAGATCCATATGGGGAAATATCTCACATTGCTCTTATAATACTGCTTTATAATAATAATCTCTGTTAGCTGAAAATACCCTTTTTCCTTACAATATGGATGCTACAACTGAAAGCAGAAAGTAGGAGGCAGTGAACTTTCTAATACACAAGCAACCATGGAGAGGGAAAGCAGCATCATTATCTCCATTCTGCAAACAGGAACATAAGGAGGTGCAACTCATCCAGCTGATGTTGCACAGGAACTAGGCATGGGAGGGCTCTGGAACTGAGTCAGTCCCAGCTCCCTGACTACAACTGAAGCAAGCCATTTAATAGACACTTCCTCACACATCAAGTGCAGCCCAGCCCTCTCAGCTTTCCTGAGCAAAATACACACCAAATGTGCCGAATGACGCCTTGAGTAAGGACTATGTAGTTCTCTCTGTGCTGTGCTGCTGGAAAGAGAGACCAACCCGATAATTTGCTGTCCAAATGTATTACCATGGCAACTAAAAATTATAGCCAGGAATGCTGTAGTTCCTTGTTTTGACCGTGGCCCTCAGGTTCTGCTTAGAGATAACATGGTCAGTTGTTTTAATACTAAAGTATGGATAACAGACTAATGGTAAGAGAGCTCTGAACATGTGAAGTCAAAGAGGACTTTTTATTTACCCTTCTTAAGCTGACCCCAGAAGACAGACCAGAAAAAGAGTTAAAAATAAACGCAACTCACTACAGCGTAAACCACATAAGCTGCAGGTTTATAAAAAAAAGATTTTGTCCAAGATTTTTAAGTGCAACTACTAATTTTTATATGACTCAGTTTTCCTATGTGCAAATTGAGACCGCTCATCAATTTGTTTTCTGAAAATCAAGTTTCTTCAACCTGCCTCATGTTGGATTCTTAGGAATGCCGTTTTGGAAACCAGTAATAGTTTCAAGAACTGAGGACACTTTGTCAGTGTGCTGTGTCTACAGCATTTGAATAGGGTTTGGGACATTTGGATTGAGTTTTTAGCTCTGCCACGGTGTGGCCTTAATCGAGTCAGTCAATCTGTTTGAGATTCAGTTTGCAGGCTGTTATGGAGGGGTTCTTGAATCTGGGTTAGGAGTGAATTGTAATGAGGCCGATGTAAAACATGATGGAATAGTTTATTAATTATACAAAGAAAACGTCCCCAAACTTATTTACAATTAAGACACAAAGATTCTACGATGCGGTTGGTAAAACTGTTTTGCAGAATGCATACATAGAGAGAGTCAAATTAAATGATTTAGGGAAAGTCTTTAGAAACGTTTCTAACTGGAGAGCCTTGCAGCACAAACTGCCGCTGAAAGGTTAAGCATAAACCTTGACAGAGTTGAGTAAAGAGAATTAGGGTACTCGCTGGTCAAATGTCTCAATATTTGCGCTCCAAAAGCATAAACAGGAAAATATATACAGTGAAAGCCAGGTGGTGGGCTTCAGCTGGTAACGATGCGATGTGGCTTTGCTGCTTGTTCAGTTCAAATTGAGCACGCCGTCTGAGAAGGCCCACGGGCGCGAGAGCTCTTCCGTGGCTCCTAGGAAGTCATCGGGTGGTCAGCAGCCACCCGGGCAAAGCAGGGTGCAGGTCTGCGGGCTGGAGCAGTCCGATTGAGTGCTGTGTACAGCAAGGAGTGGGCCCTCGGGCCGGCACGGCACGGCACGGCACGGCACGGCACGGCACGGCACGGCACGGCGGGCTGGAGCGGTGGGCCGGCAAGTCCCAATGTCGAAACTCGTTGCTAGGTCGTTGCTGGGTCGTTACCGGTATTCAGTCAGGGTCAGGCTGCCAGTCGTAGGCAAGTCCCGGCTTACACGCGATGCAAAGTGTGGTGGCACAGAGAGGCAGTAAGGCAAACAGGTAGCGAACAAAACAAAAGCAGCAGCAGCAGCAGCAAACAAGCAGTTTGCTCGGGTTTGAAGCATTGTGGCGAGCGTCTTTGACCAGTAGCAACAGGTAAAAGCACCCCTGGAACCGATCCTGAGTTGTTTCTCCAAAAAAGGCAGAGGCACAGGCCTAGGATCATGACCTGTGTTTATCACAAAACAAAGCAAACTGAAAAACAAGGCCAAGCATGGAGTCCGTGATAGACTGAGAGGCGCCAAAGCTTTTGTCTGCTTTCTCGCTTCTTCCACCCGGGAAGAAGAAGTGGGAAGGGGGTGAGCAAAATGGGTATTAGGGCAGGTGTTTAGGGCATGTGATGGATATGAGTTCTAGGCATAGTTTGGACCTTCCACCACACAGGCTGAGAAAAAATAAGGGTAAAATTTAATTTTTCCTCTTCATCATTAATCCTTACACTGTGAGCATTCAGTGTCGATGACTGCCCCTTTCTACAATGTCACCCACAGCAGCCTCTTCATTCTGCAAGATTAGTCACAATTAGTAGGCAGTAATGCAACTCCGCACCTAATTAGAACAGTTAGAGTGTAACTTTGCTAGGTCTGACAAACCTCACGAAGCTCTGTCCTGCAATGGCTGCATGCAGTATTATCTGTATGAAAGGAATCTAGACAGTGCTGGTTCAAGTATGAATAGAACAGAGTAGAATAGAATCAACTAGGTTGGAAGAGACCTCAAACAACTGCTCCAGTCCCATTTTAAGACTGTGGTATAGATATCAGTAGGTGCTCAAGGTGACTAGACCAGATTTTCTCTCCGTCAGACACATTAGCAGGAAAAAGACTACAAGAGACTCTGCTCAGTCAGCAAAAAACAGTGGAACACACTGCCTCAGCATCATTTTTTCTGAGCCTGCAGATTGTTGCCTGTACAGATCCATGTATCCCAGTAAGCTCATCACTGATAGGATGAAGGGTAACCTTGAGAAGTCTGTGCATGTGCTGTGTCTCAGTGGTCGAAGAGTCTTTGACAATTTTAGGCCCATTTCTCTCCTGAGGTAGATAAGGAGGGAGAAGCATCCCTGTAATTGCTGGTTCCTGGTGATTTGTTTTTCATTAATGTTTCCTATCACTTTTTGAACCCATTTTACTGTTTCCGCTGTTTCAGTCCAATCTAGAGGAGGATAAGAAGTAGGGGAAAAACTGGCTGAGGAAAAGGCTAGATACTCAATACTGCCTTCTTATTGATCCTTGCTAGTGAAACTTGCTCTCAGCTATCCCAAGTCTCTGAGACCAGTGGGAAAATCTGGAGCAATGAAGACTTACCCTTGATGGAAGACCTTCAAGCTAGGGAATATTTATGCAGGCTATATATATATATATATATCTGCATGGGATTTGGTGATGCTCTTCCATGAGTGATGGAGCAAGTCCAGCAAAGGGGCATGGGGATGATTAAAGGATTTTGAGCATCTGAACTGTGAGGAAAGGCAAAGAGCTGAGACTGTTCAGCCCAGAGCAGAGAAGACATGGTGGATCTCGGAGGTATCTAAAGATGCCTAATGGGACAGTGCAAAGCAGACAGAGCCAGGTTCTTCTCAGCATTGCCCAGTTACATGATGAAAGGCAGTGGGCACAAACTGCAACACAGTCATTTCCTGTATTCAGCAAGTCTACTATTCTCACTGTAGTGTGTGTTTTGATTCATAAATTATTACTGTCATTACATTAAATTATTATCACCATTTGCTGGTAGCAGAAGTAGGCCTGGAAGAAACAGTTGGAAAGGATTCCCCAAATACAAGTGTCTACTTGGATTTGGATCATGTTTACAGTTTTCTGGGTATAAGGCCCCTAGTAGCCCAGAAGTGAGGCTCAGTGATCCTGGGCCAACCAGCTCCTTCTGGGACTGTGATGTCTCCTTTTTTTCAATCGTCTTTAGCATTGTTTAGGTGCATCTCAAAGCTGATACTTTCCCTGCATGGTGACAGAGTGAAACCTGATTCAGGGTGAACAAACATCTCTGTTTGCATCTAGAACTGACTCATCATGGGTCTCCTTCAACTGTTTTTCTCATTTTTCTTCCAGGAGAGCTGTTTCTCTCACCTGCTTCAAACAAAACAATCTGGATTTGTAAAACCCAAATGGTTTAAGCACTCCCAGGTTGTTATGATCGAGGAGCATTAGAGGTGACTCAGATAAGCAGTGCAATAAGGTCAAGGGGTCTGGAGCCTTTGGCTGGAAGTAGTGATAAGCAGATAGGAAATGGGTAAGAAACAGTGGTGTCTTCTAGCACCCCTAAATGGAGAATATTCAGACTCTCAAGGCAAATTCCTTCTGTATGTGTCTTTGTAACCTCTTCTACCAAAAGAGAGTTAAATGTCTTCTTCTCCACACAACATGCAGAAGCTTACATAATCTCCCTCAGCAGGGTGGGCATGTGGAAAATAGCAATAAAAACAAGGACTGCAAAGTTAAATTTTCAGTATTTTAAGTCCTCTATCCATTTCTTCTAACCTTCAGTAGAAAGACTTGAATGCATAAAGTTGCTTGCCAGACTTCTGCCTGTCAGACTTCTGCTTGTCAGTGCTCTGATGAATTTCAAGAGGTGATTTAGGATGAAGAAAATATGAGCTGGCAAATTACTCATCTCTTTTGTTATTTTTTCCCAAAGACTAGCATTACTGTTACTACTTCCTGGACTGCACCAAGATGCTGTGTTAACAGCTGCAGAATTACTGGAAGCATCTTTGGAAACTGCCTCTATGTGCCAATTGCTGTAGCTGTGCCTTTCTCCTGAGCTACCATCTTAATCTCTGAAAACTCTGTTTTCATTTAACAACTTGGGACTCCAGGTGCTGTGTCTGGGAAGGAAAGCCTCAAAAATGAGAAATGAAGGTAAGCAAGGCAGATATGAGTCTGCAGATAGCTTCATATGCAAAGTGAACCATTCACTTCATTGAGGTATTCATTCAGCATGATCCTAATGCTGATACTGAAAACTCAGTGTTAATAATTTTCATGTAAGAGAGGAAGAGGCTAATACCAAGTATCTCCATTTCAATACCAGGAACACTTGTTTTCTGGTGTTATGAGTCAGTAACATTTAGGAAGAGCCATGAAGTATTACCTTGTTGGATCTCTTTCTTCATGGTCAGGAAGAGACTGGGCCAAAGAATCCTGAAGTGTTCCTTGATATTCAAGAAGAGAAAATCTGTTATCAATGATGAGTCTGTCATAAAATGTTATGACTGAATATGGCTGAGTCTTACAACCTCTTTGTTTCCATCTCCCCAGGCAGAACTACTCCTCTCAGGTCAGCTAGTCAGTAGATCTGCTTAGCCATACTACCAAACCAGCTCAAACCATGGCATGGCAGTATTTTTATCAGATGAACTCTCTATTACAAATGTTGTGTCATGTTGGCACTCCCTGCTGAAAGCAATAGGAATGCTATGCAGTGCCTGAACACACAAAATATTGAAGCCTTTGCAATCCTGAGATGCTCTTGAGAAGCCCCTGGCCAGTAACTCATGCCACAGTGTCACAGAATGGTTGAGGTTGTAAGTGATTTCTGGAGATCACGTGGTCCAACCCCATCTGCCTAAGCAGGGCAACCTAGAGTTAGTTGCTTAGGACCACAGCCAGACAGCTTTTGAATGTCTTCAAGGATAGAAACTCCACAACCTCTCTGGACTCAGTTCAGATGAGATCTTCTCTGGGCCTTCTCATCTCCAGGCTCAACAGTCCCATCTCTTTCAGCCATTCCTCACAGAAGAAATGATCCAATTCCTTAAATATATATATATATTTGGTGGCCCTCTGCTGAACTATCTCTCATATGTCTAGTGCTGACTACGCTGTATGAGACAAAGTATTGCCAGCAGGTGGAGGGAAGTGATTTCCACAAGGTCATGTTGGAGAGTTGGTGGAAAAGTTGCAGGGGAAACTCAGGGACAGAGCTGAAATCACTGAAACAGCTGTTCTGGCACTGAGCAAGGGCTTAATCACAGTTTGGGTTTTATTTTCTTTGACCTATGTGGTGCAAAGACCACTAATGCTCCTACTAATGCTCAAAGTCTTGGCTTAAACCCAGCTTTTCAGCTGTGAGAACCTGGCCCTTTAGCTGTGCTTGTAGTCCTCTTGTCCACGCTGTGCTGTGCCCTGCATCTCTTGCCTGACCGTCCACTTGCCCAAACTAAATGAATGGGAAAGTATCTAAGAGTTGCAAGAGGGATTTAGAAAAATGACCTTGTTGTGGACAAAGGGAAACTTCCTGGGACAAACCACTGTTAAAAAATTGATGACAGAAGATCTTCCATACTTTAGGCACCATCAGAGGTCTGTCTAGGAGATGCCCCTTTCTTACGTCAGCTTTAGTCTGGGGAATCAGCTACCACATCCTTGACACATCCTTGGCCTTTTTCTTACCAGCTCCTACAAGCTGAGCTTGGCTGGTAAGATTGTTAAGAGTGAAAGGCCTAATAGATCAAAAGCTGCTTGCAAACTTTTACACTCAAATATAAAAGTAGTAGAAAAGTCGGATATAGATGATCCTCCTCTGGCAGGGGAGTTGGGGGTTGGACTAGATGATCTTTCAAGGTCCCTTCCAGCCCCTGACATTTTGTGATTCTGTGAAGAGAACTCTGGGTCTATCAACCCTTTCTCTCCCAAGTGGAGTTATTCTCAGCTATTTCACCACTTCTCTTTTTTTTTTCCTCAGAGCTCTTTATGATGGAAGATTGATCTCTTCTTACCTTCAGACAGAGCATTTATCACACACATGATTAATCATGTCTCCTGGAGTCTTTCCATCTGAGATGTGCTTGTTACAAACTTTGTTACAAACTAGAAAAGTTGCTCTGAAAGAAAATTCCTCATTTTTTTATGCACCTCTCTTTGTAGGTAGGTTCATTCCTCCACATGCTGCTTAACTTTCTTATTAGGCCAGGTCGTCCATATCTCAAGACTAGTGCTGGCTTCTGGCACTGGTCAGAGGACCAAGGGAACTTCCCTCTTCCCCAGGCTATAGTGCAATTCAGCAGTTATGCAGCTCTGAGCAGATCAGGGGATCAGTGACTGTACTAACCATGGTACTGTGATGTTGGAGAAGCAAGCTGATGGCTGAGTAAAAGCAAAAGAAGGCCTTTCTTCTCTCTCTCTTGTTGTCTTGTTTTCTTTTAGTCCAAGCTCTGCTGCACAATTAATCAAGACAGAGACAAGCAGAAAGATCATCTAACAGAGCCCAATATCTGTTTTGGATAATGACAGCAAAAGTGTCTTAACTTGCTTTGGTGTCCAAAGGACCAACTCCTGCAGCCCAGCTGTCTCTGCACTACAGGCTGGCCACAATGTGCTGGTGTGCTCAAAGTTGCTGCAAAGATCTCACCCTCACAGCTGAGATCTCCAGCAAGGGAGACGAGCGTGTGCGTGTTTGCCGGCAGGCAAGGGAACAAGCCTGGAAGGAGCACTCCTGCAGTGAAGGAAGACTTTCTGTTTCTGCAGAAAGTTTATATTCCTCGCCAAAGCTTGTCAGCACCTCCCAAAGCACCAGTCTGCTTTCTTTCTCCCATGATGATATTTGGCACCTGGATTCTTTCCTCAACCGCCAAGAAACCCTGACTTTGGCAAAAGAGAGGAGATCCTGGCCTGAGGCCTGGCACCCCCCTTAGCTGGTAAGGGCAGCTGCTCATGTGTCCAGAGTGTGTTGGACCTGTCATCTCTGCTGCTACATGTCCTGCTACAGGGCTCCTTGGCTACCACAAGGATATGGGCACTTCCCTGGATATTTAAATCCATTATACACACCATGCACTGCACTGGTGAAGGCTCCATTTCATCAGCTGCTTGGGGGCAGCAGTGGAGCTTGGGAGGGTGATAGATGTGCTCTGGGAAGCGAAGGCTGAAAGACTTGTCTTGGCAGATGAAGGAGCCAGTTTGAGCTCTGCAAAGAGGAAGGAACCACTTTCAGTGTCTAAAATGTGCATAACCTAAGAAGTGGATGTAGACCAATCTGAAATGCCTGAGATTTGGGTGAAGTTCTGGGTGCCTTTTAAAATTCATTTATAGTAGGAGCTGCCATAGAGTAGAGTAAGTTACAGGGTGCATACGGTTCTTTTTTTTCCTTTTTAAATGACTGTATATGGCCTTAGACAATGAATGTATTTTGTATTAGCAAACTAGGTAAGATTCATAGAATCATAGAATGGTTTAGGTTGGAAGGGACCTCAAGGATCATCCAGCTCCAACCCCCTGCCACAGGCAGGGACACCTCCCACTAGAGCAGGCTGCTCAAGGCCTCATCCAGCCTGGCCTTAAACACCTCCAGGGAGGAAGCATCCACAACCTCCCTGGGCAACCNGACCCGCTCCAGCAGTTCCACATCCCTCTTGTGTTGGGGGCTCCAGAACTGCACACAGTACTCCAGGTGGGGTCTGACGAGAGCAGAGTAAAGGGGGAGAACCACCTCCCTTGCCCTGCTGGCCACACTTCTCTTGATGCAGCCCAGCACACGGTTGGCTGTCTGATTCTTCCCTTTGATTTGAGTTTTCTTAACCTCTAACCCCTGTCACATTAAGGCATTGTGTTTAGCTGTTGCAGAACATGCATATACATGTATATATATTTAGATGCATGCATAGATAGGGACATCTGCTGTCTCCTTTTTTGCTGTTGTCATTTGATGATGCTATAGTTACTCTGTGTGAATATACTTTAGAAGATGCTTGAGGAGAAATGAACATGCTTCAATCAAACCAGAAAGTGAATGCAAATGACATTTTGAGCAGAGTAGTTTTCTCCAATAGAAACAATGATTTGCATCTCTGCATGTATATTGGAAAAAAACTGATCTATGCTCTTCTCCACTCAGGGATGTCATATCCCTATTTCCAAGTTACATACTGTTGGGAATACTTTCCCCTGTGTTTTATGGAGAAGGTGCATTCCTCACAGAAAATTTTCAGAGAAGCAATCGATACACAGGGTGAGTTATCTGATGTTAGATTTGAACCATGTGTCTGTAGATAGCTCATTTTTTGTACTTTAGAGTGCTCTAACAAGCAGCATAACTGAAACACAATGAATGCGTGGTTGTTCTATCAAACCCACACATATACACACACAAGATTAAACACATTTCACTCTATTTTCAATGTCCTTGACAGCAGAACATTTAAATACCTTAAGCAATGTATAAAGCACTTATAATACAAACTCCATACTCCAACCACTAGAATTCAAATAGATAAGCTTTTAAGAAATGGGAAATAGCCAGGCAGCATAGAGTTGCAGAAATTCTCCTTTATCTTTGCTTACCTTGCACTCAGAAGGAATTCACTAAAAAATCCCCCCACCACCTGCTATATTCCCACCTATAAAGCAAACTTGCAAATTCTTTCCATACACACATTGCTACCGGGGATTAAAATTTCACACACCGACCTCTTCCTTCTTCCCCATATTGTTTCCTTGCTCCCGCTTAGGTAACAGGTTTGTCCAGGTTGTGGAGGACCACTTCTCTGAAATTCACTCATCAGGACAGCTGTGGATGAACTGGAGAACAATGTCTCCATTCACCCCTAGTCAAGCTGGAGCTCATCTGCCCACCCAGAGCAAATGGGGAAGATAGGGGACCAAGAAGGGTTTCTGCTGCTCCCTTAGCAAGGGCTTGCTACACAGCTACTCTTCTATCCACTCTTCCTATACTGATAATTAAGTAATTATAGTAGCTAACTAATAGTTGATGTTGAATCCTTCTGCATCATTTTCTCAAGATACACAAGCAAAAAGAATTGTCAAGATGAAAAGCTCTGTTCTCTTAAGTCAGTCTGCTGGTCAAAACTGTATTTCTCTACTGCAAAACCCACTTATCTTCACAGTTCTGTTTTGAGATGGAAACCTCTTCATTTTGATGTTTAAAGAAGTTTATACTTAGTCTGGAGTTGCAGAATGGCAAGGCCTGTGATCTATAAGGGTACAGACACTTGCTACTTGTTTCTAAATCCTACCTAGGCATAGTTTTTGCTTAAATGTGTCTGCAGTGTGGCATTTCAAAGTACAGTCTTTTGTAAAATAGAGAGAACTGAAACTGTTAGACTTGCAATCTGGAAGCTGTTAGATCTACAGGGAATGTACTTCCCTCGTTTGCATTCCCAGATTTACAGGCAGTCCTCAAAAAGAGAACGGAATTGAACCATGGAGAATGATGGTGACAGCACCTAGAGATCCCCAAGTGAAAAGCTCTGTACCAACACAGGATGATTGAAAGTCCTTAGAGACACACTTTAAGCAGACAAAGAGAGGAGAAAGAAAGTCATAGACTAATGAAGTACTACTCCCAAGTTGATAGTAAACTTCAGTAGCCCAGCCAGGCTTTCATCTCAGGTTTTGTTATTTCTAGCCCAGTGTCCTAAAATGCATCACACCATCCCCTCACACCTGTGGGATGCATTGCTTTCCGCGGTGCTGCTCTCTCTGTCTATACAGACATGTCTCTACCTAACACACAGAGTTCTCTACATAGATGGATAATTCTCTGTGTATTTGCTAATTTGTCACACATGCCACATTCCAAACAATATAAATATTTTAAATACTTCACCTGAGATGCTGTTCATTTTTCTCATTTAGAAATATCCAGAATGTCACACACTTTTTCTTCCCATTTCAGAAAGGAATCATTTCTTGCCTGCAGAGAAAAAGGCAGCAATATTGAAATTTCCACAAAGAGAGTTTGTCCCTTGAGTGTTCTTGCAGGCATTTGTGCTGAAGAGATGTTAACACAAGCAGCACTTTGCATGAAATATATTCCTGTTGCTCCAAGTTCTGCTGCTTGATGTTTGAGATGCTGCAGCTCCCCACATTTCCTGGCCCTCTAAGGAGCCCTACGGCAGAAATAAGGAAGCTGGGACTTAATATTTGGATTATTTATTATTTTTGTTTAGCAGAAGAAATAACACTAGGGGTTTTTTCTCTCTCTCTCTTTTTTTTTTTTTTTTTTTTACACAATGCAGGAGGGATGAAATGCTAACAATTTTCTTTGGGATGACTTTAAATCAACTTTTATAATCCTGTGTGGCTAAAATGGTCTTTGCTTGTGGTGAGGCTGCTAGCAAGTGGCTGCTCATCTCAGTGTATGGTCTCTGACCCCCATCACTTTGTTACCTCAGTGAAAACCCAGCCAGTCTCTCAGAGTGGGGTAAGCCACCATCCCAAAAGGGGTAGGGACCCTTTCTTACCTCATCCTAGCAGTAAGGACTTTCCCTTGCAGGGATGAGGTTGTGCCCTGTCACGAGGCTGAGACTAGTTTGCAGACATTGTGGAGTGTTTCCAAGGTGAACCACTGCTGTTACATAAATGCCAAATTTTATTGCAATGGTTAGGGGTAGAGATTAACTACCCCCAGCTGGCAAGGTAACTGAAGTAAAGACTCCTTCTCCACCTCTGATTACAGATCAAAAGCTTCAGCCCTGCCCGATGCACCCTGCTCATGCACAGAACAGCATCAGGAGGGCAATGCTGGGGGCATCCAGATGGTGTGGTCACTCCAGCAGCCCAAGCTGTCATGGTGCACCCTGATGCTGCCAGCTCTTTCTAATACCTGCTATGCAGCCCAGTCCTGCAGGACAGAGAGCAGGATGAGAAGTGAAAGAATAACCTGGAAAGAAAGTAGGAAAGAGAGGCAAGAAGGACAGAAAACACTATACCGGGATTTGCTTTGCAGGGATGTTAAAAACTGGGAGTACCTCTACTAATTCCAGCACACTTGGCAGCAATTAAGCCTAATAGGCCTTCTTGCTATAATCGTGTGACTAAACACCAGGAGCCCTAAAGGCACAAACTGCCAAAGTTGTGTACACTTTTTAAAAATTGTCTGTGATCCTTC
Source organism: Tricholaema leucomelas (assembly GCA_013400475.1). NCBI lineage: Eukaryota > Metazoa > Chordata > Aves > Piciformes > Lybiidae > Tricholaema lacrymosa > Tricholaema leucomelas. Next base: position 262,504 of record WAAF01001754.1, read on the forward strand.
TGACAGAGAGAGGATGTCACAGGGCAGTTCCCTGAGCAACCACCCTGCTGGCAGGGGAAGCTACAGCGGTAGGGTGGAGGTGTTGGGAGGGACTACACGTTAAAAAAACCCTCTTTAAAAAGTGCTCTTGAGAGTGCATTTTCATAAACCCATGTAGTTTTTTTCTGGAAAAGTGGCAAAGCTCCAAACATTTTCTTCCTATTTTGCTCCCCTAGCACAGCACTTCTGTCTGCCTGAAGAGAAACAGGTACTTCATGAATGGTCTTATAGAATCATAGAATCAACCAGGTTGGAAGAGACCTCCAAGGTCATCCAGTCCGACCTATCACCCAGCCCTATCCAGTCACCTAGACCATGGCACTAAGTGCCTCATCCAGTCTTTTCTTGAACACCTCTAGGGACAGTGACTCCACAAGAGGAAAGGGTACTTTGGATTTATCCAAGAGTGTTGTAAACCACATGGCCCTTCTCTCTCCAGCCTTATCTCTGAAATGTCTCAAGAGACATCTTATTTTTATGACTATTCAAGGACTGTAAGTCTGAGGAGCTGCCTTTGGGAATGCATGTGATCCCTGTCACATGAGATGACTGCGCTGTAATGTAAGCCCTTTCTGTGGAACATAAAGTAGCTGCCGGGTCCCAGCTTTCCGTCTGCAGTTCCCCCAAATCCAGTATTTTGAATAAGAGATTTCTGTTTCAGTATTTTTGATAACTGTTTATTAAAAGGACTAATGGGGAATATTTTACCTCCATGCCTTCTGTGGTCAGGAAAACACAGAGAGAATGCCCTTGAGAAACTTTTATCTGCCTTTGTGGTTAATGTGCGTGATCGCCTTAGGCAATGTTGTGGTACTGTACTAATGAGTCTTCTTGTCCCAAAGCACAGCAAAACTTAACAGTTTTATATCATTATAGAATCATAGAATCATAGAATGGTTTAGGTTGTCATTGTTTCATTCTTTTCTTAGAATCATAGAATCATACATTTTTTTTTTTAGACTATGTCAGAAATACCAGGTATCGGTTTCAATAAAGTTGCAGAGGTTTCTTTTGATGTTTAAATTCATTGCTAGTATGAGAACAGTAACCTGCAATATACCTGCAGGTCAAAAGCATTAAAATTGTTCATATGAAAATTTTGGGGGATTTTTCTCCCTGCTTTATATTGCCACAGAATAGAGGTCAGTGGTTTTTAAAGGCACTGATGGGCAGGTTTCATGAAAAGGCGTCTGACTAACATTAATTATCTGGACGAGTCTGGGGAACTTGAGAATGGTCAGAACAAGAAATCAAGCAAGTGTGTACTGTCGGTACTTTAACATGAGTTGTCCAACTTGTGAGTGAAAGTTTGAGGGCTTGTGGTTACAACTGTGTCATTTGGAAGATAGAATCAGAGGGTATTTCTCCAGACTGGTTTTGTGAAGCTGACATCTGATTCAGGCTTCTTGACCCTAGAGTGGACTTGAATCTGATGGAGTACATCACTAAGCATCAGTGAGGGGAAAAAAATACTTTTGGTAAAGGCATATTCCTCTCTGCTGATGATCACTGTCAGGCTTTTGAGTTTGTTCTGGCTCTTCTCGATCAAGAGACAGCTCACGAAAAAATGACACTGCATTGTCAAAAGATAACTGCTTGATCTCATCTTCCAGACTACCTCCCCTATTTCTCACTGTGAGCTTGGCTGCTCATTCTAGACATTCATTTATTTCCGTTTTGCACAGCCCTGTGTTCCGCTGCCATGTGTCACTGGCAACCTTGACATCAGGAGTCCTGTGAGTCAATGTGTTAGAGGTTAATTAAATGTCTTTCCTTGCTGCTGTCCAGACTTTTGGTCCCAAGTTGAAAGAGATATCATCTAGGAAAAGAGAGCAGCCTGGGAGGGATGACTTCACAGGAATACTTATTTTTCCAGAATATAACAACAGTTTGGTAATGTAGGAGAACAGTAGGCTGGATGACCAGGGTTTGTGTCTTAGTGACTAAGTGTGGATCATGCCAAAAGTCATTCATTTAGCATATCCCACAAATATGCAAGCCTAAGTCTGCCTGATGATTACTAGTGGCAACACTTCTTGTTTTGTCTTCATCATCTGGGCTTGTGACTGTGGTGGGGAGGCCTCAGTTCTATGATTTTATTCCTGCTGATGTAATAATTGCACAGCTAATAGTCATGATTCCCCAGAGGCTGAAGGAATTGCAGTAAACAGGAGAAATAGATTCTACAGCAACTAGCTTTTTAACCCAACTGCTCGGCTCTTCTAACCAGCAGGCACCTGAATTTGGGTGGGGACATCTTGGGTGAATGATTAGGGGGATATTTTTAGCTGGATTCACTCAGAGGCTTATAAATGTAAAGGTAACAGGGCAAAAAGTGAGTCTATTTACCAAAAATAGACACTGAGCACCTCCAGACAGATCATAGCCTGGAAATTCTTTAAAATACAGTTTCTATATCTGAGAAATCTGACTGAGGACTTTCCTTATAAGCAAGCATTAACAAGTTAGGTTTGCTTCAGACTGGCAAACTAGCAGACACATCTCTCTGTACTATAAAGAAAAGAATTAGCATAAAAGTGACTGTTTAATCTTGTGACATAAGAATCCTCTGTCAGGTGTTCCCCATCTACCCAGATGGGATGTGTAAGCAGGTTCCTCACAGCATGAGTTCTGTGAGACAAGTGATACCACGTGCATAGCAAATGGCAGTGATACCACATGCATAGCAAATGGCAGTGATGTTGCCATAGGTGCAGTAAGGTAAGTGCCCATTTGCCTCACTCAAAGCTAATGCCACACTGTGGATCACACTTACTGTATCACCATGTACCAAATCATATAATAACTCAGCCTCTAGAGCTGGAATGAAACCAACCATAATAAGAAAAACCCTGGAACAGGGAAAGTACCTGTTCTAAAATCACAGAATTAACCAGGTTGGAAAACACCTTTGAGATCATCAAGACCAATCTTGCCACAATCAGAAGGAAGGGGGACTTTGATTACCTGAATCTAATAAGACATCCTTTCCTTCCTTCCTTGGAAGCACTGTTTCTTTGCTGCCAATGCTGACTCAGCTGAACACTATCTGTGTACTTGCTTTCCAGTGAAGGGTCACTCTCTTAATGGCATACAGCTGTACTGTAGTCCCTACCCAGAAAACGTGTTTGGTTGTTTTTTTTAGAGCAAGTGTCATCTTCTTAAACTGGTATTTCAGACTCTTTCTGGCAAATGGGAAGTAAAATTTCTTACAATCACATCTGTGTTGGGCTGAATATGGACTGACCCTGACTGAGCAAAGGAGTGCTGAGTACAAGGAAACCATCATCCCTTATCTCCTTTCTCTGGCCAGATATTTCTGTATCTTCTTGTGGAGCTACTGCAATACAAGCTTAAATATAGAATCATAGAATCATAGAATGGTTTAGGTTGGAAGGGACCTCAAGGATCATCCAGCTCCAAATCCCTGCCATAGGCAGGGACACCTCCCACTAGAGAAGGTTGCTCAAGGCCTCGTCCAGCCTGTACCTTGTTTCTTTAAGTCCAGGAAGAGGAATTTCCCTGGGATGAAGCAATTCTGCTGAAATAACTGTATGAACAAATGGGATATGAGTGAACAACCTAAGATTTAAAAACAAATACTATTCCTTACTAACATAGCCATGCTGCATCAATAATTGAACTGCAGCAGGCACTAACCAAGGTGTTCATTCACTTGCTCAGGAAAGGTTGAATCCTGTGATGATATATATTTTATTTTTCCTTTTTAATTAAAAATGCCTTCATTGCAAGTATTTCTGTAAGGCTTAGGGGACATGGCAATCATTTTTATTGGGCTGATCAGTTCCACTTGCATAGAAATTGTTCTGTTTGAATTCACTGCTGAAACACATCTTTTTATTTTTCTTTTGTATAAACAGTTCTATTAATTCTGATACAAATAACATACAGAGTGCTTCAAATCATAAAAACATCACTTTGGGGGATTCTTACTGGGATCTACTGCATAGCAGACAAGAAGCAAGCAAACAAACAAAATGCAACTGTAAGGATATGTGAAATGATTAGCTTTTAGAAACTTTCATCCTCCTGGCTTTGGTAGTTGCCATTTGTCTGTCTGCTAGATCCTTAATTTGCACATTTTGTCCTTTCATGAATCACAGAATCATAGAATTAACCAGGTTGGAAAAGACCTTCAAGATCGTCGAGTGCAACCTATCACCTAACACTGTCTAATTAACTAAACCATGGCACTAAGTGCCTCATCCAGCCTCCTTTTAAACACCTCCAGGGACAGTGACTCCACCACAGTGACTCTACCACCTCCCTGGGCAGCCCATTCCAATGCCAATCACCCTTTCTGCAAAGAACTTGTTCCTAACATCCAGCCTAAACCTGCCCTGGCGCAGCTTGAGACTGTGTCCTCTTGTTCTGTCCCTGGTTGCCTGGGAGAAGAGAAAGACCCCAGCCTGGCTACAATCTTCCTTCAGGTAGTTGCAGAGAGCAATAAGGTGTCCCTTATGAAACACCAATAAGAAAAAAAAACATTCAATTCCTTCTAACATATCTAATGTGGCTAATGAGGTAAAAAATGAAGAAGAAAACAGAGGAAAAAAATCCATTTGCTGATTCTATTTTTGTTTTGAAGTTTTATTCTGGGAGGGAGTTTTATTACTTTATTGGTATAACTGAATTTCTGCTGAAGTGCAGTGATAGCTACATGCTCCCAGGAAGCATCTGTTCTGCTGCAAACACACCTGCTACTGCCATTAACCTTGGCTAAACTGCAGCTCGTTTGGAAATTGGGTATCTCGGTTGTGGTACTCAAATTCAGTGATGCAGTTTGCTCTTCCAGAGAAAGTTTCAGGAGCCCACAACTCCTCGATCCACAGTTCTGTTCATTTCTGAATTGTGGTCAGCAATGGATTTAAGGTTGGTCTCCATTTCTCTCTTTCCACTGAGGCACCCCTTACGTGTATGACAAACCTCACATTTACACACTGACTACTTCATGGCATTTGAGGTTACTTTTAGTTCTCCAAGACCCTGCAGCTAGGCAGCACACTCTAATTTCCTTGACTGCCAGTCAGGCCTCACTAACAGGACTGTAGAAACAAGGATGAGCTGAGATTTTCTGAAAGAAGGAAGGATTGGTCCAGTGGACTCAAATTTGTAATGTAAATAAAGGAAACTGAGGTATAAAGACCAAAATGCCTTCCAGGGCAGACTGCATCCAGTCCATCTGTGTTGGGAGAGATACAGCTGTCATGTGTCTGGGTTTTGTTGATCCTATTTCACTCTCTGACTGGAAATGTCACTCCTTCTGGACTGTCAAACATTTAAAAACTCAGGCTAAATGGAAGTGTTTTTCAGATCCTGTCTGGACAGATTTCCTGGGCAGAGAAAAAAGGCAAGTGGAAAATCTGAATCCTAGGCAGATGTTCTACCCGAGCATAGTGAGTCCAGCATAGCGAAGATGGCCTTGCCTCTGGACATGCAGTAATCTGCATGGCCACCTGCATTTAACCCAGCTCAGGGGTGATCTCATTGCTGTCTACAACTACCTGAAGGGAGGCTGTAGCCAGGTGGGGGTTGGTCTCTTCTCCCAGGCAAGCAGCAAGAGAACAAGGGATCACAGTCTCAGGTTGTGCCAGGGGAGGTATAGGAGGGAGTTCTTGCCAGAGAGAGTGATTGGCATTGGAATGGGCTGCCCAGGGAGGTGGTGGAGTTGTCGTCTCTGGGGGTGTTCAAGAAAAGCCTGGATGAGGCACTTAGTGCCATGGTCTGGTTGACTGGATGATCTTGGAGGTCTTTTCCAACCTGGTTGATTCTATGATTCTGTGATCTCTGGCAAACTTGGAAACTCCTGGATAGAAAAGTCACTGTCACTGTGGGCATAAAAAAAGGGAGAAATGGAAAAACATTCACTGTTCAGTTCTCTAGCCAAACTGTATCTTTGGCCATAAACTGGCCTTGATCTCCTGCCTATATTGTACAATAAAACCAGGAGCACATTGAATATAAATCCTTACCCTACAAGTATGGTGATCTTGTTTGCTATGGGCCAGCAGCAGCTATGGAGCACAGCTTCCACGTGCCTAAGACTGTTACAGGACTGCATTTCAGTTGTTGCATTTCACGTAACAGGCCACAGCAGGTTTTGGTTGTTGTTTTTTACTTTGGAAAAGGCTATTTTAATCAACAGGGAGTTGCCCCTATATCCTCAGACTGAAGTGAAATAGATGAACGGATGACATTTATTTCTTCCCAAGTATTTTTGGGGGCTTTTCTTTTCAGAAATAAAGAAAAGCAAAGGAGAAAAATAAAACAAATGTTTTCAGGCATCTGCCAGCAGTATATTAGCAAATCAGTTCCTGGCAGTAGGGAAAGGAAGAGAATTTAGCATGCTCTAAGATGGACAGCAGGGCAAAAACAATACTGGTTGGCTTGTGGTAGCAGTATATCATGTCATGTTGGATCCACTCCTTCTGCAACAAGCCAGCTTGATGCTTCTTTTTCTTCTCTCCTTTCTGCTGACAGAAATTTCCCTTTGCATACAATGCAGCATCATGGAGTGGGTAATATTCCACATCTCCTGCCAATGCTGGGTTTATCTGGTTATCTCTCAGTAAAAAAAGCTACTTTCCAAGAAAACCTCCCCATGTGGGCTTGGAATTCTTTGCCTTTCCTGTCTCACCAGAAATCTGTTATTGTCTCTTTGCTTCCTCAGGCTTTGAGCAAGCTCAGGAGAAGGTGCCACTGGGGCTGCTCTCTCCAAACAGCTCTGGCCAGTTTGCCTCCATTTCCTCAGCTAGCACATTTTAATAACAATATAGATGTCCCTATCCATACTGTGGAAAATTTCTGTGGAGAATGGAAAAGCATGATCAGCTTAAATTATGGAGTACAGTGACTGGATGGGGGAAATGAAACTGTTTTCCTATTTGCACTGTGCTCCAGTGGAGACAGTGAAGCTTTACTAAGACTTGGTTGAATAAAGAGCTGCTAAACAGAGAACCCTGCATACCGCTTTACAAACAGCTCCTCACAGAGTTCATTTTAATTATCCCATTCCTTCTGATTAGATTCAGCTGATTTCTCACTCACTTTCACATGACTTTGTGCAAGGCTCTGTGATGCCTTGAGAGAACTGCAATGACACATCCCTGCTAATACAGTCATTAGGTAGCCTGAGAACTCAAGCCTCCCAGAGTGGCCACTTGCTTGCAGACAGATACAGCTACCATGCAGTGGAAGGATTTTGTGCCAAAATTGCTGCAATTCTCAAGTGCAAATTGTCAGGGGGAAATGGCCAGAAGGTCAAACCTGCTCTTCAAAGATGTGTATAATCTTCCAGTGCTGGTGTATGGTTATGAAGACTTATCTTCATAAGAGATTTGGTAATACAAGCATCAGTGGTTTCAGCCTTCTCAACTTTTGTTTTTCACTGTCTGGTGTTGCCCTGTCTAGAATTGCAGATGGGCAGGAGATGGATTCCATGTGGCTGAATGGCCATAAACATAAAGCTAGAAGGAATGAGAGAGGAGGAAACTGCTTTGCTGGGAACTCAGATGACAACGAGGAAAATCACATTGATTCAGCCATGGAATAGGGGGGAAAAAAAGCTTGAATAAGAAGAAAACAGAAAAAGAAATGTTCAAATGCCCACTAGCTCCAGGGTTTATGTGGCTTTCCTCTTAGGTGGAAATAGAGGGAAGGGAAGGGAAGGGAAGGGAAGGGAAGGGAAGGGAAGGGAAGGGAAGGGAAGGGAAGGGAAGGGAAGGGAAGGGAAGGGAAGGGAAGGGAAGGGAAGGGAAGGGAAGGGAAGGGAAGGGAAGGGAAGGGAAGGGAAGGGAAGGGGAGAATAGCTGCTCCCTGTGTTAGAGCATGTCACTGACTCATATTCCTGGGGTTTGCAGAATATGCTTGCCACCCAGAGACCATAAGCACACCAGAGGAACTCAGTGCCTGGAGCTCACTGCAGAAGTGCTGGCAGTCCTGGCTATCTCTGGATGGCAAGCAGCATACCTGCATCTGTGTTGTCAGTATTTCTGTTTTCAAAGAGCTTAGTTTACCACAGCTAAGGGAAAAGAATGGTAGCATTTCACTTTGGTAGCTTTTAATAACAGTTCTTTTATGCTAGCAAGCAAATACCAGTTTTATCTTCTACCTACATGTCAACATTTGTCTCTGAAACACTTTAGCTACAGCACAAGAGATGGAATTTCTGCATTAAGCAAGACCAATGAGTGCAGTTGTGAAGCTTTGCATAGCAGCAGTGTTTAAAACACAAACATCTGTGGTGCACACCTACTTTTTTATAATCTCCCCACTGTGTATATGGATTCCATTGCAAGCAGTGTGCTGTATCCTGTTTCTTACAGTGTAGGAATAGTGTATAAAAATCAGATTGACTCCTTTGTTTATAGTTGTTAAGAACCAGACGACAGAAAATATCTTCCGCTCCGAGAGTGATCAGTGCTAGCATTTCCTGGGAACCCCTTTCATCAAACAGTGGGAACATTTCTTGTCATTAGCATTGCATCTGCAATGTCAGAGCCAAGAAAATGCCAATAACTCCATTACTATGAATCCTTGATTTCAGTGATTAATAATTCCACACACACTTACACACAGGCAAACACATTAGAAACTGAATTTGGCCTAAACATTTGTAACCCAAGAGCAAAGCTTACTTCTGCAAAATAATCTCTGTAGTTTTGACTGTTCAATCCTGTTCAACATCTTCATCAATGACTTTGATGAGGGCACAGAGTGTCTGCTCAGCAAGTGTGCTGATGACACCAAGCTGGGAGGCTTGGCTGATACAGCTGAAGGCTTTGCAGCCATCCAGAAAGACCTGGACAGACTGGAGAGCTGGGCACAGAGGAACCAGATGAGGTTCAACAAGGACAAGTGCAGAGTCCTGCATCTGGGGAGGAATAATAAACTGCACCAGTACAGGCTGAGAGGTGATCTGCTGGAAAGCAGTCTTGTGGAGAGGGACCTGGGCATCCTGGTGGATAACAACCATGGCACAGCAATGTGTCCTTGTGGCCAAGAAGGCCAATGGGATCCTGGGGTGTATGAGGAAGAGTGTGTCCAGCAGATGAAGGGAGGTTCTTCTCCCCCTCTACTCTGCACTACTGAGACCTCAACTTGAATACTGTGTTCAGTTTTGGGCTCCCCAGTTTAAGAGGGACAGAGATCTGCTGGAGAGGGTCCAATGGAGGGCTACGAGGATGATTAGGGGACTGGAGGGCATGGCTTATGAGGAGAGGCTGAGAGACTTGGGGCTTTTTAGTCTGGAGAAAAGAAGACTTAGAGGGGATTTGATAAATGTTTATAAGTATCTGAAGGCTGCCAGGAGCGGGGGGACAGGCTCTGCTCACTGCTCCCTATGCTAGGACAAGGAGCAATGGGTGTAAATTGCAGCAAAAGAGGTTTTGCCTCAACACAAAGGGGAACTTCTTTACTGTAAAGGACCCAGAGCACTGGAACAGGCTTCCCAGAGAGCTTGTGGAGTCTCCTTCTCTGGAGACTTTCAAGGCCTGCCTGGATGTGTTCCTCTGTGATCTGTGTTAGATTGTATTGTCCTGCTCTGGCAGGCGGGTTGGACTGGATGATCTCCTTGGGTCCCTTCCAACCCCTAGCATCCTGTGATCCTGTGACTCCGACAGGACTCTCCATGTGCCTGCATTTAAAAAAAAAGAATTGTTTTTTTCAGTCAGTTGTGTGGAAATGAGACCATCTCACTTGCTATCTGGCAAGAGCTCATTTGTGCATCTGAGGCTCTCAGTAGGGAAAAAAATGTGGTTTACTTTGTCATGCTTTCTTGCCTTTCTAATGGGATTCCCTCTAGATGCCAGGGAAAGGGAGGTGAAGTCCAACTGGTACAACAGAACCTCTCTCTCCTTGCTAAAATTATCTATTAAATATTTCAGCCTCCCATTGTTTAAAGCCTTATTATATGTAGCTGAGTAGTATGTGAAAGGAATATAGTGCAGGAATAATGTCACTGCTTAAAGAAATTAAAACACCAAGTACTCCAGTACTCCCCTAGCACTGGAGTAAAAGAAGCCTACTTTACCGTGGGTTTTGTTTTGAGTTTGATCAACTTCGTTTCTACAAAGATATGAACTGTAACTGAAGTCTTCTCCATAGTTAGACATTAAGAGTCTTTCTCTCTTTCCTGCTCTTTCTTACATAGAAGCATAGAATCAACCAGGTTGGAAGAGACCTCCAAGATCAACCAATCCAACCTATCACCCAGCCCTGTCTAATCAACTAGACCATGGCACTAAGTGCCTCATCCAGTCTTTTCTTGAACACCTCCAGGGACGGTGACTCCACCACCTCCCTGGGCAGCCCATTCCAATGCCAATCACTCTCTCTGGCAAGAACTTCCTCCTAACATCCAGGCTATACCTCCCCTGGCACAACTTGAGGTTGTTCTATTGCTGGTTGCCTGGCAGAAGACATTGACCCCACCTGGCTACAACCTCCCTTCAGGTAGTTGTAGACAGCAGTGAGGTCACCCCTGAGCCTCCTCTTCTCCAGGCTAACCACCCCCAGCTCTCTCATCCTCTCCTCATAGGGCTGTGTTCCAGGCCTCTCACCAGCTTTTGTCACCCTTCTCTGGATATGTTCCAGTATCTCAACATCTCTCTTGAATTGAGGAGCCCAGAACTCTGATGTGACAGTCACCCTCTTCCAGTTGAGGGAAGGGCCTAAAGCAACTCTCACACAATCTGTGCACAGAACGCTTCTCTTCTTTGAGTTGAAATGATGCTAGCTTGGCATTAAAAATGTTTCTAAGACTGTTATTTGTATTTGGATTGATTTTTGATCTTCACAAGGTGCTGCAAGAGGATCTGCAATAAGAAATGTGAGCCAGCCAATCCCAAAGATCGTCCTCTCTCTGAGGACTGTCCATGCCAAGCTACAAAGCCACAAGCCTGCAACAAGAAGCTGACTGCATGGAGAGGAATGTCATCCTAGATAATACTTTCCTGGCACAGACAGACAGATCGTGCCAGGTCAGCTCCTTAATAATACAGAGAAACCAGAAAGCCACATCACAGATGATCTTCAGATAACCTCAGTGGGAAGATCCTGAAACAGAAAAACTGATTGAACAAAGTTCCTGCATACTTTGGCTTCAGTTAGAGTACTCACATCCTTAAACAAGCTGACTCTCCAGCTAAGTGGTGACATCAAAAGGGGAAGACGGCGTATTATACTTGAGTGCTGGACGGGGCTGAAAACCTACACTAGGTGCACTGTACATCCTTCTAGCTTCCCAGGGAGTGCTTTAGGGACTAATACAGTGTTAACAGAAAGTCTTCATAGGACTCCTCCTTTTGGCAATGAAGATTCCCTATTATTATCAGGTAATTGACAGGAATTTGCCCTGTAAAAACAGTCTCTGCTGCAAGACTGACAAGGTATCTTTAGCATTCAAGACAGGGAACTCTAGACTTAAGGAACTGGGAGAAAGTGGAAAAGTTGAGGCAGTTGTTCAAAACCTGCTAAGTGAAGTTGTGTAAATAGAAATGGCAGATAACAGGGATCATCTTCTCCAGGAGTTTTGTAGCATGATATGTCATCTGTTCCTGTCTGTAGAAATCACCACAAAAGCTGCATAATATATCTGCTGATATATCTATATCTATATCTATCTGTCTATCTATCTATCTATATATTGGCTTGAGTTATGCTGGTATAAAATTGGTGGGCTAGAGAGGAGTATCAAGGCATCTGTCATCAATGTCCATACCAATATAGCAACCATTAAAAAGTGTCAGATCGTCAGCAGTGCAGAGAACAAGCACTGCAGTGGATTGTATTTCTGGCACTATTATTGCAGAGAGCCTTGTAAGAAGCATACATGCTGCAGATGAAATGGGTATGGAATCACAGGGGCTAATGATAGAAAAAGGCCACTTATGTCAACTGCTACATCTCCCTGCTGGTATAGAATTGTTCCCAACGAGATATGGTGTATTTTTAGTGCTTTGTCCAGTCTGCTTTATATGTAAATAATAAAGACTGTTGGTTATAAAGGAGCCTAAAATAGTTCTGTTCTAGTTCTGCACTCCTCTTCTCTTCCTCCTCCCCTCCCTAATTTCTTAGTCAGGCTGAACGAGAACAGGAAAGACATCCATACTATTCCCCCACCCTACACCCCCAGTGTTTCTGTTCTCTCCTTTCTTTACTGTTTGACCCTCTTCACAGACAGGATGTCTCTGACCTGATTTTATAAAAGTTGTATGTGTGCAGTTCACTTCTATATGTTGCTCTATCACAGGGCTGATTTACAAGGCTTTTCAAAATGTGAAGGCTGAGTTTGACAGGAGTCATCCTACTTACAAGCCAACCTGGAAAAGAAGTAATAAGCAAAGCAGTGATTTAGGAGCTGAATGGAAGCTTTCGCATATGCTTTCTTCTGTACCATGTCTTGCATTATCTTATGAGTTGAAGATCCATTTGCTGTCAACCTGTCCGTTATGTATAGCCTTCCAGAACAGTGAGTTAGGATGTGGTTTAGCTTGGGATCAGGTATAAGCCATGCCACACAAGAACAAGCAATTTAGCAACACAATATAGAAGTCTATAGGTACTTCAGTGAAATACCCTTTCATGTTCAGGAGAACTACTTCCCTTTTTTGACTCTGCACCCTTAGAAAGTTGCATCTGAAGTGGACACAAATTGGCATGACCCAGCTCTCAGAAAATGAAGGTTTTGCCTTGAAATGCAGCTATATGAGGAAACAGACTGTCCTCAGTGGTTTGTCATTGTATGTGCCAGCAAGTCAAGTGGAGAAGATGAGGAAGTTACAGCTGAGGTGCTATTAACTTGATAAGTCAGGTGTATCTTGGTGTATTTCATCTTTGATCCATATGCAGCCACAACTTTGCTTTGAATCTGATAAGCATAATAACTTCTAGACAGTGAAACGGTGGACAAATTAATGCTGTCTTCATTCCTGATGATAGCCTGAATGAGAACACCGAGAACAAGAAATTCTGGGACTGAATTAACACCAACCAAGCATGCACGTCCTGCCTGCAGCAAAAAAAACCAAACCCACAACCAAGAGAGATGGAAAATGAGGACACACCAAAAAATTACTTGTCATCTGCTGTTAAGATAAAGCTGTGCAGAGAGAGAGACTCAGAGAAAGAAGAACTTGTTTTATGGGCTGTATTGGTTGAAAAGAGTCTTGAATTAGAAACTGCATTCTATTGTTCACCCATGCCGAGTTCAGGGAAACAGGGCTCCTGACATCCTCTTTCAATAATCAGCTTTGTACAAAGCACCCAGCTTCAGAACAGGTTTCTTTATCCAACAGAAACAACCCCTAAGGTATCCAATATTGGCTGACTGCTGTGAGGAAAAAAACCACAACAAACCCCCCCAAAAAACACAGCCACTTTTTCTCAGAAGAAAGAGGCAAAGCAGAAGTTACTTACCTAATCCCTGTTACCCCTCAGTGACAGGCTGCAGTCTCCCACAACTTTGGGAACCTGTCTTAGAAGCTGCTGACATGGAAAGGGGTCTTGGTCCTCACTTACTCTGAATGATTTCCTCAATGAGGGAGAGCAAAAACAGTGGAAATTGAGGACTATTGGAGACAAGCTGCTGACAGCTTCCATTGGAAATCTGGAGTTACTGGAGAGAAGTGAGAGTTTACAACACCACAATTTATAGGGCAAAAGACTTCATGGAATCACAGAATCAACCAGGTTGGAAGAGACCTCCAAGATCATCCAGTCCAACCTAGCACCCAGCCCTATCCAGTCAACTAGACCATGGCACTAAGTGCCTCATCCAGGCTTTTCNCTTCATCACCCTTCTCTGGACATGTTCCAGTATCTCAACATCTCTTTATGTATATAAAGTAATGAACAGGTAGTGATCCATCTTCTTTTCAGAACTGCTGGTTCTAGCATCCTTCTTCTCATGGTGTCAGCAGCTCAGCGACATCCCCACAGATATTAGTGGACTTGTCCTAGTGACATTTCAATGAGCTATAGAAACACTGCCATCTGTGTAAGGAACTGAAGCACAGACACTAAGCACAGGGGTCGTATGAGATGACTTCATATGTCTCATCCAGCCTGTAGGGCCAGCAGAGCTATGGAGACATTTCTTAGGTACAAGTGGTCTGATGTATTTTGGGCATGCAAATAAACTGAGACATGCCACAGTGCCTCTCTCCCCATCAGAGGGAAAGGAATCCTGAGAAATTTTCTTAGATGTGGATGCTTGTGCTGTCAAAGGCTGAATTCACAGAGGTCTTTCTCAGCCAAAACATCTGCTACAGGGCACTTGGGAATATGAGTTGAAGCAGGAGCTGCGACCCTGGTCTCCCAGAAATCAAAACAGTAGCTTCAAATGTATAGCTATCTTTCTCTGTATGTAGTTCCTCAGGTTTGTGGCATTGATTTCTGTGTCTGCAGTGGAATAGTAATCTCAGACATTTATTTCTAATAGATGGCTTACCGATCACCAGGTTCAGGCAATCAGGGAAATCACATCTGTGTCTTAGCAACAGAAAACACTGCTCAGGTGAAAAATGGTCACCAACAACCTCACACTCGTGTCCTTCCAGAGTTGCAGGAGAAGAGGATGCTTCTACAATCAGTTCAGATTTGTGAAATAGCATACATTTTTAGAGCTGATAACTGCTGATCCAACTTCTTGGACAACTTGATTTGCAATTTCCAGCATTTTCCATCTTGCCATGATACCTTCTAACCTTTCTCCTTGACTTGCTGTTGCATGCCTGGCTTTCTGCATGTGATCTTGGAGGTTTGTCAGTATCCTTCCCAAGAAATGTGTCTTTTGCTGCCTTCCTCCCATTGTGATTACAGGATGCATTTTACAGACTGAGTCCTTTGGGTCTTTATATGGTCTGTCTTTGTAGCAAAGTTAACCAGATTGCCTCAACCCTTTCTTTTTATTTTCATTTTTAACAACTCCTTTCACAGTCTGTGTGTCCCATTTTGTCTTCTGTCACACAACAACCAATGTTTTGATTTTGTTTTTGGTGTCTGTGTGTTTCCATGGTGAAGGGAATGTTATTTTTTTTCCTTGTGCTTTACCAGCTTTGAACAGTATAAACTACAGATTGACTTTCTGATCTTCTAGCGTATTTTTCTGACTGAAATCCTTTGTACTCAAGTTAAATATATTTAAAAAACAAGTGGTTGGTCAATATCTGCATTTTGACACCAAATAAACTAGTAGTCTGACTTCCAGAAAATTCCATCCAGCCACCTTTAACCTGGTTTCAGCATGATAGGTTGGACTGGATGATCTTGGAGGTCTCTTCCAACCTGGTTGATTCTATGATTCTGTGATCTTCTATCTGCCTAGAGACTGTCTTCCAGAAAGGTATCTGGGTTGGGATAAAGAATTCACTTCTTTCTGTGGTATTTTAGGCACAGTTTGGGCAATTAATCATCCCAAAATATCATGCCTTCTTTCTCATGTGAATTTTTCCAGATTTAACTCCCAGATTTTGATTCATGTTTGCCGTCTGCTCCATTAAAGTACGTACTTATACTAAAACAGAACTCTATCTTTTCTTTGACAGGCTAAACAGATGGAGCTATTGAAGCCTCTTTCTTGATGCTCTTCATGATCTGGATCAAGGAGATGAGTTATGCAGTACTCAGAGTGCTTCAGGGGAAACAATGGGAGCATGTTTTTCACAGTATCATTGTGCTTCATCAGGACTTGGAAGAGAAGGAAAAAGAGGAGGGGAAACTAGGCAGGGCTGGAGACAGCAAGTTCCTTCATCAGGCTGCAAAGAAAACCATCTGGGGATGAAACCACAATTGTATGTGTGTCACAGCTGTGCAGTCACTTACCTGCTGTTCTGGAGAAGTGGCATAGGGTAGTGACTGCCTAGAACACAGCTAGTCTCTAGCTCTCTGCATCAGCTGGGGGGTTGACCCTAGCTAGTCCAGAAGCTCATCTAGTAGGGACAGGATCCAGACTTCTCTGCAAACTTGGCCAAGAAGCACATTGCCTCATCTGAGACTGCTGGTGTGTGGTTAGTTCTGGGCCCTTGCAGAATATTAATGTAAAACCAGAAATGACCGTGCTGAGCTTAGACAAATACCTTGGAGGATATGAGATTTTTCCAAGCTGGGCCAACTTGGGGTTTTTTTCCTGGGTTATACAGTAAGTCAGCTGCACCACATGCAATTTGTAAATGCATAGGAAAACATAAATATTGCCAAGACTGCTTGATGTGGTAATCTCCCCCTCTTGACTGCTGCGAACACTTCCTATGGCTTTCACTTTCTTAAAGCCCAGTGTGCTGTATTTATTGTAAGCCCAGTGACTCAGAGCTTGAGAGGTAAAGAGCTCTTTGCTCCCATCTGTAGGTGAAAAGGGAAAGAGCAAGCGTGGGACCGTTTTGTCATACTGTTAAGTACCAAGACGCTTCAGAGACCTCTTGCTATCACACAGTGCTAAACAGGGCAGGATGTGCAGCTTTCGTTTTCATAGAGCTGATGGCCAGGTTTTCTCCTCCTGCATAGCACAGTATATGCTCAATGGGTGCCCACCTGCAGCAGGTGAACCGATACTACGTTTTGTGTACAGGGTTAACCCTCCAGGGGGAGTGACCTTGAAGCTGACCCTAGGTGGTCTTGACCCCTCCCCAGGGGTGGGTCTGAACATCACCAGGTGATGGTTAGCCCACTCCCCCTTCCTGTCTAAGGGTCTGTAAAAGCAGGCAGCTGCCTGTTCTCTCTCTGTGCTCCCTGCTTACCAGCATCACCATCCTGTTCCTGCTTCTCTTTGTTTTACCACGTGGCCATCACCCATGAGGTGGACAAAGCCATCACCATTGAAATCAGGTTGTATCTACACATTTTGTATTTGTTTTCCCTTCCCTATACCTTTGTAACTTCCCTACCTCAGATACCTTTTTAATTTATTGTTAATATTTTTCTTTTTCAACTTCCAAATAGAGTGAGATTTAGTTATTTGGCTGTGCTTACCTTTTCCTCTCTCTACATCTAATTCCTTTCTTTTGGGAAAGAAGGTGGGGAGAAGGAAGGGCACTCTATAGATTGTTATTTGGTTCTATCAAATTTATTTGAGTCTCTGGGAATTTTAAATTAGAAGCGAGAGAGTTTTGCCATCTCCAAGAACACTACTTGCATGCTTCTCCTTCCTTCTCTACTCATGCCATAACCCATCCCTACTCCTTCCTGCATGACCCTGGCCTTTCCTTAGTACTTTTCAGCCACTGCCATAAATTAGCATGGCTCTTTCAGTCAGGAAACAACCACATTTTTCTTTCTTTTTCATAGGTTGTTTTCCCACCTGGCCAGGGAACTGTTCAGTGAGTACAATAAGCCTTAGAGCTGATGCGTGTCTTGTTGTGAGGCTGGGCTCTGGACACCCTGTCCTAGTCTTGAGCCCTGAGATGCCCAGGGCAAAAGGACAGAGAATACATTTTACTCCTTTCCAAGAAGTAAATGCTTTCTAGTCTCTGGAGGACTTTCTTTGTGGTTATACCAATTAACCTGTAATTTCCTCTAACCTCTAACACTCCCCTTCCCTAGGGAGCAGCAGTCCTTCACTGACCCCTAACATGCCAGGCCAAAAATTCACAGAGTAACAGGGCAATGCCTGCTGCTGAGCCTGCAGTCATCCATAGGAAGTTGCTCAAGGAATTTAGAGAAGTGCTGATACTTTCTCCTGAGGCTGCTGCTCCACAAAAGTCTCTCCATGTTGGGTATTGAGTAAAACACATCACAGCAGGCTTGGCCTTGGGGACTTAGATAACAGCACGATACCTAAGATGGCAATGGACCTGGGTGCCAAATGAGGGAAATCCCAAACAAATCCCAGATTGTAAAGGTTGTGGTCAGAAGTTCCCAGTGTCCTTTGCTCCCCTTACTGGTGAACAAAAGGAAAGCCCAAATGTGGAGACTCCACAGTTGCAGACCAATTAGGAAATTATCTTAGCTTTGGGAATGATATCCCAGTGGACTATATTGGGGTCCAAAAACCTTCTGGGACTAAACCATTTCTTTCTAAGCAAAGGGGACCCCATGCAAACTTGCTATGCACTCTGAGCACCAATCAACTGACCACTGTAAATGGAGACTTGAGTGGTAAAGGGGCTGCTGGGCACTGGCCTGTAGAAGATGGGAATATGCAAGTGTATAAGGTGGGAAGATGCACATGAGTAGAAGTTGCATTCACTTGTTGGCCACTCAGATATGGAAAGTGTGAAATTAAGTCAATAGACTGCTGCTAAATGTGGCCCAGGGAAGCCTGTTACTCATTCATACAGACAGTGGCTATTCTTTGAAGCTGATGCTGTGTTCCCATTTCTCCCCTCTTGAAAGTTTGTTTCCTTGTTTCTTGCCCAGGCGTGAGAAATACAAAGAGCTGCACATCCAGGACACTATAGAAGGAATATCTCCTGCCTGCAAGGCTCAATTGTGAGTATGAATTGTTCCTAGGAAAGACTCTTGTCTTACATGGTCAGATGCTGCTACCCTCAACTTAGTGCACAGTTGCGTACTCCTAAGCATGTGGAATCTTACTATTGCTAGCAGTCCTCAAAATACTTATTAGTGGGTACCAGAAGATCAGGTGATAAATCCATACTCACCAACAGGATTATTAAAGCAAAATGGGTAGTGCTCCTTTGGATAGGGCGTATGAGTAGTCAGTAAAGTCAACAGCTCAAACACCTTCTCCCAGTGGAAGCTCTGCTCTGTTCCAGTTGGCTCCTTCAGTATGGTTTTGCAATACACCAGATACTTAATTTACAGCAGAGAGGTGTGTGCCTGAACAAATTTTCAGGCCAGGAGGGGATTTTGGATGGAGATATATATTTTTTTTGAACAGGGAGTTAGAAAAATCCTGTGTGCAGTTGGCAGAGATGGCTCGGTATGGGTTAAGGTGCCAATCCAGCCATACTCCATCTCTGACGTGTGGCAGGCAAGTGCTTTGCTGAGCAAGTTTCTGGGTCACTTCTGAAATTAGATCTGCTTATAAAGAGACTGTGTACCTCCTGTGCAGATTTGGCACATGCATGCAGGCTGATAAATGTATAAAACAAAGGATTTGATCGAAGTGGAAGTGCCAGCAATCAAAAAGGATTGTGCTTTTCAGAAAGAATTTTTGTAGCTGTCCTGGATACTACTGCTTTTTTTTTTTTTTCCCTCCTTCCCTCTTAAGCAGTATACGAAGTGAGAGAAGGAAACAACATCTTTTTACTCATGGTAAGTTCAGCTTGTGGATGAGAAGCTGGCCTAGGTTTCAGCTTTCACATCAGGTTTGAGAAGTCTGTATCTCATACTATTACAAGTGACTGAATCTTGGAAGTCTGTCTCAATTTCACATAAATGCGAATAAGCCAGAAATTTAACTCAACTTACAACAAAAATTCAGAGAGACTTTGGATTCATTGGTAGTTCTGTTTATAGAGTTTCTTCCAGACAGATTCCACATGCATTCAGGAAAACAGTTTAAGTTGTTCAGCTTCCACTTTGGTAATTGTTTTAAAGAGATTGTCCTTCTTTTGTTCCCTGGATAATAACTGCATTTCCAGTGGAGAGAAGCCCCAGGTGAGGATGCATCTGTAGACAAGGGAAGACCAACAGATGCTATCTTTCTGGACTTTTGCAAAGCCTTTGACAGAGTCTTCCATAACATCTTTCTCTCTAAACTGGAGAGACATAGATTCAATGGGTGGACTGTTTGGTGGATACGGAATTGGTTGGATGGCTGCATCCAAAAGGTAGTGGTCAACGGCTCAACGTCCAGATGGAGAAGGGTAGCTGGCTTGGCAGTTTGTATTGGGACCAGTGTATTAAATGTCTTCATCAATGATACAAACAGTGAGGTTGAGTGCACCCTCAGCAGGTTTGCTGATGATAATAAACTGAGTTGTGTGGCTGACATGACTAAGGACCAGAATGTCATCTAGAGGGACCTATACTAGAGAAGTGGACTTGGGAGAACCTTGTGAGGATCAGTAAAGGGAAATGCATGTTCCTGGACCTGGGCTGGGACAATCTTCATTATCAGTACAGACTGGAGGATGATGAGATTGAGTGCAGCCCTGCAGAAAAGATCTTAGGGTTACTGGTGGATGAGAGGCTGGACATGAGCCAACAATATGCACTTGCATCCCAGAAGGCAAAACATATCCTGGGCTGCATTGAAAGAAGTGTGGCCAGCAGGTCAAGAGAGGTAATTCTGCCACTCTACTCTGCTCTAGTGCAGCCTCTCTTGGAATACTGTGTCCAGCTCTGGAATCCTCAACACAGGAAGGACATGCTTCTGCTGGAGCATGTCCAGGGGAGGGCCAAGAAGATGCTCAGAGCTCTGGAGCACATCTGCTACAAAGACAGGCTGTTATGGAGGGGATTAGATCTGAATCTGGGTTTGGGGTGAAATGCAGTGAGACTGATGTAAAGGTTATTGAATAATTTATTGATGTATAGAAAGAGAACTTTCCCCCAAACTTATCTACAACTAACCCACCCAAATTCTCTGATGCGGTTGGTGAAACTCTTTTGCAGAATGTCTCTATACAGCCAAATTAAGCAATTTGGTAAAGGTTTTAGAAATGTTTCTGATTAGAGACTCTCGTGGCATAAACTGCCGCTGGTGAAGGTAATGAAATTCTTTCAGCAACTTGAATGAAGAGAGTTCAAATACTCACTAGTTGGAAGTCTTAATCTCTGCATTCCCAAAACATGCATAGTGACAGCCACGTGGCTGATTGCAGGTGGAGCTGCTAGTCCAGTTCAAATCGGGGCACGCCGTCTGAGAAGGTTTCACGGGCGAGAGAGAGGTGTTCGCGGCTCTCAGGAGGACACGGGACGGTCAGACGGCTGGGCAAAAGCAGGGGCCAGGCTTTCGGCCGGAGAGAATCCGATGGGTGCTGGGTAGCAGGGGTCGGGCAGCTCCCGCGTTGGCACGGCAGGCTGCAACGGCGGGCGGGCCAGCAAGGCGTGGTTCGGTCGCCTGCGGGATCGTTGCCTGTATTCAGGCCCGATCAGGACGCGAAGTGCCGTAGAACAAAGAAGCACGTAAAGCGACGACAAAGGTAGTAGCCTCCGGCAGCGGGCAGGCAGGGAGAGGTGAGCGGTGAGCATCTCGTTTGCCTGGCTCGTCCTATTTATCAGCTGCGGGACGAGATTAATGGTCCTTTGGGCACGACGATATCATCCAACCGGCTTTTGGCAGTCGGCCAAAACATACCCAATTAGGAAGGGTCCGCAGGCCTGGCTCCCCCAAATAAGAGAAGCGCACAGGCCTTGCACCCGGTGGGCCGTAAGCTAGGCGCCTGGGCTTATACAACCACTTACACAACCTGGGCCCTGGGCTGGGCAGGCCAGGCTGTATGGCTCCAGGTCTATTGTGCCCCTTTTGTCCGTTTATGTGTTTACCTCTGGTGTGGGCAGAAAAACATGTCCAGGCAAGGCAAAGCATGTATAAGCCTATTTGGGCCTACGGGCCCTCCATGACACAGGCCGTGACGGTTGGGGTTGTTCAGCCTGGAGAGCAGAAGGCTCCAGGAAGACTTTATAACTATGTTTCAATGTCTGAAGGGGACCTACAGGACAGCTGAAGAGGGACCGCTCAGAAGGACTGCTAATAATAGGACAAGAGGCAATGTTTTTAAACTGAAGCAAGGTAGATTTGCATTGAACACTATGAGGGACTTCTTTGTTGAGACATTCCTCAGTTCTTAATGTAATCATCGTCTCCCCAGGCGATTTGCATGTTCAGACAGAGGCCTCTCTCAAGGCCCCATCTCTGGAATCATAGAATCACCCAGGTTGAAAGAGACCTCCAAGATCATCCAGTCCAACCTAGCACCCAGCCCTATCCAGTCAACTAGACCATGGCACTAAGTGCCTCATCCAGTCTTTGCTTGAACACCTCCAGGGATGGCGACTCCACCACCTCCCTGGGCAGCCCATTCTGGGACCCTGAGCAAACTGATCTAGTTAAATACATCCCTGCTTACTGCAGAGGGGTTGGAGAAGATGACTCACAAGGCTCCCTTCCAACCTGATGCATTCTATGACCCTAAGCAGAGCAGTAGCACACAGAACACATGCAGAACCAAGATCTAGATTCAGATCTCAAGAAGGCCAGAACTCCCATATTCATGGTTTGGATTTGAGCTGAAGTTCAGTTTTACAGGAGCAATAAGTGAACTAAAGTATAGAAGTGAATCACTACCAAGATCAACTTAGAGTAAGCCATTGTTAACTTCAGTGAACGAAGCAAAAAAAAAACCCACAACAATTAAATTACCCCAGCTTTCCCACCTTCTTTCCTCCATCACATTCCAGTATTATTCTCCCATAATTTTTCTAAACATATAGCTGACTCAAAAAAAAATGGCATTTGGTAAGCATAACCACGTGACTTCCATCAATATCTTTATTTTGAAGCATGGTGGAGGGTTGTGTTGCGCAATGAAAAAAGTCTCTCTCTACACATCATTTTCTAATGGACTTTTTTATGTCCCATAAAATGCACTAATTTTTACTTGTCCTCTGCTGTCAGTGAAACAAACTATTATTTCTTTCCATAGAACCAAACTCCAAACAAGAATGTCTGGAATATCAAGAGTAATGATGTACAAAGTCCCTTCTGGCCCCAGCTTCTATTGAAAAATAATTGGATGAATTGAGGATGCTTACATTTCATCTAGCCTGCCACTGTGAGTAATTCCATGGTGCCTTCTTGGCCAAAGCTAAGCCATTTCAGCACTTGGTAAAAATCTAATTGGATAGACTTGGTGTAGGAATAGGTCAGATAGCAGCAAAGTAAGAACAAAAGCTCTTTGGGAGAGTGTTGCATGTGTTGTCACAGCATCTAATGCTGCACAAATAGCATAGAATCATAGAATGATAGAATCAGTCAGAGTTGGAAGGGACCACAAGGATCATCCAGTTCTAACCCCCCTGCCATGGGCAGGGACACCCTACCCTAGATCAGACTGGCCAGAGCCCCATCCAGCCTGGCATTAAACACCTTCAGGGATGGGGCCTCAAACACCTCCCTGGGCAATGCATTCCAGGCTCTCACCACTCTCATGGTGAAGAACTTCCTCCTCACATCCAGCCTGAACCTACCCGTCTCCAGCTTCACTCTGTTCCCCCCTAGTCTTGTCAGTCCCTGATATCCTGAAAAGTCCTTCCCCAGCTTTTTTGTAGGCCCCCTTCAGATACTGAAAGGCAACAATAAGGTCACCTCAGAGCCTCCTCTTCTCCAGACTAAACAGCCCTAACTCTTTCAGTCTGTCCTCATAGGAGAGGTGCCCCAGCCCTCTGATCAACCCATTGGCCCTTTGACATCATCTTGACTGTGATGTCAAGTTTCTGCTGCTGTGTAAATAATAAATAGTGAGGATGCTAACCATAAAAGTAAAGTTGGTTTGGATATAAACTGTAACATGATGGGTTGAATAGGCCCTTTTGTGGTGTAAATTATCATGGTACTATGTGATGTCAGTGGATCTACCATTTACCCAAAGAACTACCTCTTTGCCTTGCCAGGAGATCATGCTCTGGGCTGTCACCTCTCAGAAAGAATTAGTGAACCAGAATGAAACAGATGCTAGCCTGTGAATGCCCTTATTAGGATCACAATTTACTACAAAATTTTAATAGGATAACAATTAAGAGAAAACTAAATGGGTTCTTCTTCCACATCTCTCCAATAGACATTCTAAAACATGTCTGTGTTTTTTTTCCTCTTCTGGTTCGTGCATTTTCCAGTGACTTTTCATTCTATTCCTCTTTCCTGATGTATTTTTGATGAATTTTAAAAGATTTTATTCACATGTTCACAGACTTCTAGATTATCAAAGGAGAAGGAGATTTTGCAGAGCACCGCAATAAAGATGGACCATGAAGACAGCCGGGGAGTGCAGATTGCTGGTTCTGCGAGGTAGGGACTACAGTGGTGTCCCTGGTGGGACTGTTTCCCCAAGCCACTTTAAACAGTCAGCTCTTGTGCTGATTTCTTCTGAGCCTGAAACCTGGGAGGGAGAGAGGGAACCATAAACAAGGAGAAAGAAAGTGTGGAGTCTTTACAGAAGCCAGCACACCAAGCTGCAGTTCCCCTAGACCTCCTCACTGCGTAATGAAGTGAAGAGGCAAGCTTTAAAAGGAGGAGGTGGCTTCTTCCTCCTCCAGTTTGGGAGGTGAAAGTGAAGAACAATGTGTTACGCAAAACTAGCTTATTGCATACAATTGTATTCTGGAGCAGGTATTTATTTCTATGTGAATAGCTGCATTTGAAGAAATTTGTGGTTTGGTAGCTCAAAGTTTGCTTATTTTTTAACAGCCCTCCTATAATGAAGTATCTCATGGTGAAACGTACATCTGTCAGCAGCAAACTCACCCATTAAGGGCTGTGAGGCACTAAGTTTTGCCTGTTCAGGCCATAAGGTGTGCATGCATAGGCTGACAGACACAGACCGTGGTATGTGCTATTGCTTATTCAGGGCAGGGTGAAAAGGTGATGTCTTGACTTCACCCTGGCAGTGAGATAACTGCAGAGAGGGAAGCAGGAGGATCAGAAAGGATAAGTGTTGTCTAGAGTGAAGCATTCTCAGACAGCCTCATGACTTCATATGAACTTGTCACAAGCAGAGTCATCATTTTGGACAGAAACACAGCCAAGGCAAAGCTGTGGTCTAAGCTCTAGACACTACTCCAACACACACATGAACTTTCTCTACCCAAATAAATGAATACATAATAACAAAGCACACAAACAAAATTTAAACCCCCAAATTATTCAGACTGTTAAATGCAGGAGCTAGAAGGATCTCAGACCAGTTTATGGTGCTCCTCATCATGCAGATGAATTCAAAGGATCTTCCCAAAAATGAAGAATTTGCTTTTAACAGAGGAGTCCTACATTCCATGTTACTTCAAGTGGAACTATGGTATTTCATGGGAGCTGTTTTTCAGTAATATACTGGATATTGACTGCCTGAGACTCTGCTCTCTCTTCTTAAAGTATCTCTCATTTCCTTTACTCATTTGTAAAAATGTTGCCCAGGAAAGAGTCTTTCCCTGTGATTGGTCTAGGGGCACCTTCCAGATGTTAATCTGGGAAGCAGCATGAGGTCTTCCTGAGATCTTACAAGCAGATGTGCTTCTGGAGGGATTGTGGGACCAGAGATGGTCTTTTCATCAGGAGGGATCAAGACAGGGTAGGTGTCATGGGCTGACCTGCTTGGTCTTGAGGAGATACTCCACTGTTACAACATAGGATGTAAAAGAATGTGTAAAGGTAGCACCCAGATGGCCGAAGTTGTTGTTTACTCTTTGTGAGAGCTGTAAAGAAATGGAGTCGTATGTCTCAGCATGGAATTAATAAGGAAATTGATAATGTAGTTTTGGGGTAGAGAAAGAACTCACAACAGTGATGCAAAAAAAACCCAAACCACAAGAGCAACAAAAAAACCCCACAAAACCCCCTGCCCTAAAATATATCTCGGTGAAGTTCAATTCTGCCTTTTGTGAGACTAGAGAGAGCTGCTCTTACAAAAACAAATGCTTGTTGAGGTTGCTGTTGTATGGAACTGGCGTGTGATGTTTTTCTAGCAGCCTCTCTTCACTGTCATCAGAGTGTAATTTCTCCAAAGTCACTGTGGGATGCAACATGTTTCTTGGAAAAGAGGGTTGTGTTGACACCCACAGGCTAGTAATGTTTTCACAAGAAGGAACATGACTTTACATTTGACTCTCTTGAAAAGAGATTAGCAACACTGTGATTTATAACAATTACCAGGGTTTGAGATTGTTCCCCCCCTCCCCAACACTCTCTGGATCTAAGCTCCAGCAGGTAGGTGTTAAGTGAGTGAAACATTTCTGGCAAGAGTTATGTGCCCATTCGGTAGAATGGGAGTGAAATCTGACAGTCTAAAGGAGGGGGAGCAACTGACAAATAGAGGGGGTGGAAAAGACAGATTGGCTTGGAATTTTTCTTTCCTGTTCCTCTGCAATCAAACCCCTTTGAGACTCTTCACTCTTGGGTTAAAATTTTCATTTGCACAGACATTTCCCTTCCCTGTCCTTTTGTTCTAGCAATCGACATGGGTACACAGCATGGAAGTGGAAATGGGTACACAGCCAAGGCTAAACCTCCCTGAAATAATGTCTTTTCTAGAAACAGATGACAGACATTTTCCGTTGAAATAAGTTCTCTTCAGACATGAAGTTCTCTTAGAAGAAATAATCCCTTTCTCACTATGGAGTCTCACAGTTAAACAGCACTAGAAGAAAATGTGTCCTCATACAGTAGGGTATTCCAGGCTAAGTAGCAACTGTAACTTCCAAAAAGATGTGTACCACCCTGTTTGGTTCTTTTGGTCAAATGGGTGCTTGCAGCCATGCTGAACAGTAGATGATTCTTCTTGTAGGACCAGGGTGGTATGCAGTCCCTGTACTCAGACCTAGTTAGATCACACCTTGAGTACTGTGTCCACTTCTGGGCCCCTCAATTTAAGAAAGATGATGAGGTGCTTGAACATGACCAAGGCTGGTGAGGGGGCTGGAGCACATCCCTGTGAGGAGCGGCTGAGGGAGCTGAGGTCTTTCAGCCTGGAGAAGAGGAGGCTCAGGGGAGACCTTATTGCTCTCTACAACTACCTAAAAGGAGGTTGCAGCCAGGTGAGAATTGGTCTCTTCTCCCAGGCACCTAGTGACAGAACAAGAGGACACAACCTCAAGCTGTGCCAGGGCAAGTTGAGGCTGGATGTTAGGAAGAAGTTCCTCACAGAAAGAATGATTGGCATTGGAATGGGCTGCCTGGGGAGGTGGTAGAATCACCATCCCTGGAGGTGTTTAAAAAGAGGCTCGATGTGGCATTTAGTGCCATGGTTTAGTTCATTAGAACGGTTAGGTGATAGGTTGGACTTGATGATCTTGAAGGTCTTTTCCAACCTGATTAATTCTGTGATTCTGTGTTTCTGACTTCTTGGCTGTTGGATGGGAAGCAACCTGTAGTTTGTAAGATGCCCAGAAATTCAGCACTTGACGATTAACAGATTACAGACCCGTAATGAACAGGAATAGTTCCATTAGCAGCATGAATCCTGCTGAGAAATACAATAGGGATATAGTTCAGATAATAATGGCATTTCTCTTACTGCAGAAAGGCATATTTTCAGAGAAATGAAGATGCAGAATAAACTACTGAATATATCTCTAAACATCAGAACTGGCTCTTAAGTAGGTAGTTCAAGCAACTCCTGAAAGACTTTGCAGCATTGGCTCAGGATGAAAGCAAAGAAAAAGGTGCTACACTTGCCAATAGAGCCTTGCTTCCTTAGCCCATGACAGAAACACAGACACATGGGTAAAGAACCAAGTTTTGTCTGTAGCAAAACCCAGATGTGCAATTGTGCCTATGCTCTAACAAATTTGGAGTGTACATTAGCTACAGGAGCCCATCACCTCACTCACCAGAAGTGCGATAAATGTATTTCCTCTGAAGTGCCTCATGTCTACATCACTCTGACTGATGCAGTCACTTTTCTGATGGAGGTGTATCACAAAGAAATTGCCCACCAGTTCTAAGGAAAACACCTGAATGTTGGCTACAAGCCTTAGGGTGAATCGAGTGACAAGCTGCTCGGGACTTTAAAGGTCCCTTACAAGGTAAAGCTTTCTCTGACTGTTGTTATAAACACAGCTGATGTGGGATATTTTTTAATTCTCCTGTTCTGGGTAAACTTTTGAGATTTTAAAAACATCCTACTCCTGTGTGGGAACAGCTTGAGACCTTTAGGAGTTTCTTAGGAAAATGAGAAAGAGACAAAAAGTGATGGGTTTCCTGAATTGCTAGTTGCCTGGGATTGAGCACTGCTATGAAACAGGCTATTAGGACCAAGTCCTTGTGCCACTGAGAGGTCACTTAATAGAACAGACAGACTGGAGAGCTGGGTGAAGAGGAACCTAATGAGGTTCAACAAGGATAAGTGCAGAGTCCTGCATCTGAGAAGGAATAACAAATTGCACCAGTACAGGCTGGGAGGTGATCCACTGGAAAGCAGCCCTGTGGAGAAGGATTTGGAACTCCTGGTGGACAAGAAGCTATCCATTGGACAGCAATGTGCCCTTGTGGCCAAGAAGGCCAATGGGACCCTGGGGTGCATTAAGAGGAGTGTATCCAGCAGATGGAGGGAAGTTCTCCTCCCCCTCTACTCTGCCCTGGTGAGACCTCACCTGGAATACTGCATTCAGTTCTGGGCTCCCCAGTTCAGAAGCAAATGGGAGTTGAAAGAGTCTAACTTGAAAGAGTCTAACAGAGGGATACAAAGATGATTAAGGGGCTGGAGCACTGCCTTATGAGAGGCTGAGGGACCTGGGGCTTTTTGGTCTGGTGAAGAGAAGATTTAGAGAGGATCTAATCAATGTTCATAAATGTATGAGGGCTGGGGGTCAAGAGGGAGGGGACAATCTCTTCTCAGTTGTGCCCTCTGATAGGACAAGATGTAATGGATACAAACTACAACACAAATAGTTCCACCTCAATGTGGGGAGTCACAGAGCCCTTGAACAGGCTCCCCAGAGAGGTTGTGGAGTCTACTTCTCTGGAGACTTTCAAGGCCTGTCTGGATGTGCTCCTGTGTGACCTGAACTAGGTCATGGTCCTGCTCTGGCAGGGGGGTTGGACTTAATGATCTCCAGAGGGTCCTTCCGACCCCTAATATGCTGTGATGCTGTAAACAGCATCAGTGAAAGGCCATGAATCTGCTCCATCCTATGTGATGATTGTTCTTACAGCACTCTGCAGGATAGGGGAACCAAATTCAGGTCCCTCTTTTGCCAGTAAGCCCAGTTTTGCTATGGCAGTGACATAACTGCTAGTGTCTTGGCTGCACTGAGCTGTTCCCTTTCTTTGGATGCAGGCAATTTTTTTCTGATGGAAACCTAAGCAAAACTGGGGTGTTTCTAAAGAAGATTTATATTTTAACAAATCAACAGCTTCCAATTAAAAACAAAATAGTGCATCACTGGAAAATTCCCAGCTAGCTCTACTGATGAGTAAAGTTTTACTTTACAGATGAAGTTAATAATAGTTTATAAGCTAAAGTGAAAAGGATTTTGGGTGAGCTTTTCCTAAAGAGGAAGTGAGTCAGCGTCTCGGCAGGAAAGTGTTCCAGATAGGCAGGGCTGGAAAAGTTACAAAACAACCCCCAACTGTGTGGAGTCACAGGGAGTGGACAAGGGTTTATTGCATCCCAGATTGCAGAAAGCTGGTAATTAGTAGGGGGCCTTTCATAGCCCTCAGCCCATGTGTCTCAAAGGTATGGTCTTCCCCCATCCCACAAGCTCAGAGCAGCTACACTGAATCATCACAAGGCAGGCGTAATAGCTAAGGAAGAAGCAGGTGTTGCAGATGGGTGGGTGATTCAGTGGATGGTGTTATTCCTACTGAGTCAATGCAGAAGTAGTTTGTAAGCAGGAAGTTAGGGACACTGTGTGGCTAGAAGATCTGCTTTCTAAATCCAGTGACATTCAAGGATCCTGCAGTTCCCTCGGTATGCTTTCCACAGGCTAGGCTGCCTTCAGTTGTCCTTAGGCACAGCCTTTTCAGAAGCACAAGCCAGGGCAGCATTTTCAAGGTAACTTTCAGCAGGACTCACCATCCTGAGAGTCCAGGTTATTTTTGGTCATGGTTTGGTATTTCCACATTAGGAAGACATTTTTGGAAAACAGAAGTCTTGTACTCTTGTGACTGATTTCGCAGCCCTGCTGCTGGTTCCTGGGTGTTCTCAGTTGGGCCTTTGCATGAAATTCTTTTTGTTAAGTAGTTTTTATATTCTGCAGGGTGCCAAGAAGAGTGCTGACACTCATCAGGTGTACTTAATAGTACTTAAACTTCAATAACCTCGATGGCCATCATGTCCTTTGAAGTGCCAATGTTGTCCTATAGAAAATATCTCCTTTGATTCACTTAATTCATCGCAAACCCAGGAGCAAATTTTAGAGAAGATGTCCTGGAATGTTCATTATCAATTAAGTGATCCATATCACTTGCCCTCTGGTGTTCCCAAGCTCTCTAGTAACCACATAATCACAAAATTTTAGGAGTTGGAAGGCACCTCTAGAGGTTATCTGGTCCAACCCCCCTGCCAAAGCAGGATCACCTAGGGCAGTCAGCACAGGAACTCATGCAGGCAGGTTTCCAAAGTCTTCAAGTCTTCAGAGAAGGAGACTCCAAAACCTCCCTGGGCAGCCTGCTCCAGTGCTCTGCCACCCTCAGAGTAAAGAAGTTTCTCCTCACATTGAGGTGGAACTCCCTGTATTCTAGCATGTACCCATTGTTCCTTGGCCTATCACTGGGTATCACCAAAAAGAGATCATTACCTTTATCTTGACATCTGCTTCTCAGATATTTATAGACATTAATAAGAGCTCCTCTCAGCTTTCTCTTCTCAAGACTAAAGTGATCCAGCTCTCAGAATCTTTCTTCATAGGAGAGATGTCCAAGTCCTCCAACCATTCTTGTAGCGCTCCATTGGATTCTCTCCAGCAGATCCCTAACTCTCTTGAGCTGGGGAGCCCAAAACCGGACACAGTATTCCAGTTTTGGTCTCACCAGAGCAGATTAGAAGTGAGAAGAATCTCCCTAGACCTGCTGGACAGAGCTTTCTCTATGCATCCAAGGATGCCATTGACCATCTTGGCCACAAGGGCACATTGCTGTCCCACGGATGACTTAATATAATACACATACACACAGACGAAAAATGCAAACACATCACAGAGGAAGAGGTTTAGACCTTACAAGCCACTGCTGTTTCTCCTTTGCTTTTAGCATTGCCTGGCTCTTCTCTCTTGCTGGAAGCATTACAAATTTGGAAGATGGATTTTTTTCTTCCTCTCTTCAGTAATTCAGCACTCAGAGCCTCTTCCTTTTCCTTTCATTTCACTACCTTTCCACTTAGCTCCTTAAAATTCCATAGCATCTTTCCCTCCAGGAAACAAAAGGTAAAAATAGCAATATCGTTTCTGGATCCTATGAGAAGAGCCATAAACTCTGGTCCATATGGCTCCTGGGAGGATGGCAGATACTGTGCATCTCTGCAACATGATGAAATAGTCCTAAGATTTCTATTGGCAGAGGTGGCCTTCCAATTTCTGGTGCAGGGAGCAATTTTGGGGGCATGTTTTCTGGGAACTCACAATTAAATTTGATTGAGTAACCAAACATTCCCTCCAGGCTGAGAAAAATTAACTGGATGTCTTTTCTTAACTCACGCTTGACATTCACACTTACTGTTTTCCACCCATTTTACTGAGCAATGCTCTGGAGTTTCATTGGCTGAGCTTTTCATCCACTTCTCCTCTGCCACCTCTTCTCCTTCCACTGAGGGTTTGTGTGCCCACACTAGCTCAGTGGAGTAACATTCAAAGAGCAGATGGACATCATTTCTGGAGTGCAATACTGACATATACTAATTGTTAGTGTGTTTGGAGATTTTTTTCTATTCTAAATAGCTTTTTGCTCTTAAAGGATTTCATTTGGGTCTTGCTAAGAAACAAATAATCCAAGTTGTTCTTTGGGAAAAACTCATTGCAAAACAAGAAGGGAAGTCTTGGTGTTATGCCTCAACACCAGTCAGGTCACACCTTGAGTACTGTGTCCAGTTCTGGGCCCCTCAATTCAAGAGAGATGTTGAGATTCTGGAACGTGTCCAGAGAAGGGCAACAAAACTGGTGAAACAGTCTGGAACACA
The DNA here is from genome assembly GCA_013400475.1 of Tricholaema leucomelas. NCBI lineage: Eukaryota > Metazoa > Chordata > Aves > Piciformes > Lybiidae > Tricholaema lacrymosa > Tricholaema leucomelas. The sequence goes on from WAAF01001754.1 coordinate 294,291, forward strand.
GACTCTATGAGGAGGGGCTGAGGGAGCTGGCAGTGTTTAGTCTGGAGAAGAGGAGGCTCAGGGGTGACCTCATTGCTGTCTACAACTACCTGAAAGGAGGTTGTAATCAGGTGGGCATTGGTCTCTTCTCCCAGGCAANTGGATGATCTTGGAGGTCTCTTCCAACCTGTTTGATTCTATGATTCTACTCTTAAAAATACGATACAGTTTATTTTAAATCCATGTAGCTTCTACATTTGAAATGCTGTAATCTTTGACTGCTTAAGCACTGACCCAAATGAATTTGCCTCATTACCTTTTTACTTTCTGTTCATATAGGCAATTTTTTTGCAACATTACAGAGAAATTCTGTGTCAAAGAGTGAAATGGAACTCGTTCCTCTAGAAAGCTGGGCCAGTGCTTTGGCTACAGCACCATCCATCTGCCAAACAACAAACAGCAGCCACATCCAAGACCAGCTGAGCATGCACACAACAAAAATGAGAATTGCGTGTGCAGCTAGAGACAAGAGTCCATCAGGATCCAGAGCCTTCCTGATATGGCCTCTAACTCTTGCTTCATCATTTTTATTGCAGCTTTTCTCTCTTAAAGATAAACCACATTTTTATTTTTAGAGATGAGCTGAAACCAAACCCATCATATTCAATAGAAATTCAGTTACATCTTCTTCATCTCTCTATGAGACGCAAGTCAAGCTTCAGACAGGGTGCCATCTCCTTCAGTCTCTGACCTGTTTCTAAGTGAATTCAGAGTTGAATGACATGGCTCGAATTAATCTCAGTTATTATTCAGGGAATAAAGTGAAAAGTAGCAGCATGTATCACTTAATTTTAACTCATCCACATCCCAGCACCTTTTTCCCCCAGTGCAAACAATGAATACAATCTCTGCTTTCACAGCTTTCACAAAGATGCTCTAAAGTAAGAATGTTTCACAACTGCTTCCTATAGAGTTTAGTCCCAGTTTCTTTACCAAACACCTTCACTAACCAGACATGGCAAGCGGAGCTGTGACTGAGAATTAAACAGGAAATTAAACTCTAATGAAGTGCTAAATCTTTCATTTCAATGCCTGCAGAAAGCCACTGACGCTTTTGGTTTTCTTTATATAAATATTTGTACACATCTTTTTGGTACAGGGCAGGAATGAAAAGGGGGGTGTGTGTGGAATGTGTTACTATTCTTTTTAACAAGTCAGTAAGATTTGATAACCTGCTTATGATGTCTTACCTAACAAGCCCTTTGAACTGCTGGAAACACTCCTGGAGGGTTGGAAGAAAGCAAATAAGGCACCAATTAAAAAAACTAGAGAAGAACTAGGTTGATCATTAATTTTTACTTTGAACTATAGTGAGGCAAACAGTAATCAAAAGCCCTGTGAGCACTCTGAGTCTGTAAGGAAAAAAAGAGGAAAATATAGAAATTGTTGTTCACAAGGCAGGGATCAGCTTTAGTTTTTGGATCTGTAATGTCCAGCACGGTGGGGCTTCGGCTCTGATCTGAAGCTCCTTAATGTTGTGACAATGTATATATAAAACCCTATTTCCTAAACAGGTAACTGTGTCAGGGCTGGTGAGAAAGACACCTCCTCAAAAGCAGAAGAAATGTCCTGAAAAGCAGGCTCTCTCTTGTTCTGGTCCCTGGAGCTTTGGTCTGTGACCTTTCCTTTTACCTGAATTCCTCAAGGAGGTTTAAGAAACAGTCCGTAGTTCCCAGGCCCTAAAGCAACTCCTCATGGGTGGCATAGGGAAGTTGAGCTACATTTCCAGACAAGAGGTTTGAGGTTATTCTTCCCCTGTACTCAACACTGCTAAGGCCACACCTTGAGAACTGTGTCCAGTTCTGGGCCCCTCAATTCAAGAGAGATGCTGAGGTGCTGGAACATGTCCAGAGAAGGGTGACGAAGCTGGTAAGAGGCCTGGAACAAAACCCTGTGAGGAGNACTTAGTGCCATGGTCTGGTTGACTGGATAGGGCTGGGTGATAGTTTGGACAGGATGATCTTGGAGGTCTCTTCCAACCTGGTTGATTCTATGATTCTATGATAATGTCAGCAATATGGATTTCTGGACTGAGCTAGACTCCAAGACCTTTTCCAGAGTGCTATGTCTTCACTGGCACCCTCTTCAAAATGAACATGACCAATTGCAGTGAATTTGAAGAATGTACCACAAAAAAAAGCCTTGAATATGTGGAAAAATGTGCTCACAACGGCAGAGTTGAAGCACCATTTGCTTAAGTTAACTTACTGCTGAAGTCAGCAGGTGGCTTGCTCATAGTTTATTAGCTCTTACATAAAGAGAAGGTATTTGATATTGAGAGGTGATGTAAGCAAGGCTGAACTTTTTTTTTGTCTTGAGGAATGTTTTTACTTTAAATAGAAGTTACTTGGCTCCGGAGAGTTCATTGACATATGAGTGAACAGCAGTTCTCCTAGGGGTATTCATGGACTAAGTGGATGAACTACTGCCCACGTTATGCAGAGTAGATGATCATGATGGTAACTCCTGGCCTTGAAACTCAACTATTTCACAAAACTTTTGGGCAGAGGGATCACAACAGGACGGACCACAGGCTTTTTTAGAGATGCTTGTAAAAACCTACCTCAGCTAAATGTGTCTGGTACAAGTACTGTTGCTGTCCCATGCATCCAGATTTGGCTCAAGAATGTTAAACTGAGCAGTAATGCTAAATGACAATGTAGTGGAGAACAGGGAGAATGGCCAGTGATGTGACATAGATATTTAAGACCTTTGCAAGCCATTGTGAACAAAAGATAAACAACACACTTAATCACAGTGTGCCACACTGAGAGAGAAGGCAAATGTCACTGCAGAATAACCTGTCATTTGAAGGCAGAAAATAACCCTCTTGTACTACTTTCAAAGGTTACTTCAGATTTTGCAGTCAGAATGTTATCCTGACTTCAGGTTTCAATATCTGTGTTGAGACATGTTGTTAAAAAAAAACCAACTTTTTTAAGGTGTAATTGGAGCAGGTTTTTGAAAATCCTTATAGGATGCAGTCATTTGTGGTAAGGGGGAATCAGAATGGCAATTCAAGAAATCTTTTCCCATTTCATACCTCTAAAATGTAATAATTTGATTTAAAAAAGGATTGTTATGGGGGTGGGGGGAATAGCAAGCAGACATAAGGATGTGCTTTTACAAGGGCTGCAGCTAATCTGTGTTGCTTTTTCCTTCATGTCTCTGTAAATTTGAGTTACAACTTGTATTGTATCTGGAGAACAGCCAGGCAGAGAGGGACCTGGGGGTAGTGCTTGACAGCCGACTGAACACGAGCCTGCAGTGTGCCCAGGCGGCCAAGAAGGCCAATGGCATCCTGGCCTGTATCAAGAATAGTGTGACCAGCAGGACCAGAGAGGTCATTCTGCCCCTGCACCCAGCACTGGTTAGGCCACACCTTGAGCACCATGTCCAGTTTTGGGCCCCTCAATTTAAGAAAGATGCTGAAGTGCTTGAACGTGTCCAGAGAAGTGCAACAAGGCTGGTGAGGGGGCTGGAGCACAGCCCTATGAGGAGAAGCTGAGGGAGCTGGGGTTCTTCAGCCTGGAGAAGAGGTTGCTCAGGGAAGATGTTTCTACTCTCTACAACTACCTGAAAGGAGGCTGTGGCCAGGTGGGAGTTGGTCTCTTCTCTCAGGCAGGCAGCTGCAGAACAAGAGGACACAATCTCAAGCTGTGCCAGGGCAGGTTTAGGCTGGACGTTAGGAAGAAGTTCTTCATAGAAAGAGTGATTGGCATTGGAATGGGCTGCCTGGGGAGGTGGTGGAGTCACCATCCCTGGAGGTGTTTAAGAGGAGGCTAGATGAGGCATTTTGTGCCATGGTTTAGTTAATTAGAAGGGTTAGCTGATAGGTTGGACTCAGTGATCCTAGAGGTCTTTTCCAACGTGATTAATTCTGTGATTCTGTGATTCTGTGATTTTGTATGGTGAGCAGCACTGTGATTTCAGCATCCTCTAGTCAAAAGGAGGTCAGCAGGATGGACTTACTAGTTGTGCAATGCCATCACCCCACTGTGCCTGCTGCATCTGCCAGACATCATGTTGGTCCTTCTCTCTGTCCCAGGATCATTGTAATGCTGTTGCGCTGAAATTATCATAGAACAGTTTGGGTTGGAAGGGACTGTGGAAGGGATTGGTAGTGGTCCAAGATCACATTGCTCGCTAGTGACATGAGTACTAGGGTACTAAAGCAGCACTCTACTGCTGCCAGGCAGTAGAAGAACCCCGTGCATTAAGATCTAACAACACTTTAAATGAAGTCTTAGAATACCGCACTAATTATTTTTCACAGCTTCTAAAGTTCTGCAATTTCTGCTTTGTAGGAAATTTGAGTATTTTTGTTTGAAATGTGACACTTTTAAATGGCAACATTTCCTTCAGTTTTCAGCCAGCTCAACAGGTCAACAACCCTGGCTCAGAGGAAGGGAAATGTGTGTCACGTTGAGAAGTGAGACTGTCCTTACCCTGCGCTGTCTCAATGGTATTTTCTTTTCTGGCCCTGAGGATTTCTGCAAATGAAGGAGAGAGAGGACTTCATGCAGTGTCCCAGTTCCCCCTTTCTGTATTCAAAACTCCATGTGCTGTCCAATAGCTGCATGCAGTAGCTCCCACATCCCAGTAGAAGAGACAACATTCATGATTGTGCCAGTTCATTTCCAGGAGCATACTGCTTTGAAACTGATACTTAGAGACAAATATTTATTTGGGGCAATCTTGTTTATTTATCTTCTGCTGTTTTTCTTCCTGGACCAGTGGGAACAAACAAAAAGTTCATTTCCTTGTTGGGAAGAGATGGTTGGACTTTTCAGTAAGTTCTCTGTCCAAAAGAAGTTTTGAGTCTTGGTTTCTACCCAGGGCCACGCTCGTTTATTGTTGTACACTTTCTCTTTACTTTCACCCTCTGAGTTTTAAAACAGCTGCATCCAACCAGCACTCTAATGACTCGATCTGCAACTTATCTCCAAGGAAATCCCTAGGGGCATATCACAAGGCATGTGGTCAATGGCCTGGGGATGGGTTTGATTGTGTCAGCCATCACTAAATGAGAGGAATGCTGGGGGGTGCTAAGAAGGAAAATAGTTTATTCATTGAATGTAGGCTGCTTCATCTACCATCAGCTTTTACCAAGCTTGTGATTTATAGCAGTTATTACCAGCCTCTCTTGGCACATAATGTTTACTTATTGCCTCACATTTGCCTAACTTCTGTGTACTTTTCAGTTAGAAAGGCTACTGGTCAAAATGGTGAAATGTTACTATTCTCATAAAACTTCATACTAGAAAGTTGTGATGCTCTTCAATTTGAAGCACACATGCTTGCACAGGGAAAGTAATTGGCAATTTTTTTTAATATTAGTTTATAAAGTAAAGTCTGTACTCAAGAATTGAAGTGAAAAAAGTCTAGCAAAAGAAAACTTACAGTGTAAATAGGTTCGGGGAGAGGGGTGGAAAAAGACACCCTGAAAAAAGCATGATGATTTCATGGCATGTTTTGGAAAAGTTCTCTGCCATTTCCAGCTAGTTTTAGTTGTAACAGGACATCTGGTTAGTAAACTGAGTGGCTGGGAAGATTCTTTCAAGGTAGAGAGATCAGCTATTATGGCTTTAGCTACCATTCAGCATACAAAATCAAGGAAAGGAGGAATTTAACAAGCATGAGCGTGCAGTCAAATCTACTACCAAGCAGTAGCTGCACTAGCACTGGGATACCCAGCTGCTCACTGTAGCTATAGCACTTGGTTTTCACACAATCACAGAATCAATCAGGTTGGAAAACACCTTCAAGGTCATCAAGTCCAGCCTATCACCCGACATTAGCTAATCAACTGAAATATGGCACTAAGCACCACATCCAGTCTTTTTCTAAACACTCCCAGAGACAGTGACTCCACCACCTCCCTGGGCAGCCCATTCCAATGCCAATCACTCTTTCTGTGATGAACTTCTTCCTAACATCCAGCCTAAAGCTGCCCTGGTGCAGCTTGAGCCTGTGTCCCCTCGTTCTGTCACTGGTTGCCTGGGAGATGAGCACAACTTCCTTCCAGGTAGTTGTAGAGAGTGATAAGGTTCCCCTGAGCTTCCTCTTCTTCAGGCTAAACAACCCCAGTTCCCACAGCTGCTCCTCATAGGGAGTTTTCCTACATATATTGTATCTGCAAGGGTCCTTTTCTGAAAGTAGAAGTGTCTCTGCTTGGCCTCTCCAGAGCGGATCAGCACAGTGGCAGTGAAAATGATGACTACAAGAAGCGTTTGTCTGTGGGTGAGTAGGGTATTGCAAACACTCAAAGGTTTTGTGGTTTAAGCTTCCTCAGTGCTTTAGGGAGTGGATTTTGCCGGGACAGAGAGAAAAACAAAGTAGCAAAAGAAGAGCCGAGAAAGTGCAAACCAGAATTTTTTGAAACCACTCTGTCACTCTGCCTTTGTTAAAAAGTCAAACAAATACCCACCAGCTGAAAAAGTATATTGAATAATTGGACTTCAGATACTGTGCCAACAAAACACACATGGGCCATGGTGATAAAAGGTTTTCTCCTAGTGGAACAAATCACTTATCAGGCTATGATACAAAGTAAGGAAACATTGCAGTACAAGTGAACTTTAGCTTCACAATGCCTACAATGAGGGAATGCTGACTTTCAGCTGCCTTATTTGGAGGAGAACTATCCAGACCTACCCACGGCCTTTACTTATCTGCTGTTGTGTAATTTTTAATGTCATATTTGCTTACATGTGCCACATAATGACTATTTTCCACTAGAGACCTGTACAGCTACTATTTTGCATGTTTCCTTCAAATTTGCTTTCTCTTTTCTCAGATGCTTTGTCTCTCACTTTCTTTTCATAACTTGGCCATTTCCTCTCTTGCATTCATTTCTGTGTTATTTCTTCCTTTTTTTTTTTTTTTCCTCTTTCTTTCCTTATTCTGACACAAAGCTTATAGACTGTCATTTTCTCTTTTAAAACCTATTTCCTCCTCAATAATGTTTCCATCAAATGCTTGAGAACAGGGAGAAAATTTTGGAAAAGCTTTTTCATTTATCCTGAGATATTTATTCTTTTTTATGCTTTTCACCCCCTCCCACCCCCCCGCCAAGGAAACTAGCAGCTTGCTCAGGAATGTTTGTTAGAACCACATCTGTACTTAGTTTGGGGTGTCAGAGCACACAGAGTTGGTGGGATGTAGAGTGATGGTCAACAGTGTTCAGCTACATTTTTTTGTTATCCTATCGTGCAAAGAAAGTTGAGGTTCCCTTAAGAATCACAGTTAAGCCATTCTGAAGTGTTACAAAAGGAAAAAGAAACTTCTAACAGTGGCATAAGAGGAAAGACAAAGATGTGGGGAAGTGCTGCATCAAACTCCTGTGCCATCATCACTGGAGCTGGGCTGTGATCCAGTACGTGAAACCCTGATCATTTTGTGTTCAGAGGTGTCCAAGCTGCCAGAGAGCCCAAGGGCTGAGCAGGGACAGCCACACCGCCCATGAGCAAGCCAAGTCTGCCTTGAAGGTATCTCCTTGTGGGTGCCCCATCACTATTCTGCTTTCTGTCTCACTGTGATGTTGAGACATTTACTTACAGCACATTATTCCAAGAACTGTTTGTATCAGTTGTTTCTGGCTATTGCTGATGATGTGGGCTCCCCCCCCACCACCAAATACAGTCTTAAGGCATGGACATTTAAGTCTCACAAAAGTGAAAAAGTGAAAAAAGAAACAAGAGAGGCCTCCAAACCCAGCAGGTACCACATTGGCATTATTTACAGCATTCTCTCCCTTTTAATCTGGTTTTGCTTGTTTCTTTGTTTTTACAAATGCTGCAGAAATGAAGGGAATCTCCAAATTCCACCTGAGAAGGACATACTCTCAGTGGTCAACACATGTTTTGGAGACATCCACAACATAACAGGAGGGAAAGCAATCCCAAATGCAGCATTCTGCACTTACATCAAAGAGACTAAGGGACACTAGCTAGCCTCAGTCAGGACTGCTTAGCAAAGAGAAGAGGGTAAGACGGTACCAGGCTACTCCTCCTTATTCGAGGCAGAAAATAACGCCAGGTATGACCTTTTGTAACTTTGACATGCTACCTTTTAAGCTGGTAGCTTTAAGAAATGTAATCTCCTGGAACGTGATGTAAAGCCATTTAATTATTTAAAGACATTCTTTGAGAATGACTGGATTGCTGCTTAAGGTGGGGCATGTGCGTGTGAGTAAAGGTTTGCATTTAACCAAAAAAGGCCTCTAGGGTGTCCCAGAGCTGTTAAAGCAGGCTGCTTCCTGGGCTGGTCTGTAAACTCTGGGTGCTTGGAGATCCTGGATGTTTTCCAGCCAGGCTGCCAATTTTCAGACATGCTTGGGTAATTCTCAGGCTCACCCACTCCTACCCATGAGCTGAAGTTTCTATTCCCCTGTCAGAACAGCACATTTCTTTGGCAGTGTTCCCACTAAGCACCTACAGCACAACTCCAGCTCTGCCACTACAAAAGGTACAGGCTCCTGAGTTTTAGGGATGGGTGAAAGCAGGATTTTTTGTCTGTAGGGAAAGAAATGGGTTTGAAAAATTCTTCTTTCTCAGAATGGAACAAAGGCACTCTGATTTTCTCTAGAATATCAAACTAAACCTTCAAAAAAACACCCATTAAAAGCCTTTAAAATTGTTCTCAATGTTTCATTTTGATAAAAATGCAATGTCTCATCCTTACTGCAACTTGATAAATATTCCCCCCCCCCCATGCTATAAAATAAAAGTCAAACCCTGGGAAACTGTGTTTTAAACTGAAAAACTGAAACATTTGCTTCCAGAAAGCTCAGGTGCGACCTTCTTAGAAAACTTACTGTAAAAAAATTGCTTTTCAGAAGGAGTTCTCTTTGAGTTTGCCTCAGTTAAATAAACTCCTTCATTTTTAATACTCCATTTGTAACAAATGAGCTTTTTTTCCCCATGCATCTCTGTAGAGGACTGGCCTGTGGAGATACAATGGATAATTTACTAGTTACTGGTAGAAAAGAAAAGAGTTTGGATAGAAAGTTGAACTAGGGTCTCGCCCGCTCTTCTCTCCTGGTGATGTATCTGCTTCTGCTCCACAGCTCCCAGCACAACTCTGCCCTACCAATCACCTAACTTGTAATATAAGCAAAACTGGAGGACTTCAACTATTGAAAGAAGTGGAAAAGTTATTCTAAGTGACCGTATAGGCCTCCATAGGAACGGCCAGGAGGAGGTTGCTCTCTTCTCTCAGGTGGCCAGCGCCAGAACGAGAGGACACAGCCTCAGGCTGTGCCAGGGGAAGTTTAGGCTCGAGGTGAGGAGAAAGTTCTTCACTGAGAGAGTCATTGGACACTGGAATGGGCTGCCCGGGGAGGTGGTGGAGTCGCCGTCCCTGGAGCTGTTCAAGGCAGGATTGGACGTGGCACTTGGTGCCATGGTCTAGCCTTGAGCTCTGTGGTGAAGGGTTGGACTTGATGATCGGTGAGGTCTCTTCCAACCCTGATGATACTATGATACTATGATAGTGAGAGCTAGTTGTGCTCTATAGTGGCTATGAGATTCAGTGCTCTCCTCCCCTGTTACTGCATTTTCCTCTACAAGAAGTATTGTGTCCAAGAACTGCATCCAAAGATTGCTGAAGCCAACTGAGAAAATATCTTAGGCTGAATTTTCCTCTAATCTTGAAAATATTGACATTTATCTTTATTTATTAATTTATTTTGAAGATGGAATAGCTACTAACTTCTTTGTCTTCTTTTCTTCACCAATGTCAGTTGTGGTAGTATTGGGTTTTTAACTGAGATCTAAACCTAAATTACAGGAGTAGAGCTGTAAAAAATCTGTTCTAATTCTGAGAATACAAACATTACTTTGTCTCTCAGCTAGAATAAAGTGCCTAACCTGCTCATACTTTAAAGCTAGTTCCTCTGCTCTTCTTACCATTACCTTCTCCAAGTTCTGAGAGTTCTAGGAGTAAGTTTCATCACTTTCCTCATACAAAATCTAGTCTAAAAGAGAAGCAAAGCAGGGTTTCAGGAATGGAGATGTTTCTCCTCCTGTGCAGAGTGGAAGAGTACATAGTGCTGCTTTGTTAGCAAGAGAAAGGTTTTCCATCCATTCTCAGCCAAGGGACTGGGTTCACATTTCAGCTGACCAGACAAGGCTATATGGCTCTCAAAGAGTTTCTGTGGCAATGGATGAAAATATTTGTATCTGGATTTGTCTTCTTCTGTATTTGTCAACACCACTAAAGGTCAGCGGTTTTCCTTGGTCAGGAAAAGATGTTGTCTAGCTTTATAGCAGTGTGAAAGCTGAAAGAAGAAAAGCAAGCAGAAGTTTTGGCACGTGGTAGATCCTTCAGGATCCAGCAACCATTAACCCGTTAAAATGATGTTCTTCCTTTTTCTGTCTTCAGGACACTTCAGTCATTCCCATAAGCATGGATTCTTCCAAGCAACTCGGTAAATGCTGAGTCTTGCTGTCAAAGGAGCACATTAGCAGAAATCCCCAAAACATCCCCGTTTGTCTCTTCAAGCAGGCACTGCAGAAGAAAAACAGCAAGTCTAATCAAGCCGTAATGCAGACAAAGAATAGAGATTAGCTACAATAATTACCTTTTCCTCTTGATAGCTCCAGAATTTAATTTCTGACTTTTAGACTCCACTAAAGTCTAAACACAGTAACAAGGCATTGAAAGGAATTTTCAGGAATCTCTAGTCTTGCCTTCAAGTCTAAAGGCATATAATGCCTGTTCTGCATATCTTCAAAATCGATCAACAAGCAAGCACAATTCCTATCCTACTGTTGCTGGAATGAGAAGCTAGATTCATAAAATGTTACACTATGGAAATCCAGAGTAAGAGTGTGTTAAAGCTGAGTCTTGCCCAGTACATGGATATTTTCCTGTCAGATCTCAGTCTCTGCAGCCTTTTTTTTTTTCTCACAGGATTTTGTCCAAATGTAGCTCCCCTACATCTTTTGACTAGAAAATGAATACATGCGAGATCCAGACTGCTTGATTCTGGCAGCATGAAGCAGCAGACATTTAAAAAGGCATTTATAATTTCAAGGAAGCCATTCCAGGTTGCTTTTTCAGAGTGTGACTGGAAGTAAATTTCAAAATGTAAACCACTAAAATAAGAGGAAGGTGGAAGCATGACTGTAGGCTCTGTAGGCTCTCAGATCTCTTCAAGGACATCAGGAAAATCAACGGGATATAAAAGTAATTTCTCCTAAAAGTAGTTTCAGTTTAAAAGTCTTGACCTTCCTCAGATAATGGAGGAAAGAAGTTGTCAAAAGGAACATGTTAAGGTTAAGGAAGCAATGGCTGTTACTCATGCCCACCGTTGCCTATAAGTCAATATATAAATGACCTGGCCACGGTTTGAATTGGCATCGGACTTTTAAATCTGGTGGTTCTGATTTTAATTTAACATATCCTGTGGTGCAGTGTGTGAAATATGTACTTAACCCAGAATGTTGTGAGATGAAAGAACACTCGTGTTTATTTTACATTATTTGCTGTAGTTTGTTGAAAGCCAACATTCCTGGGCAGTGAATGCAGTGGGGATGAATCATTTGAACTAGGTGAGGGGTTACCAGCTGAAAGAAAATGAAAGTTAAGTAACTATGTTAAATTTCAGCAAAATGGGTTAAAGAATGTAACTCCAGGGAGACTGAAATCTTCATTCTCAGGCAAGGAGTTATAGCGCTTATTTCTATGGGTTATCTACCTACACTGTTAATGACAGCAATGACTAGAGGTAACTGACAACACAGATTTCCTGTCTTCAGAACTCAGGTACTAAAACAAAGTTAAACACAAATTACTACCAGAAACTGTAGTGAGTGCCTAGAGTGACAGTATAGTGCCAGGGAATAGATCCTAGTGATTTACCATAGTCTGCAGGAACCTTAATCAAGGACTGGGACATCACCAGATTGAATATTGAATGGTTAAGGAAAAAAGATGGGCCTTGTGCTAGAGAGCTTAACACTGGAGCAGCAGCAATGAGAAATGACAAAGCAGGTGAAGAGAAGGAAAAGTAGAAGGAAATGATGGAACAGCAGTGTTTGGCAGATCAGAAATGAGCTCAGCACAGGGTCAGTCCTCAGTAAAGATTTTCTGAGAGCATCTCTTTGGAGTGGCTGCGAGGGTGTTTGTGATGTGCCCGTCTCACGCCTGAGGAGTGGTGGGAGTGAATGGGCAAAGGTGCTTGGCTGAAAAATCTATCAAGTAAGCAAGCAAGGCTTGTATGAAGGGCTAGCTGAGGACAAGAATTATATCTGCTTAGTGATGCACTAGGGGGCTTTGAGCAGAAGGAAGGGGTTCTGCTGCATGCAGCAGAACGGAGAAAAGGGGAAAGAGGCAGCAGCAGCACAGACAAAGCTATCCGTGAGGATAGGATGCTCATAGCAATGCTCAAGCTGGGTATAAGTTGGATGAGACAGTGTTCATCGAGGCCAGAAAGAAAAAGAGGTGGGAGTAGCTGAGATTTGAAATGCCAGAAGCCTGCATGGGAATTTTAGCTAAAAGGAGATGAAAGGCCACAGTGTAAAAATGGTATACAGAAAAAAAAATAAAATCACTGAGGATGTGAGAAGAAGTCTTAGCCAAAGATGTCTCCTAGGAGTGCCTCTGGGACAGGCAGCATGCTCGTGAAGCCATGTGCTATGTCCCAGGGCTGTCAGCTGAGCAGCTCTGTCTCTACCACACTGGGTCCCATGGCGGGGGGGATGGGATGTCTTTTGGGTGGTGTCAGAGGTACAGGCCTACAATAGGATAGATGGAGCCAGGGAACAGATCTGTAAATTGACAGGGGAAGAGAATTTGCAAGTATGCTTGTAGGTGAGGCTGTACAGAGACATCATGGAGACACAGAGAGAAGCAGGAGAGATAAGCAGATGTAGAACTACCCAGAAGTGGAGTAGGTGAAGAGTAGCATCTGCAGAAGGCAGATTTGAGCAGGGAAGAGAAGCCAGCAGGCCTCCAAGTGAGGTTGATGACTTCATGGGTGCCTGGCTAGTGAAAGAATCCATTGCTTTTACCGGGGCTGATCACCACTTCTTGCAATTTCACAAGCTGAGCTGCAGAGGTCTCTTTCTAGTCTCTGACCATTCCTCTAGCTGCTTTGCTCTCTTCTCTCTCAGGTGTAAACAACCACCAATGAAATTAAGGACAGGCTGGGACATCTTGCATCATCTTCCGGCATTTGGAAGATCAGCACTGCTGAAACTCAGAAGAAGCAGAGGTACTGAAAGATGCAAGTCAGGAAATCAGTCAGGAAGCGTAGAATACAGGCACTGCAGTGCAAAGAGCTGGGACAGAAGAGGCAGAATAGCAACAGGGGGTTTTCTTGAGATACCTAACATGAATTGCACACACAGGGTTCATCATCACCCTACTCCTCTGATTTTAGTTTTCAGAGACAGCATGGTTAGTCCATCATCCTGTCTGGTCCAGATGGCAGAGACTCTCAGCAAAGCAGTTATTCACCATGAGATCGATTGGAAAAGGACAGTCCCTCTCTAACAATAATGTTATATTCAGTGGAGACTGCATCACATCTAAGAGCAGTTAGGGGTTGGACTCACGTAAGATGAAGATGATCCTATCATTTTGGGCCTTCTTACATTCTCATTTAAGGTATAGTTTCCATAGCTGTTATTAATGCAATGGTTGGTTTATCAGTCTCTTGTCTTTCAGAAAGCATGGGGGTATCTTTGGACAATGCCCTTGCTAAGCCAGGCATATGTTTCCTGCTCGCCCTTTGCATAAATTCTTTCAATCTTTAGCCTAAGAAAGAGCAAGATACAGATGCTTAAATTCCTTAGACTCCGTTGGATAGTCATGATTAAACACATAGGTACCTACTAGAGCTTTGGCCTGACCTGTTTGATTCGCAGAGGCTGCTGATGCAGGTGCTGCTGCCAAAACCCTATCTCTCTCTGCTGCCCATCATCCTCGCCCTCCTCCCTAGGCAGTGTAGGAGGCCATAACGCAGAGTTTAAACTGTGTTAGGACCTGCCGGCGGTTGGGCTCGTCTGTGACAGAGCAGCAGAGCTCCAACGCGGCAGCTGCCGCCCATCAGGAATCGCCGCGGGGCTTGGACTGGGGCGGGGGCTGGGCACGGATCAGTGATTTCCCATTGCTAGCAGAAGTGCGCACGGGGACAGTGGCCTTGGGGTGCACTCGAGGTCGGGCCTGGGTGCTGGTGGGGGCAGCGAGGAGCAGAGGAGGCGGCGGCGGCCGGGGCTGCACCGCGGAGCGGCGGCCGCCCGGGGGAGCGCAGGCACCGCCGGCGCCGCGCTGGCCCCGCTAAGGGAGCGCCGGGCTCCGCAGGCAGGAGTTAGCAAGAGCTGGCACCAAGTTGGAGCGGGCGCTTTCGAACCCCATTCAGAATAAAATATTTCCTCTTTCCATCCACCCCACACCCCTCCGGGTGCGTTACATAAATTTAAACTTTTCCATTATCGAAGCTCTCAAATATTCTGAGAGAGGTTACAAAATGTGTTTACTTACAAATTTGGAAGTAGCGACAAGACGCAATGCAGTCAATTTGTCATCTGCTCATGACTAGCAGATGGTCCTCCTTCTTTGCAAGCAAACTGCGTGAGTCACATCTTGCCTGGTTTGTAGAATGGAAGGAACCGAGAAGCTCTGTGGCACCAGGGTGGACAGTGTCGCCCATCACTAATCACGCCGCCTGCCCACACGGCGAATGGGCTCGCTTGCACTGGGCGGATTTCGCTGTGCCTTTTGCAAAGGTTCCTTATTCCTCCTTCTTCCACGTTAGATTAGTTTGAGCGCACTCCTGTCTTATAGAGACAGATTCACGTGTCTCTGGCAGTGCAAAAGGATCTGTAAATGGGAACATGTTACATTAACATTTTACAGGCGGTCTGAAAGAGATAGCTGTGAGTTATGCTTAAACAGAGTCGTTTTTTTAGCACTGGATGGAGCCAAAATGGGAAATGCTAAAAAGCCTTTTGAGACCCTTTTGCCTGGAATCCGTGCTGCTGCAGACAGCTCTGTGAAAACCTAGCTCCTCTCACCAAGGCATAGCATGCTGAAGGTGGCTCCCAACTGTGCTGTTAAATTGAAGTAGTGTGACTCTGCATTGGTTTACGGGGCTGTGCAGGGCTTGCAAGGTTGGAGTTGTTTGTCCTGATAAAGAGATGACGCTCAGTTTTCTTCTGGGTGTGTTAGAGAGTTTACAAAGATAAAGTCATCTAACATACTCTCCTGCTTTCCCTGTCACATTCTTGAAACAATTGTTTGACCAACTATGTTTGTGCTGATTTCTCTTGTTCGAATTTTTCTGTCATGTCACTTACCCTTTCCTTGTTTTGCCTGATCATGTAAATCTTCACAGTTGATTGGTTTTCCTCTGTAGCTTTGTGTGTGTTTGTATGTGGATTCTTCACGACAAAACAAGAGGCAGAAAGTTTAAAAGATACCCCCCCCCCCAAAAAAAAAAGTGATGAGGAAAGATCAGGGAAGAGATCGAAGTGAAAATGTTCTGCAATGCCTTTATTTTTTGCAAAGGGGCTAGGTTTCAAATTGACAAGGTATTTTAAAGTGAATTCATTTCCAAAACTGTTGCTTAATTTATATGGCATAATACTTGTTGCTCTTTGCTGGATGCAAGAGTTCCACTCACTCACACTAGCAACAGTTAAGTTACGCACTTCTGCCAGATGCTTAGATGTCTGCACAATGTGAAACACTCGAATTGAGCTTGACTAGCTTTAGGTAGCGGAGTGCATGTGGATAAAGCAAAGAAACAGTTCTGAGATTCTGTGCTTTTGGTTTTCTTCTAAAATGTTTTCTTGCTTGGGCTTTCACAGAAAAGCACTCCAGATCAAGACTCTTTTTCTTTTCATAGGTATAAACAGACAAAAAAGTCCTCTTATTTGTGAAAGAAATACCAAAATCCATGGAGGGTAGTGAAGAAGCTCTCATTTATTTAATAATAAATTATAGCCTGGCACAGTAGCTGTGGAGAGCTGGGAGCTGGAACCAATCTGTGAGCACCATTGTTACCTGCTGTGCTTTAGAATTCATGTTATAGCAGAAAGAAGATGCTACAAGTGAATGCTAAGATGCCTTTCTGTGCTACAGGATGGGAACGTTTGGAGGTGTGGAGGTGTATCTCACTCTGGGTCTGCTGACCTGCTCCAGTAAAATCACCCTGTACCTTTCAACTGGCTACAGACAGAAGTGCTATCACCTTTGTGGTTTTGCAGTCTCAACTACTACTGTGTATGAAAAAATGAGTGTTTATGGAGGGAGTCCTAGAACTGAAGTTAGGATCTTTGGAGGTCCTTATATGGGCTTCCTGCTTTTGGCAAGTTGGACTTGCTGGCCCCTAAATATGTCCCAACCCCAGGCAGAATACAGCCATAAACCATCACTGCTATTTCTCCCAAAGTCTCCCTTTTATGTTTCAGAGGTCAGATGCTGCCCTATGAAATCTCCCTTCAAGGAGCTAGAGCTTGGCCTGATTACTCTGAGCTTCTCATCAATGGCCATGCTGCAGAATTATCATTTGGTATGTGGACATTAGAAAGAGGGAAACTGAGGATTGGGTTGTGCTATAAACATCAGGGAGTTGCTTGCAGAGGTGAGCCATCTTCAGGAACCTGGAAGGACTCCAATGCATCTACCTACCACTAGGAGAGTCCTCCAAAGTGCAGAGTATAGGCTTGTTCTTTTGGTCTCTGATGAGAGCCTTCTCTCTTCTTTCATTGCTGCCAGCAAATCCAGGATTAGGAAGCTGACAGCTGCCTACACACTCTGGAAAAACACAGTGGCCACATGCAAAATTTATAGCCTACACTGTTGCTGTAGGTGGGGAGACAAAATACTTTTGAGGGGTTTTTAGACTTGGGATTCCGCACTGATGCTGGCAGTGACATACCTATCATGACACTCTTGCTACCACACATGCTGAAGAGGAGGGCTGCAAGCCACTGTGCTCCATGCCACTGCAGAAATTCAGGAATAAACACTGCCTTGCACTAAGTCCCAGATGCTGTGGCAGGGTGCAGGTTGCCTATGCATATGATAAATCCTGAGCCTGGCTTTTGCACCACAGTCAGCTCTATTTACGTCAGGTCAGTGCTGTGCTTCTTTTGCTCTGTCAAACCCCTAAAGCTCTGGCTGATTACCCCTTTGAGCAAAATCATGCACCTCCCCTTAGGGCCTCAGCAGCTTAATACATAGATGGTCCTGCACAGACGGGCTCAGCCCTGAGCTAAGCTTTCTCCATAAAGCCCAGTTTGCCTGCTGGACCCTATGCCTGTGAGATCAAGAGAAACAAGGTGCCAGCAGCAAGCGATGGAGGTCACTCTGTAGCTGCAGTTGCACCTCTGCCCCTGATGCAGCATTCTCATGCACGAATCCTGAGAGTCTGGAGGAAATTTATGCAGTTTCTCCCAGAAACTTATGCCCGTATGCAGGTGCCACCAGGAGTCCACTTGCAGGCACAGACAAGAGTTGAAAACAAACACTGTTTTCCTCCTGTGCTTCTATGTGCTAGCACAACTGGCTTCACTGCAGCTTTTGAGACCTTTCCCTGTGCATAATCCCATAGGCCATGCAGTCCCTCTCTTCCAGCTCTGCGAGCTGTGCAGAAAAGTGAATGACCCAGAGAATCTAAAAGTGCAAGAATTAAACAAACCCAAAACAGCAAGGATCTATAAAGAGGGTGCATATAGGGAACAGGACTTGAACTTTCTAAAACATGGGCACCACAGCTGCCTGCAAGCTGCTGCCAGCATTAGCCTGGTGCCTTGTCCACTGCTGACAACATGCACAGCTTTCCACTGGCCACTGTTGCTTCACTGGGTTGGGTGGCCTTGTGCTCATGGAAAGGAAGGAGGCAAGAAGGGACCCTGGGAAGGTCCATGGGAGGCCCAGGAAAGCTGGTATGAAGTCTATGGGTGGAAAATTCCCCTACCAAAGTCGTGGATGAGAAGTGACATAGTGAGCTCACACAGACTCACTATTTTTTGGTTTCTACAGTGTGTCTGAACAGTGTTTGAAATAGAGATATGAAGATCTTAAGTAAAATCATAACTTGGGAGGATGAAATGGTAAAAGCAAGTTAGTCCCACCTGTGTCTTCATTGTTGCTGTTGCAAACAGGGAATTACAGCTGTGAAATTTAGATGCTGTGAAAGACTCCTAGCTAACTAGCTCTGGGATTTCATCTCTGAGCTGGAACACTCTTGCAATGGGGAATTTTGTTGCTGCTTTGAGTTCCCTCCTGAAGCCATGGGAATTAAAGCAAAATATGGTTAATTCCTAAAGAAGAACTGAGACATGGCAATAGGAGGTGCTATGGGTAAATGGGAAGCTCTGAGATATGTAGTGCAGCTCACAATGAGACTTATCTATTCTGTAATTCTATGATTTAAGTAAGGTACCTGAGGAACTACGAAATCAGCAACCACTGGAACCTCCATCATCTCAATTGTAGGTATTTGAGAAAGGGCAGAAACTCAGCTTCAGAATCAACACAGACACCTTGTTTTTAAGCTATTTAGTTTAAAGCTAGCTCAGTGAGAGTCACTCAAACTGCTCATGAAATCAAACCAACCTGTGGGTGAAATATTAAAAACCAACTTGCTATTTAGATAACTGCAATAAAAATACGTATCCTCTGATTCTACTGCTGTGTGATGGCAGTCAGTCTGTATAATTTACCCATGGTCCAGCATCCAGCATAAAATAAACTAATAGTATTCAGCTCTTTAAAAAAAACAAACAAGTAAACAAACCCAACCAAACAAAAATCCAAACCTTGTCAAGATCAGCTATTTCATGTGTAATGAGTACTTTGTGTATCTCAGGTGAAGAAAACACAACAGAAATTAATTCCTACTAGAAATAGAGTTTATTTCTTGATTGAGGTGTTAGCCTCAAGTAAGGAAAAAGTTTGCACAGCGTAGTTAATATGATTAACCATGACTTAAGCCACATGTTGCCTAAACTGGAAGAACTGATAGGTTTCCAGATTTCGCTCAGTCACGTCGAGGAAAATGATACCACACACCTGAAGAACATTGCTACATCCAAACTTTTATTTTTCTGACAATTCTAGTTGATCTACTTTTGTATACAAAGGAAGGTACAAGTTGTTCCTATACAAATGTCCTGAGAACATCTCAGAACGTCTCAGATGTGCGAGCTTTCCTTCGTTCAAGCCTGTTTAAAGTGGAGTCATGTTCTGAGTCCAGCCTGGCAGGAAGCTGAACTCAACACCTCACAGTCCACTTTCTGGAGGTGTTTCTGTGCCTGGCTGAGACTCTGAAGGAGACCTCTTCCAACAAATAATCCAAGCTTCTGACTTTCTCTGGGAAGATGTGATAAGAACAGGGGTGTCTTCCAAGACATGTAAGGGAGATAGTCCTGCTGCGTGACACTGCTGCTGCTGAAAGTGCTGCAGAATATCAGCCTGTGATACCAGTGCTCAGAAGGAACCTAGCACCCCACACTGTGCTCTAACTGTTAAGTAGCTACTTGCAGCTGAATACAACTTTTTTAGTACCTGAAAGAGAGAACTGAATTTTTTCTAAAGAAAACCAAGCCTCTGGTCTCAGGAGACTTAAGACACACTTTTATTGCTGTTTTGTACATTTGCCTTAATGCAAATGTCATCTAAACCTGCATAGGAGGAATGTAGCTTGAGGCTTATTCCAAATTTGTATTATTTGGGGTAGACAGACTCTGAAACAAACCTGAAGCTTTGGCACATTGGGTGGGATAGAGGCCGTGCTTGAATCTTAATCCCACGAGTATGCTTTCCAGCTGTTTGTGCTCTGGCAATGCCCAAATTGCCTCATAAAGCACCATCATGTAGTTAACTCTAGGACACGGCAGTATGGATTGGTGAGGGTTGTAACTTCTTCCTTAACTTTCTGAGTATTAATGTTTTCTGTCAAGAAATCCAAACTGTGACAAGGCAAATGGGTGACGAAAGGCCTTGCGAAAGAGAAGTGAAATGGGAGTTGATTTGAGCGTCTGTAATTAGCTAATGGCTGCGAACATTTATGAAACCTCCCAGCAGTGGTGGTGAAGTGCTGATTCCAGACAAGCAGCCACCCTCTTCCTTGATGTCTTTAATTCTTGCAGTCCCAGCTTCTGTGGCTTGGCTGTTGGAAAACTCCACCTTCCTTCTGTCCTGTGATCAAAACCAATATTTCAGAGAGAAACATAAAAGAGCAAAGGAGTTAAGCAGAAGTTCAGATAAGCATAACAAATACTGGAAAGATGAGATCCTCCAAGCAGAGTGCTCTAGAAAGCACTTGCATTAATCTGGGCAAGGCTCTCATCAATTGCTGTGTTCAAGAAGAGCTATTCTTGGACTCATAAGGAGGTAAGGGATTTATTTCCTCAGCTGCATGGAGTCATGCTATGAGTTATCATTAAGTAAGAATAATTAGGATTCAAGCTTTCAACACACAAGATTTGTAGGTTCCACCGTGTTTCCAGTCCTTTCCAAAAAGACCTTTCCTAAGTGGTAGTCAGGATTTCTGTATGATTTAACTATATAATCCTAACAAGTAATCTCTTTATGTCTGTGTGATAAGAGACTGTGTGTCATTGTCCATTGGACCATCTCTAGATGAGCTCGGTAATTCATGCTTTGATGCAATAATGAAATAAAATATTGAAGTGTATTTTAATTTGAGCAGTTCAGTGATGATCACCAGTGTGGATTTAATTTCCCTATGAACACAGTTAGGACTACAGGAAAAATGATGGTAAAATCCAGAGCAGTCACTTCAGGGTATTTGGTTTCATGGATGCAATGGCAGTATGAGGAGCTTCCGCTAACATACAGAACTGAATTTTCCAAGTGTGGGAAGCAAGTGTGCAGAGGGACTGATGATTAACTTTCTGGCACTAGTTGCTTTCCTACGACACTGCAGTCATTACTGAGGAAAAAAAGAAATCACCCTGTGACATTTTGTTGCTTTATCAGCAGAAAAAACTGCTCGGCTTTGCTTTTTTGCCAAGCCTGATCCTTCCTTTCTGTGGCTATGGAGGGTCCCTGGGAAGCACATGGAGAGTCTGTGACAGCATTGTGTAAAAGACCAGAATAAAAATGGGAGGAGTGCAAAGAGATCTCTGCTGCCCAGCTGAGGTTATTGTGATGGAAGGGAGCCCAGGGACAAGCCCATTTTATTGGAGCATTTGAGACCTACCGAGGTGTTTAGTTTTCCAGAGCAACAACTCTATTTTATTTTTTTTGTTTGTTTGTTTCATTTTCAAGCCCCAGTCTTGATCTCTTGCTGTTCAAATCTTGATAACAGCCTATTGCTGCAAATTCTGACATGGAATTTTACTTCCCCTCTAGAAGTGAAGGTTTGAACACAGTGCTTTTCCTTGAGCCTGATACAGATGCTTCATTGAGTAACCCAGTGTCAGAGATACAAGGAAATTTACATGGATAAAATAGAAAAGGAGGTTCAGGACTTAAAGAGACTGGCTGCCTCCTAGTAGGTAAAGCTGAGTTAGAGTCTGTCACAGTGACAGTGGGACCAAACTTGACTGGGATCCTACAACTTCTAGTTATTCCTACACACCTGTTTACCCAGTAATGACTGGGATGATACTCAGCCTATGGTTGATTCTACTGCCACAAAGTCTGTTATCCTGGTAATAGAACAATTGTACACTTCACCTCAAAGTTTCTTAATCAGGAAGACCTAATCATGAATGGGAATGATTTATACAAAGCTACTTATTGATGCGCTAGGAGAGCACAGAACTTCTTTCATGAGGAGCAACATCAAAGAGATCATATCAGAAAGGAGGAATATTATCAGTGTTGTGAGATAACTATTTTTAAGCTTTGTTGCTTTATTATCATTCCTGGGAGTTTACACTGGACCACTAATGACCTGAATGTTTGCACATACTTGTGATAACTCATGGCTGAGCTAAGATGTTTTCTGTTGCTGGTGTGCTGTATGCTGATCTGCTAAGATTTCTTGCTGGACACACTTGCAATCTCTACTTCTCCATGCACAACAGAAGCTTGTTTGGCCGTGTGTCTTATTTGACATCATGGGTTGTCCTGCTAGTCTTTTCCATGACACTTAGTAGGTTGAACCTCTCCTGTAAGTAAACAACAGAGACTAACCTTGGACTTGGGAGTATTCAGGGAGTACAGAGAATATTGCCCTGAAAAGGGGCAAAGACTTGATATGGCCCAAGGAGTAGGGGACAGAAGAGAGATGCCCTGTGAGAAGACTGACGTGGCAGACTGTGACAGGCAAGGTGGTGCTAAGCCATCCTGAGGGTCCAGGATGACATGTGAACACGAAGCTGCAGGAAGAAAAGGGAGGGACAAATAATTTCTTGAAGCAGATGAAGATGCTGAAGGAAATTGCCCTTTACTTGAATAATTTTATGCTGAATCACTACCCCAACTATGCATCTTCGAGTGTGCTACATAAACATATCTACACATTTTTTCCCCAAAGCACTATCCATTGCCAAATGATTGCAATGGTCCTGAATAATTAATTGCAGCTATTATAAAAATCATATGATTCTGCAAACCATCTGCATCCCTTGAATTCAGGCCGTTTACAGATTTTTGTTGGCTTCCTCAGTCCCATGCTCAGAAACACTTTCAATGCTGAGGAGAATGACAAAAACTATAAATCAGGTGTTTAAATCACCACAACCATACCAGCTTGAAAGAAATTCAACAGACTAGGAAGAGAGACAGATTTTGTTACTACAATAAGAGATTCTTCTGCATGTGCTAACAGATTAGATGTTCTTGATGTTCTAGGAAAGTGTGCTGTAGGTTTTACAATGGCAATAAAATGCAGATTTCACCCATAAGTCTTGCTGTTGACATGGAGGATAACAACATACACATATGTGTGTGTGTGTGTGCTTGGAAATGTAGTCTTGAAACTTTTAGGAAAGGGGCTGTAGAACAATATAATTTCTCCAAGTTTCTTCTGAGTTAAATATATCAAATTGTATTAAATATATACCTAGTTTTAAAGTTGTAATGTTTAATATTGTAGCGTGGACATACAGCCTGTAACTCATCAAGGTCTAGCAAGCATATCAACATATAAGGTGTTAGATATAGAAATCAACTTTGCAGGATCAGAGAAAGAGGCACAACACAAAATAAAGAAGAAAAGTCCAGTAACAGGAAAGGAGGGGGGGGACAGGCTTTTTCCACTTGCTCCCTGTGATAGGATAAGGAGCAATGGGTTTAAGTTGCAGCAAAAGAGGTTCTGCCACAACACAAGGGGCAACTTCTTTACTGTAAGGGTCACAGAGCACTGGAACAGGCTCCCCAGAGAGGTTGTGGACTCTCCTTCTCTGGAGACTTTCAAGGCCTGTCTGAATGTGTTCCTCTGTGATCTGTGTTAGCTAGCATTGTCCTGCTCTGGCAGGGGAGTTGGACTCGATGATCTCTTTGGGTCTCTTCCAACCCCTAACATCCTATGAAAGGCAGAGCACCTATAATAGTTACTATTGATTTTCCCTTGCCCTTACATCAGAGATCATGTGGACATGGCAATAAAAAGCTGCTACAAGAAAAGGTGAAGTGGAATGGCCAGTATGCACTGACATGGTTGAACCTCTTTTGAGTTTGAGTTGCTCATAGTGGATTGAGCTCTGGAATCGTAGCTGATACATTTGTGATGTATCCAGCTGTGCAATCTGAAGAGCACTCAGATTTTAATGAATCAAGGCAAGCAGAGTGATTTCTGTAAGCCTATATTCCAAAAGTATCCCAGCACCAGGACACATGAAGTCCAGTCTGTACCTTAACCATCTTGCCCAGAACACAATACTGGTTTTGCAGTCCAGGTTTCATCATTGCTGACAAATGCTTTCTGAAAACCTTAGCTCTGAAGGTGACACGGAAATATTATCAAACTCTCTGGCAGACTGGTTCTCTGCCCTCATCGTGCCTTTATCAGAAACCAACAAAAGGATTACAAAAAAAAGGCAATTGTGAACTTCTGTTAGAGAAATATGATAGCACAAGAGCTCTCAGAGCACTCTGCCCATCCACCTGCAAGGAGCGTTAAGCTCCACATGGCAAACCACACCCATACATGGGTGGTTGAGGCTCTGTTTGCCTTCATGAAATGTTGTCCATTTGCTTCAGATTGTGATTTCACAAAATCACAGAACTGCCAGGGCTGGGAAAGACCTCTGAGATCATCAAGTCCAGCCTAGAGCCTAACATCATGACATCAGTTAAATCATGCCACCACATGCCACATCCAATCCTTTCTTGAAGACCTTCAGGGATGGTGACTCCACCATCTCCCTGGGCAGTCCATTCCAGTGCCTAATCACCTTTTCCATGAGGCAGTGCTTGCTAACATCCAACCTAAACCTCCCCTGATGCAGCTTCAGACCGTGCTCTCATGTCTTGTCACTGTCAGCACCACTTCTAGTGCTAGGGTCTTAGCTGTGGTTGCTGGCTGGAGGGAAATCCAAATGGAAAGTGTTTCTCATAGATGGGTTCTTTATGCAAAATGTGTTGTGACACATTATCTCTTCTCAACGTGTAGCAAAGTGTACTTCACAGCGATTGAAGCAATTCAGTTAAATCTAGCCTGTACTTGTGTTCTGGTTTGTTATTTATAGTAAGTGTGGGAGTGTGTTGGCCTCTTCTGACAGCATATCATGGCCATCTTAAATTCTGAAAGCATTTTTTATGTTGCCACAGTAAATGTTTAAGAAGTTTAATCTTAAATTTGAGAGTGATTTGGAGACCAGTCTGTTCGTGACACATTAGCGAAGTCAGACTAGGAAATGTGTGTGGAACGAGTGCCTGTGCTTTGATAACAAACGAGGCTGTTGGGAATGAGCTGCCCCTTCTTTGTGCTGCTAAGGCATGGATGGCCTCAAAGGTCCATGGTGATGCCATGCAGATGTGTTTGTCTGTGGCATTTTCAGAAAAAAATGTTCACTGAAATGACTTCAATTTTCCTAGGAAAACAAACCTGAAATCGTTATGGAGAGAACTTTGCATGGTGTGAACACAAGTTTCAACAGCAAGTGTAGCCATACAATTGTAGAATCACGAAATGGTTTGGGTTGAGGGGATCTTAAAGATCATCTAGCTCCAATTCCCTTGCCAAGGGCAGGGACACTGACTGTATCAAGTTGCTTGAAGCTCCAGAGGCAGAGGCAAGAGTTAATTCTGCTTCAATAAGAAGACATAGACATATTTTTTTCTCAGTAATTAAATATGAAACTGACTAACTGCATGCAAGTGTAATTTTCTTATCTTATTAGCCATGTTCATTTCTGAAGTGAATAACTACCTGCACCGGTACTGTATATGGGCAGAATAATAGTTGTACTGATTTTTACTTCACTGTCTGAATACAATTAACATAATTTAAACCATTATAAACTACAGCAGATAGAAATCACATTATAGAGACTGTAGGTGGAGAAGTGGGTGGTCACATGCAGAGGGAAAACTGGAAGAGCACTTAAAATACAACCGAATAATAAGCATGCAGGGAAATGTAAAGCTACATGCAATTGAAAGGCACATTATTCCTGGTGATGGGGGGGAAAAAAGCAGATAATCAAGAGCAAGGTTCAAGGACTTCAACTACTGTGAGGTCTGATCTCAAAAACCTGCTGCATAGCTCATTGTGTGTGCACTGTGTTCACTCTGGTCCTGTTTATACAAATGGTGTTTCCAGGCAGGTGCCCTGCACTCTTCAGGCAAGGCAGCAGCTGTTTAGAGGGGCAGTAAGCGGCCAGCCAGAGAGCAGCTATAGGGACTGAGTAGCTAAGAAGTAGAGAACATGAAGACATTTACACAAAGGCAGAAAGGATGATGATGGCCTTACTCATGAGTATTTTTACTTATATGGTTTTGGGAAATAACTCTCCCCCTTTACTCTGCTCTTGTGAGACTCCGCCTGGAGTACTGTGCACAGTTCTGGAGCCCCCAACACAAGAAGGACATTGAACTGTTGGAGCGAGTCCAGAGGAGGGCCACAAAGATGATCAGAGGGCAGGAGCACCTCTCCTGTGAAGACAGGCTATGAGAGTTGGGGCTCTTCAGCCTGGTGAAGAAAAGGCTTCAAGGAGATCTTATAGTGGCCTTGCAGTATCTGAAGGGGGCCTACAAGAAGACTGGTGAGGGACTATTTACAAGGACAAGGGGTAATCAGTTTAAACAGAAAGAGGGGAAATTTAAACTAGGTGTTAGGAAGAAGTTCTTTACAGTGAGGGTGGTGAGACACTGGAACAGGTTGCCCAGGGAGGTTGTGGATGCTCCCTCTCTGGAGGTGTTCAAGGCCAAGTTGGATGAGGCCTTGAGCCACCTGTTTCTAGTCAGAGGTGCCCCTGCCTATGGTGAGGTGTTGGAACTGGATGATCTTTGAGGCTCCTTCCAACCTAAACCATTCTATGACTCCATGATTCTATAACTCTTGCATATTCTCTTTTAAGGCACTGTGTGATTTGCTTTGATACAGGTAGTAGAGGGCAGTATCACCTCCTATTCCTTTGTTAGCAGCTCATAGCTGCTATGGTGTGCGTGGTGTACAGATCACATCTTGCCTGACCAGGCAAACAGGTGAAGAAGTCAAGATGTGGTGGCAAAATTAAAAAGAAAGTTTTTTTTTAAGGAAAGGAAGTCTTCCTTTTTAAAGGAAGACTTTAATTTAAGTCAAGATGTGGTGGCAAAATTAAAAAGGAACCAGAAGGAGAGACCTGGGACCATGGGTGTGAAGAGCGTACTTGAGTAGATTGTGCATTAAAGAGGAATAGAAGGAGAAGAGGAATGTCTGGATGAGGAGACTGGGGTTAGAAATCCTGAGTTATAGTCTAGGACTGACTGAATAGGCAGAGGCAATGAGTGTGGGAAGAAAGAGCCATGAAAATGGGGGAGAGCTGGGGACAAGCTGGTTCAGAGAAACCAAAGCTTGTAGAGAAAGGGAAGGAGGTGCTCCCCACTACTGCCTGAACCCTAGCTTGGGACACTCAACGTTATCCTACTCCTCTGCTGTCAGCAAGTATTTGTAAAGCCACTGGCAAGCCATTATGTATCACCTGCCACTGCAGCTCTCAATGGAAAAGAAGAGATTATAATTGAAAACTCAGGAAAAATAACACCCTAAATTCTTTTTCCTTTTGAAGACATACTTTCTCTTTTCATTTATGTCCCGTTGTCGTGGAGGGGGTTTCTGCCCTTATCGCCCGTTTGTGGCGAAGGGGAGAAATCAATAGGTGCAAGATAGTTATATAAAAATATATATTTATTAAACTCAATATTCTTAACTCTCAACCCCCCCAGCCAGTATTTAATATTGTTCATTCACGGTTATGAAAGACCTTATGGGAAATATATCACAATAAACGGCTTACTAAGAACTCTATTCCAATGACTGGCATTCAACTATTAACAGACTATTAACAGAGAGAGTTTTCCCTGCGGCTCAGTTCCGCTTGGGGTCAATGTACCATTTCCCCAGCAGAGTGGGCTGAAACACCTTCTGCCCTTTAGCAAGAGATTACAAATATTACAGAGGCTTCAAAGTATTTACTAACAATTCTGGTTAGTTATCAATAATTATCAATCACCCTCCGGGGTTATATCANGCTGTGCAGCATGGTTCTCACTCTGGCTGTCAGGTCGATCGCCTCTCTGCAGACAAGGGGTCTGCTCCTGGTGGCTTGGCAGCTTTGGCTCTTACCAGGCTGAAGCAATGGGCATACACGGCTAGCTGGAGTCTGTGCTCCTCAAACATATAGACAACGCAGGATCGAATGTCCTGATTAGTTCACCACGGCTGGCTGGCTGGCTGGCTGGGAGATTTTATCTCCTTAACAGCATGAGCAAATAGGCCGGTGAGACAAAACAATATCAAGGTTGTGCCCAAGTATAAGTGATCGTGGGGACAGGGCCTCAGCGTGAGTGTGAGAGGGGAGAGAAGAAGCACACACTGGCGAGCTGGAGAGAAGCTCCGGAGAGCTAGAGAGAAGCAAGCTCTGGTGAGCTGGAGAGAAAAGAAGCACTGGAACAGTGTGTGCTCTCATTTATAAACTATGGGCCGAGATCAATTGCCCTAATTGGCCACTAATGACCAATCGGTTTGGCAGACAGCCAAACATCACCAAAATAGGCGAATTCACTGTGCCTTATACCTCCATAAATGGAGAGAGCATAGGCTGGGCCACACGCTCAGTGTGGGCTTATGCACCCTGTTTACTACACAGGCCTTAGCAGGGCCGGGGCCAGGCAGACACCATGGCACCTTGGCCTTTTGTACCTTTTATGCCTTTTAATGTGTTTGCCCGTTTTGGGCTTGTTTACCCCTGGTTTGGGGAGGAACATGCCTGGGCAGGCAAAGCAAAGTGAGGCATAGAATGAGCCTATTTTTCGGGCCTATGGGCCCTCCACGACACCTGTACAAGTTTCTGCATGGTTTTGCAAGCAAGTAACAACATCAAACACAAGAAACTATCTTTTTTAACTAGTAATAATCTGAAGTTGGCCACATTTAAATTTCTGTGGTCCTTTTTTAACAGTTGCAGGGAATTCTATAGGATTTGGTCCTTAGCACAGACATGTCTGAAATATTACCAAAGGCAACAACTGAAAAGCTGAGCTGAGCTGCCACAGCACATATTAATCATAAGGTAAATCTTATTTCTATCCTGGCAATTTAGCCAGAGCATAAAATCTGCAATGAACAAGAAATGTTTTTCATCATGTCCCCATGAAGTGTGTATACTGCATCTGGGCTTTACTGCTGAAGATCACCACACAACTTTGACATATTGTCCATCATCATCTTCATCGATTTTATTGGTTTCCTATCATAAAGACATTTCTGACATACAGAACTGTGGCCGCTCTGCCACAATGCCCTGGTTCAATAATGGCAGCACGTGGTCATCAGCATGCAAACACCAATGTGGTGGACAGCAAAATGGCGTTTATGAATGTGTAGCATGGGATTATATAGGATAGGTAGCAACATCACTTCCTTCTGCTTGCATCACAGACAGGAAGCTAAGTATAACAAAGGAATCATAGAGAAATCATAGAGAGCACAGAAAGGAGCCCTATCTTTCCGTGACATCGTGCCATCTTCAGATCGCCAGATCCTAACTACAACACAGAACGTGGACCTCACTACTAAGTAGCTGTTCCATTATACGCAGTGCTCTCTGTTCTTTGAAACTTCTTCCTATGGAAAAACGATCTCCACACTAAAGTGTCTACTACATATGCTCACCAAACGCCACTTGCAAAAGCAGCTATCCAGCTGGGTTAATGTCAGACTGCAAGAGACCTGGGTGGTGGCCCCTAGTTTCCCAGAGAGCTCCTACAGAGCTTTTGTATAGAGATGAAAATATTCTGCTTTCTGGATCATCCCTGCTTGCATTTTCATGATGAATTACACTACACTGAGATATGGAGTGTAGTCTGTATATGTGTGTGGAGATTGGCCAGAAGATCTGTAGAATCATGGTTCAAATCAATGTATCTCACCTCTAGAAATATGTGCACTGTGCAGTGTTTGTAGACAAGTGGTACCTACAAAGCTATGTGCATACCATGCTGTGGTACTCGTGGCAAAGGTGACAGATGATGATGTTCCACGAGAATATATTCAAGATCTGATTTTTCTTAATTCAATTAATATTACTGTATCTAATGCATCAGTTGCAAATGTACTGAAGCATTCTATCAGGAAAATTTCATCAAAGCCAGTCCAGTTGTGAATAAGTAGACTTTGGTCCATTTTTTCTTGTAAGCTTGGTGCTTTGTAGACTTTTTAATATGATTAACGTCTTAAGTACCTACAAAATAGGTAGTGTTATCTGTCTGAAAAAGAGACACACAAATGCAGAATGTTTGTATTTCTAAAGGTGAAAAAGAAGGCAGCAAGTAAATCATGTTAATGTATGTTTACCACTTTTTAGGTCTGCTATTTAGTTAAGGAAAATAAAGTTAGGGAAGAATATGAAATGATGAGGACAGCCCTCTCCCAGCCCACACTCTTAAGAAATAACAGAAGTCCTGGAGCACTGCATTTGTCTCTCATTGCCAGGGCTCAATATTTAACAAGCTTTCCTCAGCTCCCACACCCAGATGAATTCACTGGGATGCAGAAGGAAGGCAAGAGCTCATCTGACTCATTAGGAGGCTCTCACACAATTACCATTAATTAAAGATGCCTTCTAGAGCCACTGTGTGAATTTGGGCTTGTTGAAATAAATGAAGCCACCAAGATCTCCGTAAGTAGGACTTAAGCTTTTCATTTCACTCAGGACAAACACAGATTTCTTTAATCTGCAAAAGTAATTTGTTGATCTGCTGACTAACCTGTGAGGAGATGCTTAGAAAAGCAATGCCCAGTAAAGTTTTATGTCTTCCACTTCACCCAAAGAAAGGATTTTCTATATTGGGAATGTATCAAAAAATTACCTGCTGTAACAAAGTGTTTTGCTGATACCAAATTATTTTCTCTCTTTCCTTTAACCATCTCCTAGAAAGGAAAAAAAAGTAAAGAGGTGGAAGTGTGATGACAGATGACTTACAGGTGGATTGCAGCTTCATTATATCCCAATTAAAATGCATTGTAAACACTTTCCTCACTTATCCCAAGATCGTTCTCAGAATCTCTTCCATTTAGGCTTGTTAGATTTAGAATAAGCTATTTGAAAGACTTCTGAGCAGCTTTACAATCAATGTAATAGAATGAAGGTGCCTCTGTCACAAATGTTCCTTCAGAATTTTCATCTTTTCCCATACACTTAATATTTTAACATGGAATTTTTAAGTGTTTAGGTAGTGTTGATTAATCTTTTTATTATGACTTCTGAAAAAACACAATAGATGGATTAAATGCACACATACACTGAATTACATGAGCATTAAATATATATCATAGAATAGCATCATAGAATGGTTTAGGTTGGAAGGAATAGGAGGTGGTACTGCCCTCTGCTACCTGTATCAAAGCAAATCACACAGTGCCTTAAAAGAGAATATGCAAGAGTTCTAGAATCATAGAGTCACAGAATGGTTTAGGTTGGAAGGAGCCTCAAAGATCATCCTGTTCCAACACCTCCCACTAAATAGGTTGCTCAAGGCCTCATCCAGCCTAGCCTTGAACACCTCCAGAGAGGGAGCATCCACAATCTCCCTGGGCAACCTGTTCCAGTGTCTCACCACCCTCACTGTAAAGAACTTCTTCCTAACACCTAGTTTAAATCTTCCCTCTGCCAGCTTAAACCCATTACCCCTCATCCTGTCATTACAAGACCTTGTAAATAGTCCCTCCCCAGCCTTTCTGTAGACATCCTTCAGATACTGGAAGGCTACTACAAGGTCTCCTCAAAGCCTTCTCTTCCCCAGTCTGAAGAGCCCCAATTCTCATAGCCTGTCTTCATAGGAGAGGTGCTCCAGCCCTCTGAGCATCTTCGTGGCCCTCCTCTGGGAGGGCAAAATAAGCATGTGCCTAAATTCAACTCTCTGTATGCATTAGTCATAAAAAGCAGCCAATCCTGCCTTTGTCTGTAAAAAGGTCAATACCTTGTTATCTAGGATTATTGTATTGTTTCTTCTTGGGAAAAAGAAAAAAAAAAAAAAAGGAAGAAAGTTTAATTCTGGGCACTTGAGAGCAGGAACTGCCGTTTCTGTTACTATTCACATTCTGGTGGTGCCAAGAGGGTCCTTACAGGCCTTTACAAGTTTGCAATGAAACAGAGTTAGTGCCACAGATGGAAAGCACTCCGACAGACGTCCACCAAACACCCTAGGAGCTGCCATCCCCAAAATAATAAACAGCTCTAAGTGTGCAAACATTGACCTCACTATAAATGTTGGCAGATCCATTTAGACCTTTCACTAGTGTATTTTAGGGCAACTAACAGAGCCCAACAAATCCTTTTGACTTTGTGTGTGTTTTTTTTTAATAAATATAAAGTAGTGCAGCTTAGATTTGAGGTTTGCATGTTGGGTGTGTACATCTTGTTAGAACATTGTAAAGATTATAATGGAGAAAATTCTTCCCTGAGAGAGTCATTGGACACTGGAATGGGCTGCCCAGGGAGGTGGTGGAGTCGCCGTCCCTGGGGCTGTTCAAGACAAGGTTGGACGTGGCACTTGGTGCCATGGTCTAGCCTTGAGCTCTGTGGTAAAGGGTTGGACTTGATGATCTGTGAGGTCTCTTCCAACCTTGGTGATACTGTGATACTGTGTTAGGCTGTGAGAAAGGAAAAAAATCTAAAACCCCCCAAAACTAAATAGATATGGAGGTGTTCAAGAAAAGCCTGGATGAGGCACTTAGTGCCATGGTCTAGATGACTGGATAGGGCTGGGTGATAGGTTGGACTGGATGATCTTGGAGGTCTCTTCCAACCTGGTTGATTCTGTGATTTTCTCTGTTGTCTGAAGTTAAAAGACAAGAGTGGGGGAAAGTATGACCAGGATCCACAAAAATCTCCAGTTTTTTTGTTGAGATTTTAGGCCAAGCCATGTAGTTGGTGTACCATGGCCAAACAATTACTAAATGTGGTGAAAGTCTCCAGGAAAGCCTTTGAAGATGTCACAATATAGAAGCAGGCATCTGATCCCAGATAACTGAATTTTACCCATATATGTTAACCTTTTGCCCTGGTAGGGCATAAATCCTGCCAGGCAGGTTTAACCCTGGCTCTCCTCATCCTGTCAAAGCAGGGTCCCAGAGCGAGTAGATAAGCAAACAATAAGGGTTTGGCCCCAGCAAAGCCTTGAGGGCTGGGCGGATTAGCACCTCGTGTCAGGTGTCTTGTATTGCTCTCAATGTGCCTGCGTGGTCAAAGGAGGCACGAAGCTTTGAATTCATTGGCCAGGACAATGGTGCTGGTGCCTATTGGCCATTTTGACTTTCAAATCAAGTATATAAAGGGGGCTGAGTTAGAAACTCTGCCTTTCTACTGTAACCTTTTCTATGCTGGCCTGTTGGCATTGCCTTTCTACCTTTAGCCTTTCTGCTTCATGCCTTTGTCTGCATGGAGCCTCTCCTCGTTTGTGGCTTAGGCCATGTGTATGCAGCTCCTACCAGCCAGCTCAGCAGCATTTCTTCCCTCTGCCTCAAGTATTTGTGTTTTACCCCGGGATCATCGAGAGTTTGAAAGTGTCTTTCATACAGGAGACTCCCTCAGGTACCCAAGAGTCGTGAGTACCTATGCTGGAGTGAATGCCAAGACTCCATAGGCATAGATAGAACTTTTCCTGGTTTGGTGTTATTATTTCCAAGTTCTGATTGTTTAAGCTGTTTAATTCTGTGCAACTGCTTCCTGTCAACTGAAACTCTAAAGAACTGCAGGGAATTTTCCTGGTTTTTTGAATACTAATAATAAAAATTAATATTCATAGAGAAATTTATTGTCACAACTCATAACTGATTATTAATTTCTGATACACCTTTTTTTCAGTCTACATAGAGGTTTGTTCATCAACTTGCCTACAAATAAATACTGGGTTTGCTTTTGTATAGAAATCTCTCCAGACATCAGGAGTGATCCAGCTGAAAAACCAGAGTCAAAGAATTTGTTTCAATCAAATGGAATGCAGATTGAGTTCCCCCCCCCCCCCCTTTTTAGCTTTTTCCCAAGGAGAAGGAGTGCTATGGTAGGAAATGTGTCAGTTAAGTGCAGAGCTACTTTTATTTAGCAGTATAGATACTGCTTTTTTTGGAAATCTATCTAGAAGATTTATTGCCTGCTATCTCCCCTGAAGTGGTATGAATCACAGAAGAAGGTGGAGCTGAGGGGTGGGGCAGGAGCTATTTATCAAGAACATTTGAGAACAGCTACCAGGCTGAAAGAAACAGAAGACAAAAGATCCATTTACTTAATCATCTTCAGGAATTTACAGGCTCTGTTTAAATGTGTTTATATCTGTAATTTGAAAATGGG
This sequence comes from Tricholaema leucomelas, assembly GCA_013400475.1. NCBI lineage: Eukaryota > Metazoa > Chordata > Aves > Piciformes > Lybiidae > Tricholaema lacrymosa > Tricholaema leucomelas. The sequence continues at coordinate 328,259 of WAAF01001754.1, forward strand.
ACAGCATACAAACTTGGTGTCCGGCAGAAAGCCTCTCTCAACTAGCACCCAGCCCTATCCATTCCCCTATCCCAGGGGAAATTTAGGCTTGAGGTGAGGAGAAAGTTCTTCACTGAGAGAGTCATTGGCTACTAGAATGGGCTGCCCAGGGAGGTGGTGGAGTCGCTGTCCCTGGAGCTGTTCAAGGCAGGATTGGACGTGGCGCTTGGTGCCATGCTCTAGCCTTGAGCTCTGTGGTAACGGCTTGGACTTGATGATCTATGAGGTCTCTTCCAACCTTGGTGATACTGTGATAATGTAACTCAGATCGATTTGATTGAATTCATATGACCGGGGGGGGGGAGAATGTTTAAAGTAAAACCCAGTGTGCCACTGTTGATATTCCAGTGAAAACAGGTCTGTTTTGCTACATCTCCACAGAGAGTGTGATTTGCCATTGGAATGGGCTGCCCAGGGAGGTGGTGGAGTCACTGTCCCTGGAGGTGTTCAAGAAAAGATTGGATGAGGCATTTAGTGCCATGGTCTAGTTGACTGGATAAGGCTGGGTGATAGGTTGGCCTGGATGATCTTGGAGGTCTCTTTCAACCTGGTTGATTCTATGATCTATAAACTGAATGTCCCTTGGGTTACAATGCTAAGAAACAACAAATGGAAGCCCCATACCTGGAGGTCTTTAAGGTCAGGCTGGATGGGGCTCTGAGCGACCTGATGTAGTGTGAGGTGTCCCTGCCTAGGGCATGGGGGTTGGAACTAGATGATCCTTGAGGTCCCTTCCAGCCCTGGCAGTTCTGTGGTTCAGTGATTCTGCGATACTTGCAGCCACTATATAAAAGGCCTTTGGAACATTATAAGAAAGAGTAATTTCCAAGAGGGTGTCCAATACCACCTGGAAGAACTAAATAGTAAATAATATCTTTGTCATCAGTACTTCAACTGGGGGTTTCAGAAGGGAGAAACTTAGAATCATAGAATCAGTCAGGTTGGAAGAGACCTCCAAGGTCATCCAGTCCAAACTATCACCCAGCCCTATTCAGTCAACTAGACCGTGGCACTATGTGCCTCATCCAGTCTTTTCTTGGACACCTCTAGGAGTGTGGTTACTCCCTAGTACAGTCTGCAGCCTTCTGAGCAGCTTTTGTACAAAGCTCTTGGTTTAAATTCTGTTAATCTTCTTCTCAGGGCAGTGATAAGAAACTTTCTGAAAACAAGAGCAAAAAAAATAATGGGACAAAATCTCTGTGGACATAAATCAGTGCAACATTCTTGAAGCAACACAGAACAATTTCATTTGCTATCCAACATGTTCTAAAACAAGGAAAGAATGTTAAAATTCTTCTTTTTTGTCAGGATTAAATCCTGCAAATTTGCCATGGAAACCATTTCATTACTATAGTTATAGTGACTAGTAGAGGCTAGTCTGGTAAATTTGAATAGTATGAAGGGGGAGAAAGTTCCTAACCCAACACAGCATTGCATTTTGGAGCACTGGGGTTTTGAAAGTGGGTTAAAGAGAGAAATGTGGAGGTATGAGGGGAAGAGGGAGGAATACATTCAACCTCAAAAAATGAGTTAATATCCTTGAGCTTCTGGCATCAACAGCTAGCAAAGGGCAGATATTTTTAACAGTTGAAGAATTAAAGTGTGGAGTCATTCTCCAGAAGCCAGAGAAGATGAGGCTCAGGGGTGACCTCATTGCTGTCTGCAACTACCTGAAGGGAGGTTGTAGCCAGGTGGGGGTTGGTCTCTTCTGCCAGGCAACCAGCAATAGAGCAAGGGGATACTGTCTCAAGTTGTGCAAGGGGAAGTATAGGCTGAATGTAAGTTCTTCCTAGAGAAAGTGATTTGCCATTGGAATGGGCTGCCCAGGGAGGTGGTGGAGTCGCCATCCCTGGAGGTGTTCAAGAAAAGATTGGATGAGGCACTTAGTGCCATGGTCTAGTTGACTGGATAAGGCTGGGTGATAGGTTGGCCTGGATGATCTTGGAGGTCTCTTCCAACCTGGTTGATTCTATGAAGACACCCTGCAAAACAGTGATGCCTGAGATGACCCACTTCAATGAGTGCCTGTGTGGATGTGGGTGGGAGGGTGAGTGGGCCTGGCAGGAGATGGAGCTCCCTTGGCCCCCTAAGCTGACTCACCAGCCCAGTTTGAATGCACTGCTGCAACAGCGGTATGGAAGGGAACATGGTGATGGCTGCCCTGAGTGGTGGGAGGGAGGGCTGGGACCAGGGACACACCAAGTCTTCCCCACAACTCCAGTCACACTGATCCAGAGGCATGGCAAGGAAGCAGCCTCCCCATGAGGACCTTCTCACCAACCCAGGGTTGATGACATGACAGTGGTGCTCTGGCAGCCTGTGAGTTTCATACAGGCATGGGTAGTGTCTGCCTAGGCTTTCATACTGGAGGGAAAAAAAACCTATTGCAGTATGCCTGTGTTGCTCTTTCATGAGAATGTTCATGTTCAAATTCACCTATTGCAGAGTATCTCAAGAGTAACTCAAAGGTTATCACAAGCTTTCACTATAAAAAAAACTAAGAGAAGGACACAGGGAGGAGGCAAAAGGAAAGCAGCCGAGGTGGGTTTGATTGCCCATTGCTTCACACCATAGGTAATTCTGCTTACAGAATCATGAAATCATAGAAGCATTTATGTTTGAAACTACTTTTAAGGTCATTGAGTCCAACTGGAAGTCCATCATTGCCAAGTTGACCACTAAGACATGTTCCTAGGTGCCAAATCTGCAGTTCTTTAAATACTTCCAGGCGTGCCTGAGCAGCTTGTTCCAGTGCTTGATAGCCCTTTCAGTGAAGAAACATTTCCTAATATCCAAGCTAGGCTTCCCTTGGTGCAACTTGAATAGAATAGAATCGACCAGATTGGAAGAGACCTCCAAGATCATCCAGTCCAACCTAGCACCCAGCCCTATCCAGTCAACTAGACCATGGCACTAAGTGCCTCATCCAGTCTTTCCTTGAACACCTCCAGGGATGGTGACTCCACCACCTCCCTGGGCAGCCCATTCCAATGCCAATCACTCTCTCTGTCAAGAACTTCCTCCTAACATCCAGCCTATACTTCCCCCAGCACAACTTGAGACTGTGTGCCCTTGTTCTATTGCTGGTTGCCTGGGAGAAGAGACCAACCCCCACCTGGCTACAACCTCCCTTCAGGTAGTTGTAGTCAGCAAGGCCATTTCCTCTTGTCTTACCACTTTTTCCTTGGGAAAAAGAGACCAACACCCACTTTGATACAACTTCCTTTCAGAAGCAAATTGAGAGTCCATTTTGCATGTAGAGCAAGTCTGAGATCAGTCCCTCCCTAAATCTGGGGCTTTATCCAGCTGATAGAATTTCCAAAATCAAATCAACTCTTGCCCTTACTAGCCCACTAACAGAAACAATTTTTTCTCTGTTCCACATTTCATGGCATTTCCACTTTTTCCCTCTGTTTCTCTCCAGTGGACTTTCCATGGATCATTTCATCACCCTTCTGTTGGCATAATGTGATGTTTGCTTGCTTATACTAAACATGAGGATTTTTTTTTTGTGTGCCTTATCAACCACATTGAATTTTTTAGAATGATGTATTCCTTTCTACTTCTTTTACTCACTGGCACACTAGACTTGCTCATGACAGAAATGAGACATTTCAGGGATGATTAGATGCTGTAGCAGCTCAGCACAAAATTGCATCTTTCTGCCCTGCTAGGTTTTTAATGTGGTATCATAATGGATCCCACAGTCCTCAGCTCTTCGTTCCTTTTCTGACGATGTCTGAAAGGAAGTTTGAGCAAATTTGGACTTGGACACAGCCTCAGCAAAACCTCAGAGAATCAGTGGTCTAATTGGAGCCTGCAAAGGTTTACAAAATTCAGGTTTTGCAAGTTGGTAGGTCTACATTTCCTTTTTATATTATTTATTTGTAACCCCCTGATGTCCTGAAGGCTGAGTCAGAGGTCTGGATCTTGCTAGAGATGGCCTTTGTATGTGTGCTAGTTTGAGCCTAGTTAGAGTGTCTTGGTGAGAAGAACTAGATTACAGGCTGTGAAAAGGAAACAATGGTGATGTCTGCTTCACTCATAGGCTTGCTGAGATGTATAAGAACGAGAACATAAATATAGGTAACAGAGTTGCTCTCTGGGCTTTGTGGGCTGCACCTCTCTCTAGCCTAACCTTCTGTCTGTGTGACTAATTCACCTGCTTCCTAACTCCCCTGGCTGACCCTCCAAGCTACCTTATGTTTAAGGCAAGATCTCGGGTAAGGTGGAGGAATGGGAGGAAGGTGGAAGTGTGGTTGAGAGCCCCTCCTGGGGACTCAGGTTTCTGGGAGAAGAGTTGTGTTTCTGTCTTACCTTTTACTTTGTATATTTCTGTGTATAACTGTCTATATTGTAAATATCTGCTTGTATATTGTGCTAAGCTGTGAATATAAAGCTTCATTCAATTTCCAGAGCTGCTGAGTCTAGTCTGGGTGATTTCCAAAGTGTGGGGGGGTGGGGAACACCCAAACCATCACAGTACACAAACTTATTTATACCCCAGAGGTCACCTAGTTTCACTTAGTTTCAGAGTATAAAATGTCTGTGTAGGAATGCACTGCCCTCTCCCCTAAGTAACGGGTGCTCTTGGTGCCTTGATATAAAAGATGAGATGTTTAGATTTGGTCAGTTTTCTTTACATATTTACTATTTCAGAGCACTTACACTCTTATGGAGAGATACATTGAACTGCTTTTTGTGTACTGCTTTGCATCTCTCGTTCTTGCACAGGTGCCTGTGAATTGCACAAACGCACATGTCACCGTGCTCTAGCAAAACCCACACCAACCTCCTAAAAATCTACACAATCCTATGAAAATAATCTCGAAGTTTTCAAACATTTTTTTCCCCACTTGTGAAGGGATTGTACTGACAATCCCAACAAAGCTTTCACGTTCACCAAATGGCATGTTCTAGCCCTCTGTCGCTTCGATTGCTGCTGGTGTGCTTTGTGCTGGTGTTGAGTTTTGTGTACCTACTTCTGTGAGTTCTGCACAGCATTGAAATGATTGCTGATTCAGAAGGTAATGGGGATTTCTTTTGTTTCCAGGTCAGTAAATATAAGCTTAGGATTCAGCATGCAGGCTGCTGATGTTTTTAAGGCCAGCTTTACAGTTTCAACTCTGTGCTAGTTTGAGCCTAGCTAGAATGTTTTGGTGAGAAGAATTAGATTACAGACTATGAGAAGAAAACAATAGTGGTGTCTACTTCACTCATAGGCTTGCTGAGATGTATAAGAACAAGAACATAAATATAGATAACAGAGTTGCTCTCTGGGCTTTGTGGGCTGCACCTCTCTCTCTAGCCTAACCTTCTGTCTGTGTGACTAATTCACCTGCTTCCTAACTCCCCTGGCTGACCCTCCAAGCTACCTTATGTTTAAGGCAAGATCTCGGGTAAGGTGGAGGAATGGGAGGAAGGTGGAAGTGTGGTTGAGAGCCCCTCCTGGGGACTCAGGTTTCTGGGAGAAGAGTTGTGTTTCTGTCTTACCTTTTACTTTGTATATTTCTGTGTATAACTGTCTATATTGTAAATATCTGCTTGTNGTGGGGTGGGGGGGGGGGGGGGGGGGGGGGGGGGGGGGGGGGGGTGCGGCAGGTAACACCCAAACCATCACAAACTCTAAATAGGAAAGTCAGTCTGTTATCTAAATGCGGTGGAAAACAGAGGACTGAGTGGGGTAAAACAGCGGTCCAGCAAGCTTCCAGGAAACTTTTGAAAGACTCTTTTGCATTTGGAGCCTCATATTTGACATCTGAGAGCCTCAACATTTCCTCTTTGTTAATGTTTTTTTGCTCTATTGAAGTTTGAAATCAGAATTATTACTTCCCATAAAGAAAGATGCATTTGAATTGTTTGTTTGGGGGGTTGTTTGTTTGCTTTTTTTTTCTTGCTTCTGAAATGTAAAAGAAATTTATATAATTAAAAACCTTGCATCCAGGCAGCTGCTGACTGTCGAGTCTTGCAGGAGTGTATTGCTGTAGCTCAGCTGATAAAGGTGTGTGCATGTATATATAGATATATATACACACACACACATATATATATATATATGAAACTATGCATTATATGACTGCAAGCTTTCCTTCACATCCACAAATGGTTTACGTTTTGGCTTCATGACCATAGATAGGGAGTTTGGAAGATTTATTATATTCATGCTGCCTTGGAGCTGGGTACCCAGGAACATGGGAACCCTGCTGACACCCACAGGAGATAAATAGTGTGGGGATGTGAAGGCTGGTAGCCCACATTCCAGAACTATTTAAAAGGCATGTTTTTGTTAAACCTCTGCTTTAAGGATTGTCAAGCCCAAATGCTTGTGTGCAACTCTTGGAATTCATTAAGTTGGATGATGCTTGAGCGTATCCAGAGAAGGGCGACGAGGCTGGTGAGAGGCCTCGAGCACAAGCCCTACGAGGAAAGGCTGAGGGAGTTGGGATTGTTTAGCCTGGAGAAGAGGAGGCTCAGGGGTGACCTTATTGCTGTCTACAACTACCTGAGGGGTGGTTGTGGCCAGGGGGAGGTTGCTCTCTTCTCTCAGGTGGCCAGCGCCAGAACGAGAGGACACAGCCTCAGGCTGCGCCGGGGGAAGTTTAGGCTCGAGGTGAGGAGAAAGTTCTTCACTGAGAGAGTCATTGGACACTGGAATGGGCTGCCCAGGGAGGTGGTGGAGTCGCCGTCCCTGGGGCTGTTCAAGGCAAGGTTGGACGTGGCACTTGGTGCCATGGTCTAGCCTTGAGCTCTGTGGTAAAGGGTTGGACTTGATGATCTGTGAGGTCTCTTCCAACCTTGGTGATACTGTGAACCCAGCAAGAATTTTGTGTCATGGAAAGATTTCCAGCGTGTCCCCATGGCAAGCTTGCAGTCTTGTCTCTGTGCAGCACTTAGTGTGACAACAAAGCATCTCCAAGATAATTTGTACTCCCAGCACCTGGGTGAAAATGCTCTCACAGTTCCTTTGCACAAGCTGGGGAAAGGTGTGGTGGTGCTGTCCTTCCCCAGCTATGTCTGAAGGCCTGGGCTGCAGCCTCAGCTACAGGAGCATCTCTGTTCTGTATAAAGAAAGAGATCCGTTGGAATAAAGCTTCATGAGGAATGCAATTTGTACAGAGCTGCCTGATTCGTGTGCTGCTGAGACTTTCCGTGTGGTAGCACCAGATGCTGAAATGAAGCAAGAGGGAAGTGTGAATCCAAATCCACTTCTCAACAGCAAAGAAAGAGAGCGAGCCCCTTCCTGCTGCCATCTCATGTGCAGGAGCAGCTTCAGTCCCAGGTACAGTAACAAAGGAAAGGCTGCACCATGTTGTATCAGTCACGCTCATCTTCCACCACACTCTCTACATCTTCACAGAAATGGTGAGAGCCTACTCATAATTAAATACAAAACCAAAAAACCAAATAACTTTGGTTAATATGGAAAATAGAAGTGCCCATAGCTCCTTCCTCTTTTCCATTTTGTAGTGAAGGAAAGGCAAAACCTGTAGCAAGAAGCATGCGTGTCCCAAGGGTGATGATTTTTTTAGGCAGGTCATGCTACTGCTCTTCTGAGTGGCCGTTTCTGACCTTTCGGAATTGTTGACAGTGTGTGCCTGTGTGCTTAGGCAAAATGTTGCAAGGAGACACAGTCAGTAACAAGTAGATGAAACTGAGCAGAGTATGAACAGGGAAAGACATAAAATGACAGTCTACTCTCTGGTGGTAACCACCATGGCAGAGTGCATTTGGAGGAGGAGTAGCTAATGGGTTTGCAGACTTTGGCAGCTTTGCTTTTCCCATATGCAAAGGTTGCGAGAGGAAAATGGTTTAAGTACTTGGATCAGGCACAAAAATGGGAAGAGAGGTGGGAACTGACCTTGCTACTCAGCTCCTGTCTGGGTAATAGGGCCAGAGCCAGACAGCAAAGCCATTTGGAAGTGACTAAGTTGGATATGAACCTGAGCCAAGAACATGGAGAGGTGAAGAAGATCAACACAATTATCTCATCAGCTACCTCCTGAACTGGGAGAAGAGTGGCTTGCAAGCACTGAAGGAGGAAAAGATTAGTGCAGGTAGGAGGAGACTAGAAAATCTGTAATATTCTGGCAGTGCTGTTGGAGAAAGGAATTTGCTCCTTGGAAATTTTACATGGTAAAAATATTATTTGACTTCTGTATAGATAGAAAAGTAAAGTTTCTTTTGAACCTCTCAATCCTTACTACTATTGATGATTGGCTGTGAGTTCATATTAAAAAGCAGAGAAGAGTGAGGTGTTGATCTGCTTGAGAGTACTTATTTTAAAATAATTGGCTTAAAAACTGGTAAGATTACTTGGAAATCAGGTGCTCCTTTTTGGTGTATTTTAACTGCATGTTCTAACCAAATCTATGCAGACAGTATTGGTGATGATATAATATTTCCTACTCAGCATCAGTGGGATTTAAAATCTACAGCTTCAGGACTAAAAGAACACAGAATCAAAGAAATAGTCAGGTTGGAAAAGACACCCCCCCCGGGATGATCAAATCCAACCAATACCCCTACTCTGCAAAGTTTACCCTTAAACCACATCCCCAAGCACCACAGCCAAATGACTTTTAAACACATCCAGAGTTGGTGACTCCACCACCTCCTTGGGCAGCCTATTCCAATGCCTGACCACTCTTGCTGTGAAAAAAATGTTTTCTAATGTTCAGTCTAAACCCACCTAGTCACAGCTTAAGGCCAATCCCTCTTGTTCTATCATTACTTGCTTGTGAGAAGAGACCATCAGCAGTCTCTCCACAATGTCCTTTCAGGTAGCTGTAGGCAGCAATGAGATCTCCCCTCAGCCTCCTCTTCAAACTAAACAGCCCCAGCTCCCTCAGTCACTCTTTGTAAGATTTATTCTCCAGGCCCTTCCCCAGCTTTGTTGCCCTCCTCTGCACTTGCTCCAGCACCTCCACATCCCTCTTGTAATGAGGTGCCCCAAACTCAACACAATACTTGAAGTGTGGCCTCACCCAAACTGAGTACAAGGCGACAATCACCTCCTTGCTTCTGCTGGACACAGAATTTCTAATCCAAGCCAGGATGCCACTGGCTTTCTTTGCCACCTGGGCACACTGCTTGCTCATATTCAGTTGTTTGTCTGTTACAACCCCCAGGTCCCTTTCTGCCAGACAGCTTTCCAGTCACACCTCCCCAAGCCTGGAGATGGGCACCTTACACTTGAAACAAAGGAATAACTCCTGATATTAGCTACTGTAGTAAAACATTCATGTTTGCCACATCCTTGAGCCTGATGAGGATTGTTATGGTGCTAAGTAGGCTACAGTAGAACACCAGGTATTCACACCTGATTGCTGTGTGTTGTAGAGTACCTGGCACAAGGTCAGCATCCATGCAAAATAAGGTAATAATTAATGAATTAGTATTTTTTTCTATTCTAATAATTCTAAAATAGTCATAATACTGCCTACTGCTGTTCTATGAGGAACTTCTCTTGTCTAAGAGAAACAGATTTTCCTGCAATGCATAAAGATGTTTGGTTCCCAGAACTGCAGACTTCACCCTCTGTGCCCAAAATTAATGTTAGACCTGATATGAAGATGTGAAACCTGTTAATCCCCTGTCTTTGTATAACTTTTTCCTTTAGCTGAAGTAAGGCAGCTGCAGTACATAGAATCAGCTAGGTTGGAAGAGACCTCTTGAAGGTCTCTTCCAATCTGGTTGATTCTATGATCATCCAGTCCAACCTGTCACCCAGCCCTATCCAGTCAAGTAGACCTTGGCACTAAGTGCCTTATCCAGGCTTTCCTTGAACACCTTCTGGGACGGTGACTCCACCACCTCCCTGGGCAGCCCATTCATCAGATTGCTAGCTGAAGACATTTTTGTGGGTGTGCTCCATATGTGTATGGGAAACCCTTTCCATTAATCTCTTCTTACTGTATGCTGGCAGTCTGACAACTCAAGGCTTACACAGTGTGCTGGTTTGAGGCTAATTGGAATATTTTAATGAGAGAAATTAGATTATCAGTTGTAAAAAGAAAATAACAGTGAAGTCTGTATCATTCATGGGTTTGCTGAGGGATAAAAAGCCAAGAAGTAAACAATCTATCCCACTCAGGTCTGGGACACTGCTCCTATTTGCTTCCTCTCCATTCTGCTCTAATATCTCTCCATTAATCTTGGCTAACACATAACAGCATAAGCTTTGCTGGTTATTTTGTAGGTCTGTCTGGGAATGTAGAGGGAGAAAAAGAGGGTAGCTTTGAGCCCTTCTGGGCAGTTTGTTTGTCTGGGAGGGAATTTGGATTTCTGTGTTATTTCTAATTTGTAAGTACTTGTAAATATCATGTGTATATATGCTTGTAAATTTTGTCCTACTGTAAATAGAGCTTCATCTTACTTCCAAGCCATCTGAGCTAGTCTGGTAAATTCCCATTGTGTGTGTGTGTGTATGAAGTTCCTAACTCATCGCACACAGTATCATGTCGTCAAATTCCATGCATCATCATCGTGAATGTAAGCAGGTAATGCTTTTGCTTAGCCTAGTGTACTGAAAGTATATGTTTCACTACAGTTGTTGAAGCACCCTGAAGTTCTCATCAAGTTGTGCAGTGTTAATTGGCATAGGGAATGTAGAATTGTTCCAACTTGCATGAGAGGCTGGGAACTGCTCCCAAATAGCTGAGACAGGGGGGAGGACCTCATCAAAGTTGAAGCAGCCTTTCAGAGATGACCTGTTTTGATCTGAACCAATTTCACATTACATTTGAACTTTTTTTTTTCTATTTAAAGTATAAAGGAAAGAGCTGATCAAATAACATAAGAGATGGATCTGAAAATGGACAACTATTCACTCTAGGGAAAAAATTACTTACATTTCCCTTCCCTTCTTTCTTGTGTGGAATTCTTCCTGATCCAGAAATTTCTGGGTTTTAAGAGTGTTCATTATTCAGTATGTTTAACACTGCAAACTACCTAAGACTGTTGGTAATTTCCATGGCTTAATGTTATCTGTTTTTTATCTGGAGGTTAGAATGTAGGAATGAGCTTGAAAAATGGTTCTGTGTGAACCTTATGTTGAGGTGCTGGAAGGTGTCCAGAGAANGGCCTATTGTAAAGTCCTGCACATGGGTCAGGGCAATCATCAATATTGATATAGGCTGGGAGATGAAGGGATTGAGAGCAGTGTTTTGGAGAAGAACTTCTCCACAAGGAGAAGCATGGAGGAGCACTGATGGATGAAAAGCTGGACATGAGCTGGCAATGCACACTCGCAGCCCAGAAATCTAACCGTATCCTGGGCTGTGTCAAAAGAAGGTCAGCAGGTCAAGGCAGGTGGTTCTGCCACTGCTCTAGAGAGACAAGACAGACATGGACCTCTTCGAGCATGTCCAGAAGGGGGCCACAAAAACTGAAATGCTTCTCCTAGAAAGACTGACAGAGCTGTGGATGTTCAGGCTGAAGAAGACAGAAATAAAGCTGTATTTTGAATGAGGTCTTGATAAATTTGCAGTGCTCTACAAAGATAGAATAATAATTGTTTATTTTTGTTGGTAGGTTAAAGAATATTCTACATTTTTTAGTTTCTGCAGTCAGCTTCATTGTTATATTTACATGGGGTTGACAGACTTTTCCAAACTATTACTAAGGCATCAAGAAATATATCTGAAGTCATAATTTCTTGAGGTTACATTCTAAAATATTTAAAAACACGTGGCTAGGAGAACTGAACTTCTGTTTTATCAAAGTTCAGACAAAAATACTGCAGTACCGAGACTTTCAAGCATAATTCTAACAATGTTTTTTACCTTGCAGTATTTTGACTTGTTGGCAGCAAGAAAGTTACATGCTACAGAGAGCAGCACACTTGAAAATTGTTCTGCAGTTGCAGTTCAACTATCTTTGAGAAGGGCGACAAAGCTGATGAAAGGCCTGGAACGCAAACCCTATGAGGAGAGGCTGAGGGAGCTGGGGGTGTTTAGCCTGGAGGAAGCTCAGGAGTAACCTCATTGCTGTTTACAACTACCTGAAAGGAGGCTGTAGCCAGGTGGGGGTTGGTCTCTTCTCCCAGGCAACCAGCAACAGAACAAGGGGACACAGTCTCAAGTTGTGCTGGGGAAAGTATAGGCTGGATGTTAGGAGGAAGTTCTTCACAGAGTGATTGGCATTGGAATGTGCTGCCCAGGAAGGTGGTGGAGTCACCATCCCTGGAGGTGTTCAATAAAAGCCTGTATGAGGCACTTAGTGCCATGGTCTAGTTGACTGGATAGGGCTGGGTGCTAGGTTGGACTGGATGATGTTGGAGGTCTCTTCCAACCTGGTTGATTCTATGATCTTGGTTTACAGGGTTGCCAACTAATCTTTTTCCAGAAGTATCTTAAGTTCCAGTTCTGCAAAGACCTAAATCAGTACTGCAAATCATTTCAAAATCAGGGCCTTAAATGTTTCTGGAAATTATTGAATGATTGGGTCTGACCTCCAGCAAGCATCAATGCGAAGGTGCAAAACTCAGGATCAAATATTCTGGTTGGTTTGTTGTGATTGCAAATTGAATTCAGGTTCTATAGACTTCACCAAAATTATATTTTCAGGTAATAATTTTGTTTTAATCAGTGCTATTAAAAAAGAAGAAAACAAAAACCAGTTTTAGGAGAAAGGTGAGTGTAAGTGACCTGAAATTTCTGATTTTTTTAACAAAGTCATACATAAGAAAAAATGCTGCAAAGGAACAGGCAAATTCACTTCTTACAAATCCATTCTTCTAGAAATTCCCACTAGGCCTCTGCTCTGTATTTGGCTTGTTGTTTGTGTTTGGTTTGTTTGGTTTGTTGGGGTTTTTTTTTGTTTTGGTTTGTTTGGGGTTTTTTGGTTATTGGCTTGGTGGTTTGTTTTGTGGCTTTTTGTTGCTGTTGTTGGGTTTTGTTTGGTTTTAATACAATTTGTTCTGCATCTTTTGAGTTCATCAGATCTCCTTCAGATTTTTGGTTTAGGGGTTCTTGGATTTAATTTTTCACTTTTTTTCCATCAGTTTTTAGGCTTTGAGCCTTACCAGCATATTTCAGAGAAAGTGTGTGAGCAGATCTCTTGTAGTTCCTACCTTGCTCTTGTACCCTCAGCAAATATGTAGTGCTTTCGACACAACCATACTAAAAATCCCCTACTCTTTACAGTGCTTTCAGTCCAGGTCTCAGACCAATTACTTAAGGCAGTGGGACTCTCCATGTCCCAGCAGCAGAGGTTGGGCTATGGTGGCTTGGCCAGGTCAGAGAGCTGGGCTACAGAGCTGGTCAGGGCAGGGACCAGGGCTTCAGAGTCAGACAGAGCTGCCGTAGACTTCATTGCTTTGCAGAAAGGTAATGGTCATGCACTTGCATTCTCAGCCTGGTGCAACTATAGTATTTGTTTTATCTGCACTTCTGCTTCACCTCAGAATATGACTGGAATGACTTTTTTTTTTTTTTTTTTAATTGGGAAATTGCTAAAAGTTGTTTCTTACCTTTTTATCATGCTGGCAATGCCACTGCCTCTATTAATAATGAGCTTTGGGGAGTGTGTTGTCTGCACTGGCAGCAGAACTGCTATTCCTTACTCAGTTTGGTATCTGCAATTACAGTACTTTTCTGAAGTGCAAAAGACATCTGGTAAAATCAAACCCATTTCCCTGCTTAACATCAGACTGCACAGCACTTCACTTCGAGTTTTCCATCTTTTTGTTGAAACTCCATGGCGATTGTTGATAGATGTCTGCAATTAGGTGAAGGACTCTCAATGAAGTGGCAGAAATAATGTACTTCAGCAAAGAGCACGTCAAGTTTGTTTGACTTGGATGTTTACTGATGTCTTGGTTGAGATCTTCAGCTCCTAACAATGTCCTGTGTTGCCAGGACATTGTCCTTGAAGGCAGGCTGGAGAAGGGAAGAGCTGGTGCTCATTGCCTTATTGTGTCACTTTTACATGGCCAATGCTGGTGAGGCTGCTTCCATGTAGCTGCTCTCCATGTGATCTGCAAGGCTTCTGAGAGGTCATTTGAAATCCCTGACTCTCCCAGCAGAAGTAAGTATTAGCAGGGTCACTTATAGAAGTAAGTATTAGCAGGGTCACTATATCAGGGAGCACCAGAGCATCTGCATTTGGAGTGGACTCTCAGGAAAGGTCAAAGGTGTTTTCCTCTCTTCATTCAGGTTTAGAAAAGCTGCTGCTGGTTACAATGACCCAAATTTCTCAGCAGGCCCAGTACTGAGTGGCCTTCATGGAAGTAGAATTTCAGGGTGTCTATAAATTTCAAGGGCATTTAATTGTTTCATCTCTTTCCATAGAGCTTCCCTTTTCCATGCCAAGCTGTCTGGGGGGGGGATTTGTCTGTTCATCCATGTGTAAAACATAGACCATGTCATGCCATCCTGGGGTTACTTTGTATGTGTCGGTCCCTAGTGGTTTTCACATCAGCACAGATGTCCTTGACCAACCCTCTAGGGGCAGCCCTAGTTTTCATCCTCTGTCCAAAGAGTCCCTAGAGTGGAGTGGAAGGACAATAGCAGATCCTCAACATCCCCAGTCCTTCTTGGCCTAGTGCTTGACTCAGGGGACCACACTCACACCTGCATCTCCTGGCAGCATCACAATAACCCCCTTTTCCTACAGCAGCCAGTGGACCTTTTCTCCCACTCCAGAGCTAGTCCTGGCTCTAGCACTACTGCAGCCTCCCTTTCCTCCATGTATTGGAGGCTGGTGCCCACTGAGGGACCTGAACAACACTGAGTTGGATGAGCCATGCTGCCTGCCTGGTGCTGGCAGACAGACCAAATCCCCCACGAGGGGAAGAGTTCCGAATGTATTTGCTGCAATAAGCAGTGAACCGACTGTTAATCTGCAGCCATAGCTCTGCGGCTGTTTTCCTCTGCCTGCTGATAATCTGCACAGAGAGTTTGGCATCTTTTTTTTTTCCACCAGCCTCTTGTTTTCATCCATGAATTCTACATCACCTCCTGTGTTTTACCTTTTCTGGCAAAACTGTTTCTCCTCATGACACATAACTCTCCCCCAGGGCCAGTTATGTAAGGTATTGCTGCTTGGTGTTTGTACAGTCCTACATCTTGATCCCCTGTAGAGAGCACATTGTGTATCCTACTGGCAGCACACAAAAGCAGCTTCCTATACAAAATACACAAGTCTCGCTTCTGTGCTCACATGTTTAGGCAAACACCCTCCTGCGTTTGGGGACTCAAAGGAAGAGCACTATCGCTGCTGACTTTCCTGGTGACACGTGGCACTGAGGAGCATTAGAAATAAATTAATAATTAAAAATCCTCTTAATAAGGAGAAAAGATCCTGCTTCACTAGTCTGCATTGTGTATATGTCTTTCACACTTCACTCGGTCCATTTTACATGCAAACAGCTCTCCCAGCAAGCAGTGCCATAGTTGTTTTAAAGGCAAACGTTTGTTTTGTCTTTAAGTGAATGTATTCGTACCGAGTGGCAGCGGAGGGGTTACTCCTTTCTCAGGAGGTTCCTTACGTTTCACCTAGGGAGATTAAGTAACACTTGCTTTAAATGGGGGGAAAAAAAACCCAAACCAACCCCCCAAAAAATAGATTAAATATTCCTCCTCCCAAAAGCCCAAGTTCTAGCTGATTGGAGTGTTTGAAGCTCCTGTTGTGGGTAAGGTGTAGGTGTTCTTGCAGAGGAAAAAATTATAAATACCTACTTTCCTCTTTCTTTCCTCCTTTCTGTGCCTGATGATCCTGCCTCCAGCCTTCCCCTACATGAGCTATATTTTATTCAGCTGCACTGCAGTTTATGGTGCTGGACTAAGCCTCAGCAATTAAGTCAGAGCTGCAGCTATGCAAACTCAGAGCACTGCGATGGGCTGGACTGGGGCGGGATTATCCTGAAAGCTGAAGTGTGCTCAGTGCTGAGAACTGCCAGCATGGCAGCCTGAGTGGTCACACTTTTGGGGGGCAGAACAGTGCACCAGCTTCCACCAGCTTTGAAGCATTTCCTGATGCTTTTTAAAAATTATTTTTCCAGGACCAAATAAATGAAGGTGTTTCTGAGCCCAGGTACAACAGATGGCATGGATGTGAGGCTTTCTGGGTGATACATGTTTGGTGACACTATGTGTTTGGTAACAAGCTCAAGGGATGGTCTGACTCCGAGGTTGAGATCATAGAATTGTAGATTCATAGAATGTCAGGGGCTGGAAGGGACCTTGAAAGATCATCTGGTCCAGCCCCCCTGCCAGAGCAGGATCACCTAGAGCAGCTCATACTGGAATGCATCCAGACCGTTCTTGAATACCTCCAGAGAGGGAGACTCCACAACTTCCCTGGGCAGCTGGTTCCAATGCTCTCTCATCCTCACAGTGAAAAGAGATGGTGATTCCAGAGGTGGTGGTTCCTGGAGGAGGAGAAGAATGGTCCTGGCCAGTTGGATAGAGGCTTGTTTGCTCTCAAGCAGGGAATTCCTAAGTGAGCAGAAACTGGGTTGTGCAGAGGTGAAGGAGCTTGAGAAAGTTCTGAGCATGGACTGAAGGCCAGGATTGGCAAGGGTGAGTGTAAAGGAAATAATTAATCCTTAATGAATGTGTGAGTGGGAGGCATAAGGGGATGGCTGAGGAGGAATGGAGCAATACTGGAGGGAGAGGTTGGGAATTGAATGAAAGAGCAGAAGAATTGCACAGAGTAAAAACAAAGCAAACAAAACAAGACAATCTTTCCTTGCCATTACTGCAGATTGCTCCTTTTTTTTCCCTACAGCGTCAAACTAAAACACTGCCTGTAACAGCCTCCAGCTCCTCATCTACCTTCCAGTTTTTATTCTACAGCAATGTTCCCTGAACTGCAAAGTGCACCCCCACCCAAGGAGGAAGGTGGAACAGAGCCCACAGTCAATGAGAGAAGCAAGAAGCATGTGAGTACTTGACTGGGTTCTGCGACCTCATTCAGTCTTCCTGTCCCTGAAAACAAGTTCTTCATAGGAAAACCTCCCAAACATTCGTTTTCACTCCCTAGCTAAAACCTAATGCATGATGAAGTGTCTGTATGGTTTGCATACAGAGACCCTTACGGCCAGCCCAGCCCATCTACTAACAGCCCATTGTGCTGTGTTGAGGACCACCTGGTGTGGGACTGTGAGCGCCTTTTTGCCACACAATATGTGGTGGTAGTGTTGCAGCTCCTCAAGCACAGAGTTGTCATTAGAGCTCTGCAGCTGGACACCTTCTCCTGAAGGTAATTTTCATTTCCCCAGCCATCCTCAAAGTTTTGGGGGGAGTTGGTATGTTAATATCACAATCCCCTCTCCAGCCCATATTACAAGATTGGTCATTAGATCAGTAACCTCTTCTCCTTCGGTTTTGTACCTTTGTGTCACAATCATGTCACAAACATCTTACAAGTTTCATTGTGGTGAAAGTATGGGATTGCTAACTTTCTGTATCCTGCTCTGCCTAACTGGAAACATGTCAAAGGTGTCAGATGCAGTTATGGCATGGAGCAAGATCTGTGTCCTTTCTTACTAGCACTCATTGCTTACAGATAGGGTTAAATTTCTTTCAGTTGCCTCCTGTATTTGTAGAGTGTCAGATCTGACAGACCCTTCACTCACTCTGCTTTTCTGCTTACTTTCCTGTTCTTTAAATTCTATGTAATCCTGGTACTCTGAGATAATTCAGCAGATGTTGTGAGACCACAGGACTCCATAAAGCTCCTCTCTGTTCAGTGCCTCCTTCCAGATGCTTCTGCTTGAAAGAAAATGACCAGTGATTTGCCATTGGAATGGGCTGCCCAGGGAGGTGGTGGAGTCACTGTCCCTGGAGGTGTTCAAGAGAAGACTGGATGAGGCACTTAGTGCTATGGTCTAGTTGACTGGATAGGGCTGGGTGATAGTTTGGACTGGATGATCTTGGAGGTCTCTTCCAACCTGGTTGATTCTATTCTATTCCTCAGTCCCTCCACACATTCTCCACCTCCAGCACTAAAGCCATGTAGAGGAATAGCTAGAGCCATGTAAAAGGATAGCACATCTTACTCTTGGTGCTACTTGCTTTTGCCCCTGCTGCCATACTGCTCAGGAAGCAGCAGTGATCTGCAGACCAGCAGCTTGCAGCTGTTTTGCCACACACTCCAGGCTCCAGGGGAAGTTGTGCTGATTCATGTAACCAAAATCTTCTTGGAGAAGGGGAAAAACCCCACAAATTTGCAAAGGAACTATTGGGAACAAACATAGAATGGGAAATCAACTAGCTCTGTTCCATTGCTGATTTATTTGTGCTTTACTATCTATGAGTTTTCCACAGAACCCTGTGTGACCTCCCACCTGCTAATTACAGATTTCTTACGTGGGTAGGATGCAGATTTCAGTTAAATCAGTGTTAATCTGGGGCAACTGTATCAAAGAGCTTACAGTGAAGGCTGATTTATTTGGTTTTGGTTTTTTGGCTTGTTTGGTTGGTTGGGTTTTGTTGGGTTTTTGGTTGGTTGGTTTGGGTTTGGTTTTTTTTTTTTTTTGCCACGCATCTTAAATGTAAGAAAATTTCCTTTGGATTTAGGACTTCTTAATTAATTTTAAGAGAGTGCTGCCTTCTTCTCTTCTGCTCAAATTCTATTGTCTTCACCAGTGGTTTGCAGTAAATTGCCTGTGAATTAATTCTCTAAAAGGTGATTTTTGTCTATTTGTCTTTTTTGCAAGACGTTAGACAAAGAGGAAGCTTTGGTCTAGAATGTACTGTCTAGGCAATATGGCTTCCTTAGAGGTGCTCCTTATCAGCTGCAGAAATACAAAGGCAAAATTCTGGGCTAAATTGTAGGCAGTACTGCTAAGCTGAGGCATCCCACTATTCAGAAATAAACTCAGAATCACAAAAAGAAATAAACTACTATTACTGATTTCTGGGTTTTTTGAAGTATAACTGGGTCACACTTTCTTGCCTTTCTTTGTGTGAAAGCTACATACACAACAATTTCAAAAGAGAGGTGTGGGGAAAGATATTCTCCAGTCTCCAGGACTGTGACTGTGAGACCTTCCCAGCAGTTGTAATGCTTGTGTTAAAACTGAGTGGTGGCAGAAACGTCTCTTCAATGTGACATCCAGATGGAGGGGAAAGTGGTTGCCAGGGTGACACTGAAAATAGAGCTTGGCCTACTCTGCTCTCATTGCCAGAGATGTCCTCGGGGATAGCTTCAATGGGAGAGGAAGGGTACATATGTGCTGTACATGAATTGGTGTGTCATTGTATACAAGAGACCCCGGACGTGCAGGAGAATGCTTCTTGTGTTTTGACCCCAAATGCAGAAGCCTGGATATTGGATTTGGAAAGTACATGAAGGTGTGCTGGTTTGAAGCTAGCTAGAATGTTTTGGTGAGAAGAACTAGATTAAGAACTAGATTGCAGGCTGTGAAAAGGAAACAATGGTGATGTCTGCTTCACTCATAGGCTTGCTGAGATGTATAAGAACAGGAACACAGGTATAGATAACAGAGTCGCTCTCTGGGCTTTGTGGGCTGCACCTCTCTCTCTAACCTAACCTGCCATCCATGTGACTAATCCATCTGCTTCCTAACTCCCCTGGCTGACCCTCCAAGCTATCTTGAGCATAAGGCAAAGTCTTGGGTAAGGTAGAGGGGTGGGAGGAAGGTGGAAGTGTGGTTGTGAACCCCTCTTGGAGGCTCAGGTTTCTGGGAGAGGAGTTGTGATTCTGTAGTACCTTTTACCTTGTATATTTCTGTCTATAATTGTGTATACTGTAAATATCTGCTTCTATATTGTGCTAAGCTGTGAATATAAAGCTTCATTCAATTTCTAGAGCCACTGAGTCTAGTCTGGGTGATTTTCCAAAGTGTGTGTGTGGGGGGGGGGCGAGTAACACCCAAACCATCACAGGAGAAGTTTTTGTCCTCTCACCCAGCACACACTTTCATCCCATGCAACTAATGGGTCTCTGAGCAGCTGAAACAAGTTTGTTTTTTTTTATTTCAAATGCAAAAAATGCATTTCAGATCTCAAATCTGCAGAAGTAGTTGGTTAATAATGCAATCTTCAGAAATTTACTTAGCTTAAATATGTCCCTTAAAGATTTTCTTTGGAATCTCTCTCTTGGGCAGCCATATTTCCAAGCATTTTTACATCTTGAATTAAATGAAAATGAAGGCTTTCACCTTGGTTTTGTCCTTGGTTTTGTGGTTTTGTTTTTTTTTTCTAGTGGAAAACCTTCAGGTGTGTTTTCCCTTGAAAAGTGATTTCTCTGCTTCTTCGGTTTTAACTTGGCTGAAATTCCTTAGAAAAGAGGCTGCCCTGCCTCTGAGGTGATTTGCACTAAGAAGAATGTTAAAGAATTACAGATGACTGCTGGTAACATACCTGTGTAACATTGAAACCAGGTTAATTGCTTACATTTCACTGGAAGTTATGGATTGCTACAGAGCTTAGTACTTCAGATACTGGTACAGCAGGGGAGGGGATTTATTGATAGTTAAATAGCAGTAGAAGTTGTCTGCGTTCAGACGGGACCTCTTTGAGGGAGGACAGAACATTTCTCAAAGCTTCATATTTTCCCAAAGGGATTTTTTTTCTAGCAGAACATGCCTGCTGTTCAAAGGACATATTCCCTGTGTGGGCAAATGAAAGAAAAGTTAGCTTTACAGTAGACAGCCTGTTAAACTTCAAGGGGGTTGAAGTGAAGGAGCCCAGCTCCACCTGGTTGTTGTTTTTTTTTTGTTTCAGAAAGCTAATAAACCCCAGAAAATTATCTATAGTGCTCTGCAAGGCAGCATGCATTCAGGAGGCTGCTGCAAAAACCTGCAGAAAGAACAAGGACAGAGGCATTGAAAGAGCATAAATGAGAAATGATACAGCAAAAAATGTAAGGTGGTGAATCCTTGCAGATTTAATTGACGAGTTTAAATGCCAATTTGTATTTCTCTCTCTCTCCCCTACTCGTATTCTTTTCTAGTGAGGTTTCAAGTGGTGAATAGGGAGGATGCCCCCTTCCCTTGGCAAACCAGAGGTGTGAGTAACGTGTACATATGTGGAGAGGAGGTTGCTGCCATTGACAGCTCCTTGAGCAAGTGCTGAAGCAGCCATGGGGGGATCCTAGACACAGGCAGCCCCCTGCTCGCAGCTGGTGCTGCAGAGCTGTTTGGTCTTTGGCTCTGAGTGAGGCAGACAGAGTGTGGGGAAGGGAATCTATTCCTTGGATTCCCCTTCCCATTTGTCCCACAAGAACAGCCACCTCCAACCTTGTGGTGGATGATCAGTGAAACAAAAAGAAGCCCCATTTCAGATGGAGCTGAGGTTACTATTTTGGTGCATCCTCAGCCTTCATGCTCATATGAGCATGTGTGTAGAGAAGGGAGGCTTTCTTGGCCTGATCTGTCAGCACCATAGATATTCCTGTAGTAAACAGTCATGGTAATTGCAGAAGACATGTTGACTGGTTTATTCTACAGTAATTGCTGCTCTTGCAGGACATTCACCCACTCAACTGTGAGCAGAGGCTCCAGGCTTTTCTCAGAACATCTGATTTTTTTAAGGAAGTTTTAGAGCTTGATTTTTATTGTAACTGTTAGTGCCAACTAAGAGGGAGTGTTTTAGATTTCCCTTCCCTGTCCTAAGTTCAGCCAAATGTTTTTAGGAACTGAAAAAAAACCAAGCCACAAACAACCAAAACAACAATAACAACAACAAAATAAAAACCCACCAAAAACCCCCCACCAAACACAGTAAAGGAACTAATGAATACAAAAGTGAATCAGAAAGAGGGGCCAGGTCTCCTAATGGGGCTTTATTTAAACAGTGATAATGTGCTGAGAAAACCAGAGGAAATAGGTCAGCAAAAAAAATTGGTGCTACAAATGCCTGCTGTAATTTCCCCCCACTAAAATAGATGTTCTTCTGAAAGGGCTGGTTAACAGACTGTCCTCTGATGTCTGGTAGGTACTTTGTGAGCCAAAAGATTGGAGCACTGGGACTGAAGACAGGTTGTGTGACAGGTCCATGATAAGATGGATTCACACAATAGAAGTTAGTGAGGAAACATCTGACCTAGGTCAGGAATGAGTGAGGTTAGTAGCTTACATGTTTCACCACTCACAAGCTAGTTAGGCCACAGTTTCATGATACCCTTAAACCAAGAATGAGTCAAGCCTCCTGTCAGGAGAAGTGAAGCTTTCCAGTTCCAGATGTGAATTTTCTGCCTAATGTCATCTCCTTCCTTAAGAGCAAGTGTTGTGTCACGATCTGGAGCAGGGCACCAGACAGGTTTAAAACGAAGTGTCTGTGTGAGTTAGCTTTGACTTTGTCACTTCTCTGAACCACTTAGGTGCAAAACTTTGTGCCAGGTCAAGTAAAATGAGAGTGTGGAGGAAGGAGGAGGTGCTGGGGGACAGTGAGGCTGCTTCATTAGTAGCAGTGTTGTGCTATGTAATCTGAAAGTCTGTGAAATTGTGAGCTCAGGAAGGGCTTCTTGCCTCTCTCCTAATGCTGTACAAGGACAGTGATGTGTAGGCATGTCTGTATGCCTTCTAAGATCTGGCATCTCCATGCAGGGGTGTATTGAATCTCTCTCAGAGAACGACTCTTAGACAAGGTTGCTTAAGGCCCTGATACTGCCTCGAAATTATTACTTGCTCTTCTATCTGGTCTTAGGCAAAGCGGAGTTACAAACTTGTCTATGACTCTCTTTATATGCATACATAGAGTTGTCATTGTACATGTCCTTATACAACGTATGGATTGCATTAAAGGAAGATTTTGCTGTGAGTTCAGATACTGCTTTCCAAGTACAGAGAGCATCTGCATCAAAATATAGCCAAGGATGAGATAGCACATCAATTATTTAATATCTGAGCCAATAAAAACTGCATCAGACCATCCTCAAGAAATATTTGCATTGTTAAAATGAAGAAGAACAAACAATAGTCTCGTAAAAGGAAGACCTGAAGATCCTTAAGTAAAGATAAAGGAAATTGTCTGGAGAAAAGAAAAATCTAATTAATCTCCAAAGAAGGATATCAATTACAGAAGAACCATATAGATTCATAGAATATCAGGTTGGAAGGGACCTCAAGGATTGTCTAGTCCAACCTTTTGGGGTAAGAGTATAGTTTAACTGAGATGGCTCAGCACCCTGCCAAGCTGGGCATTGAAACTGTCTAATTAGGTGAATCCACCACATCCCTTGGGAGTTTTTTCCAATGTCCAATAGTATGAATGGTGAAAAATGTTTTTTCTAGTATCCAGTCTGAATGTCCCCAGCAGCAACTTGTCCCTATTATGCCTTGTCTTTACCATATGACTGTAAAAAGAGAGTCTTCCTCCTCATCGTAGCTGCTCTTTATATACTTGTACGTGGTTATGAGGTCTCCCCCAAGCCTTCTCTTCTCAAGGCTGAACAAACCCAGTTCTCTCAGCCTTCCTTCATATGGCAGGTCTGCCAGTCCTCTGATCATTCTTGTGGCCCTTCTCTGGACGTTTTCCAGCCTGTCTGCATCCTTCTTGCATAGCAGGCACCAAAACTGTGCACAGTACTCAAGGTGTGACCTGACCAGTACTGAGTAGAATGGGAGCATGACATCCCTATCCCTGCTTGTGATGCCTTTGTTAATGCAATTCACATCCTGTTGGCTGTCTTTGCCACTGCTGCACACTGGTCATTCATGTTGAGCCTTTTATCCACCAAGAGACCCAGGTCTCTCTCCACAGTGCTCTCGAGCCAGGTGTCTCCAAATCTGAGCTGCATTCCTAGATCTAGACCTCTTCTATAGTGCAGACAGGGTGAAATTGGATAGGAGGTCTTAAGACAGAAAGATCAGGAAAGAAAAGCTCTCAAACCAATGCCTGACACAAAATGGTATGTGTGCATTTCCAGTGGCTTTGCATGGTGGATCTCTCTGAACCTTAACACTTTATCACTTCACAAATATTTAATCTGCGTTGCAATCATCCAGTATGTGCAGAGATCATAAAGTTTGCCTCTCTTTGGAAGAATGATTGTACTCTCAGAGGAAGAAGTGTCCTCTTGTGACCACTCTTTGCCAGAAAATGTAGCAGGTAGCAAAAGAAATGGGCAGGACTGTGGAATCCACAGGTCCTGAGGAAGCCAGTGAGATTGAATAGAGCAGCCTGGCTTGGTGCATAGCTGAGGATCTTGTTTGTGGTATCCATCATGCCCAGTGGTCATGTCCTGAACAGGCATGTGCCTGGGTCTGTGGAAAAGGCACCAGCTGAGCCACTGAACCACAACAGAAGAGATGTCATTAGTGCAATGCATCACTAAAAGAAGAACCTTAGCAACAGAGGAGTTATGAAAAGACAAACAAAAAAATACCTCTTTTGAAAAGTGAACCAGGCCAAGTCACTCCACACTGTGGATGTCCAGGCTCAAGGACTTTCTGTTTATCTATTTCAGTTAACTCTCTTCAGTACACCATAAACTAAAGTGTGCAGCAGCAGCAACAGATGCTTAGGTACCATGGTGATGGGTGCTATAGAAAATCTCGCATAGCTATGGAAACCAAAGTTGCATTTATCCATCAGAAGTGAGTATCTAGCAGCCTATGTCTATCCTTCATGTTCTGAAAGAGCATTAAAAAAAAAATACTTGTGCATGGCATTACATTTCACAGCTTTCTTTTTACTTGGCAACGCAGACTGATCTCTATTTGATAATAATAACGGTACATGTATTTTTAGATGAACATTATGTGATGGTAATTCTGCTGTTATTCAATGTAATAAAAGCTGAGGGGAAAAGGCCTTTACAGAGAAGAATTGAGGAAATCAAATCAGATTTAACTTGGTAGCAAATAGAGAAGGTGTATCTCAGATTTTCAACAAACAATTTTTTTTCTTCATTAAAAACTGAAGAAAATACCAGAAAGTACATGTCTGGATTATTCACCTTTGAGTTTTTCACATTCACAGAGCTTTCTTAATTGTCTGATTTTGCTTTGCAAAGTGTAAGAACAGAACGTGTGCTGTGTCTCTCATGTTTTTGTAACCGAGGGAAATGAGAACAAGACTAAGAGCAGAGCATTTCAGAGCCCCCCTGCATGGGCCTAACAATGGCTGTATCATCAGCGACAAGTGACATTCCTTCTCTCTTTTCTCATCTTCAAAATTCAAGCAGTAACACATATCTGTAGATACCTGCACTAGGGGAAAAAAAAGATCAAATGGAGATGATAAAATTGCTTTTCACTACCAGTAATTGGTTACAGTCAAAGGTATAGGTGAAAGTAAAATAAGCTGTGTTAGCATTATAGCATTTTACCTGTCCTATGTTAACAAGGGCAAGCAGCTCAACCTGCATTTCCAGGCAGCTGCTATAGTTGTGATGGCAGCAGTATATTGCTGGGCAAATGTGCTAAAGAAGTGTTCAGTTCAAAAGCCAGGCAAGAGCTTGACAGATCACGGGTAAAATCCTGTCCCCGTGTGAAATTTGTGGCAAACTTTCCGTAGGTATAAACAAATTCCTTATGGTCCTGAAGTCCTTCTGGCTTAGTACAGGGTGACCAGAAAAAAACAAACCTCTTCCCCTGTTGTTCCTGGGAAGGAATAAAAAATTGCACCCGTACAAGTTGGGAGGTGATCTGATGGAAAGCAGCCCTATGGAGAAGAACCTGGTAGACAGAAAGCTATCCATGGGACAGCAATGTGCCCTTGTGGCCAAGAAGGCCAATGGGATCCTGGGGTGCATTAAGAGGAGTGTGTCCTCCCGCTCTACTCTGCCCTGGTGAGACCTCACCTGGAATATTGCATTCAGTTTTAGGCTCCCCAGTTCAGGACAGGGCTCAACTGAAAATATTCCAACAGAGGACTACAAAGACTATTCAGGGGCTGGAGCACTGCCCTGTGAGGAGAGGCTGAGGGACCTGGGGCTTTTTGGTCTGGTGCAGAGAAGAGTTAGAGGGGATCTGATTGATGTTTATAAACATATGAGGGCTAGGGATCAACACGGAGGGGACAGGCTCTTCTCAGTTGTGCCTTGCAATAGGACAACGGCAATGGATGTAAACTACAGCACAAGAAGTCCCACTTCAACATGAGGAGGAACTTCTTTACTGTAAGGGTCATGGAGCACTGAAACAGAGAGGTTGTAGAGTCTCCTTCTCTGGAGCCTTTTAAGACCTGCCTGGGTGCTTTGCTGTGTGACCTGCACTGGATTCTATAGTCCTGCTCTGGCAGAGGGGTTGGACTCAATGATCTCCAGAGGTCCCTTCCAACCCCTAACATCCTGTGTTCCTGCACTATCAACTATCAGGCTCTCCTGGGAAGGAGAGCCTTTGGATGCTGAAGAGAAACTCACAGAGGTGTTGCCTTTTAGTATGGATGTTCCAGACACACAGTGAGAAGGATTTCTACCAGAAACGATGTGTTAGCTAAAGGTTTATAAAGCCATGGGTGAAAGGCAAAGGAAAGCAAATGATACTTAGTTTTCTTTCAAGGAGATGAGAGTCACAGGGCCTTCTTGGTAAATATGCTAACCTTTATTTACACTCTGTTCCTTCAGTGTCTCCTACAGTTGTCTGGGGGTCTGTGGTTTCTTTTTTCAAATCCAAATCTTTTTACTCTCTCCCCAAAGGCTGCTGAACTCTCGCTTTACTTAAGAGACAATTTCAGCACCCTTTTCCACTGATTATTGACAGCCCTCTTCTCTCCCCAAATGACAATGCCTCTTCAGCTAACCAGGTGCCCTCTGACACACTAAGCTGGGAAATTAACAAGTGACTCACATGGCAAGGAGTAAAACTTCTCCTTTCCCCATATCATCTACCTCTGACAAAACAGCAGTTCTCAGTTCAGGGCTTGCATTTCATTACCTGTCACTGTGAAAATGGACAGCAGCTCCTGCTACAGAGGAATGTTTTGTTATAGACCTGTCTGAGACCAAATACAGCAATAAGGAGTGTGAGGTCACTGGACCTCAGTCCTTAGTTTCAAGGGGGGCTGTGGCAGCGTGAATGGCAGAACAGGAGCCAGAGTTTGAATGAAGTGCAGTTTTCACTGGGAGCGGTTGTAGACCAGATCAGTTCCTGAGGGTAGGGAGTAATGTATTCCTTTTGATAAAACCCATCTGTGGTTACTGCTTCCAAATGCAGTCCCCAATAACAGTTTAACTCAGAATCTACTACGGCTTTCTGCTGGAAGGAAAAACGAAGAGGAGGATAACATTGTACAACTACCTATTCATCTTTGTTGGGGAAGGCTCTCAGTTACAGGCTTGAGCAGCGGCGATCATGTCTTTCACAGCTTGAAACCCAGGCAAAAAGGAACTTGAGGAATTCCAGCTATTCCACAGTACAGCAGGCTCGCCGTGCTACTTCCTCCCGGGTAATCTGCCCCCTGAAAGGGGGGAAAGGGAAATCTGAAACAGTGTGGCGTTTGTTCAGAAGTGACTTTTTGCACCTGAGAGCTGCGCCCTATCTACGGGGACAATGCCAGCTGTCCCAGGCACTGCCCCAGCCAACCAGGGCAGCCTGCAGCAGAAAGAGCCTTACCTCCTGTGGTTGTTTTCCCTGGGAGCACGCCGTGGCAAAGACACACACTGCTTTCCTTCTTGCCACGGATGTATCTGCCTCCACAGAAGTGACCATTCTGGTCCAAATCCAAGAGGTTTGGCCTGCGATGTAAACAGAAAATGTTTCACAGCTTGAAGCATTTCACTTGGCTGCTCCCCCCCCCACCACCAGGGACTTGACAGAGATCAAGTGCAGCCAGAGGTGAGGGAGGTCCCTGGCGTGGTGCCAGTGGCTGTTTTGTCCTGAAAACTTCAGAAGCTCACCTGCTTCAATTTGCTGGCACAAAGTGGCAGAAGGGGAAGGGATAGGCAGGGTGAGGCAAGGAAAAGAAGCTAGGCACAGGACCGATAGGAAAGAGACAGGGCGAGAATTAAGGCAGAAATCTGTCAGAAACCAGGGAGGAAGGATGCAGAGCATCACCCGCTGCTGCATGACAAGCCTCCTCTATTAAGGGACTGGAGACAACCCTCTCCAGAATTATTTCCCCCAGCAAACATATCTTTAAAAGTTTTAAACCAGAACTGTTTTCAGCCAGGTTCCACTTAGACCGACAATGTCCATTCAGGAAACTACCCGCCACCTGGACCCTCTGCCCGGCAGGGCTTGGCACTCACTGTGGGTCAGAGACAACTGTCTTTGAAGGCTGATGTCTGTCTCCATGCTTCATTGCCAGGTGCTGTCTCAAAGCCACTGAACCAGACAAATGCACACTTGTTCTTCATTCCTCAGCGTTTTCTCTAAGTGGCCAGTGGAGGCAGAGGCAAAAGGGACCAGGCACAGCTGTAGTGGCTGCAACAGATGCTTTGTGGAGCCCCCATTTTGGAGCAGGGGCACGTGAACACTCCAGCTCCTCTTGATCCTGTCACCAGTGAACTGGTTCTGGAGGCAAAGAACTATCTGAAGCATTTCACAGAATCACAAAAACATTCAGGTTGGAAAAGACCCTTGGGATCACCAAGTCTAACTAATAACCCTGCTCTACAAGGTTTACCCTAAACCATATCCCCAAGCACCTCATCCAAATGACATTTAAACACATCCAGGATTGGTGACTCAACCACCTCTCTGGGCCGCTCCTTCCAGTGCTTGATCACTTTCAGTGAAAAAATGTTTCCTAATGTCCAGTCTAAACCCACTCAGTCGCAGCCTGAGGCTGTGAGAAGAGGCCAGCACCAACCTCTCCACAACGTCCTTTCAGGTAGCTGTAGAAAGTGATGAGCTCTCCTCTCAGCCTCCTCTTTTTCAAACCTGAGCTGAACCCAAAATGTGCTGTTTCTAGTCCTCTGAAAATGATGTGTGGACCTCAGGGTTGTGCTCAGGTAGTGGCATCATGAACAGTCTAAGTCTGATGGGCCGTGCCAGGGTGAATGCACACTTGTGCTTCCTCACCTCAGATACTCTGGCTTGCCCTCCTCTTTGGAGATTTAAGTATTCTTCCAAGCAGGTACACCCCAGGACAGCCTGTACCTGCTGATGCCTGGCACACAGGGGCACTTCTGCTGTAGGATTACCTGACCTCAGAATTGCTTCACCTTTCCCTGCAGCCACTGGGTGCTTGTGGAGTCCTCTCTCTTGCCCATTTTCAAAACAGAAAGTGCAATAATTTGGCTGAAAAACAGCCTGTCCCCTTTTTTCCTGAAGGTTTTCTTCATCTTTATGGAAAGATTTTCTACTGCTGGTCTCACCTCTGGGGAGCATAAGATACATTTATTTTGCCAATGTGCAAAGTAGAATATCAAGAGTTGTTGGGATTTTACTGTGCTCTTTACCTAACACCAAACAACTTGTCTTAGAATCATAGAATCAGCCAGGTTGGAAGAAACCTTCAAGAGCATCCAATCCAACCTATCACCCAGCCCTGTCCAATCAACTAGACCATAGATGTGGCCGGTTCCAGGCTTGAGTTGTTCCCTGTGTGTAGGAAGGCATCTGGGTAAACATAATGCCACAAAAATGAGCTCTTGAGAAAGAAACAGGTACTTGACCCCATTGCAAGACTAGTTCAGTGATCCTGACATTGTAAAAGCTTCACTCTCCATCCCTTCCTTCCCCTTCTCCTTTCCAAAGACCTAGAAACATTTTTCAGCCTTCTGTTTTTTAAATGGAAAACACATCTTCAAAAACATATGTGCAGGTGTAAGGTGAGCAAAGCTTTGTATGGAGATGTTTTTTCATGGATATTTAAGGGAGATGAACATCTTAACTTTTGGTGTCTAGGCTCCCTGCATAGCCAGAGGAGGCTCCTCTGGAGTGTGAAGGGAAATATGACCCAGCCAGGGCTCTCTGGGGCTCTGAGATACTTTCCCCAGACCCCCAAGGGCTGGACTTGGACTTATCCTGCAGTTTACACCAACACAGACCAGAAAAGTTTTTTTAATCTGGCTGACCACCAATTTTTCTGTTATGTATAAGCCAAATGAATTCCTGTATGGCCCAGCAGTTTGATCTACTTTTGAAAATATGATGTTCCTTCAATCACAGGAGTTTCTTTGTTTCCAGAAATATCATCTGCCCTGGTCCTGCTACTTTCATCTGTTATTACCTAGAATACTGAATTAAGGGATTTTGTTCCTTTTATTTAGTAACATGGACAAAAAGCTCTGTCCTGTCAATGTTTTGTGAAAGGAGGGTCCATAATTAGAACTTGATTTTAGCAACCAGGCCCTGCTTTTTCCTGTGTTTCAGAGCCTCTATGATCTAGTTGCCTAAGCCCCCTTTCCAAGAGTGATGTCAACCTGTAGGAGCGATGTCAAGGACGATCACTTAATTCATCGAGACTCAAGATGTCATACGCAGAGATTTGTGCAGTCTTGGCCAAGGTCAATAATGTTTCTCATATGCATGAAATGAAGAGCTCTCTTCAGTCCCTCCAGGAACCCACGTCTGGGCAGAACTGCCACTCTTGTGCCATCAGTCAAAGTGAACACTGCTTGATCATCTCGAGTAACGATCGTCTGAAGCAACCTTTCAGCCTGCTGAAAGAATGACAAAAGTGGAGCAATAGAAAGATCAAATGCACGAAAAGAGCCATTTTTTAAAAGGAATGCTGACTGACCCTCATAACCTTTTGTAGGCAATTTTCCTGCCTCTATACTAGAGCTATAGCTGCCTCTTCAGGGAGGTGCTAGTAGCTGCCCAAAAGTGCGGTCCCAATTCAACAGCTTGGCACATGTGACTCCTCCAAATGCAGGAGCAATTAGCAAAAAGCAGCACGGTGAATGGTAGTGTAAGTACCAGTTTCTGGACAGCATTCAGACAACAAACCAAAAGTAGAAGAGAACAGAGCAGAGAGAAATCCAAAAAAGCTTTCACCAAAATAAAATGTATCAGCTATACTTAGATAATGAAGAGTCTAACATTAGGAGGTTGAAGTCAGAGTCACTACCACACTTCTAAACCTTGGTGACTGAACGAGTTGCAGTAGACAGCAGCAGTTAAACCCACCAGGATGTGAGAGGTAAAAAAAAACCCAGCACCCAAAAGGCTTAGTAGAAGTAGCTTTAAAGACTTCTGGGATAATTAAGTGGGCCCAGATTGAACAAGGAGCACAGCTGGTTTTAATGGAGAGGAAAATCTCGGTATTCTAGGCATTAGTTAGTTAAGACTAGAGATTTGGATCTACCCACAGGATCTGACTTCCTAGATCATTTTTTTGTTACATTGTGCATATGGCACTGGTTTTGGCAACCTGCAAGATGCCACAAAATGTTAGCAGTAGGTTTAAGACATCATCCAGTCAGTGGTTTCTGCCTTGTGGCCAGCAAGTCTCTAAGTCATTAAATCCATTTCAAACAACTGCAAACTCCGTTTGTCCTAAGCCAAGTTTCCTCAGTCCAGCTATGTTTGCTTTAAAGGCTAGAAGTGAACTAATTAAGCCACAACAGTACTGTTTCTGCTTCAAACAGCTTTTGCCCTCACTCTGCAACAACCAAATGCCCAAATGCAGTGCCCAGCAACGTCCAGTGTCTAGGTGTGGCTGCTGTGCCCTGATGGAGGCTGGGCTGGCTCAGTGCTGAAGCAGGTGAGTGTACAACAGCAGAGAAAGGAAAGAAAGAGGAAATGGAGGAGAAGCAGAAACAAGAGAAGGGCTGACAAAATAAAGTAGAAGGTAAACAAGATGGCTAGGAAAGCAAGATGAGTCATAAGCAGCTGATCGATGAATTAGCAAGGTATAATTAATTAGTGAGCAAATCCAGAGGGCAATAAAATTGAATAGTTAATTATGCAATGGTGCAAACAAACAGCAAATTAATTAAATGTCTGTGGATCTCCCAGATGCTCTGATTATTTAAGGCAAAACATGGTTAGTGAAACTATTTATTCTCTGGTATTTCAATTATGCATGGTATCCCTGGCCGTGGTGATTACAGCCGGTTTGAACGCAAGGTCCAACCATATGCAACTAAAAGGCATTTATCTTGATAGTGTAAGTGAAGTGAGAAGGACACTGATGGAAAGTGGTAGGGACCATAGTTGTTCTGAATAAAATGCCTTTAAAAGAAAAAAAACACTCTGAATTGCTGCAGCTGAGAATGGAAGTTGGAAATGTTAGGCTCTTGCTGCCCCTGACAGTGGAAGCTCTACTGTGTCTGAAGTAAGGTAATTCAAACAGATCTAATTGCTTTAGTTAAATTTAAACTTCAGGAGGAAGGCAGGATGTTTGAAAATGAATGATTAACAAACTCTAATAATTTATATGCTTTAAAAGAATTCCTTTCCTGCTTACCTGTAGATTAAAATCTAGATAAACTCACTGTATCATCTCTATTGTCTGAAACGATTTTGAGTTACTTCATAACTCCATTTTTCAAGTATGGCAAAGTCCTCCTTCGGTCTGATCTGCTGTCATTGTCTTTTTCTTTTCCTGTTTATTGTTGGATTTTGGTTCTGTAGATGTTTTGCACTTTTCTCTCTGTGGAGTAGATTTTGATCTCAGCTGTGATGGCATTCAATTGAAGTAGTTCCTTTTCGCTCATTAAATGCTCCTGATAAACACAATTGGCCCATGTGATAATTGTTGGAAGTACTTAGAATCATAGAATCACAGAATCAGTCAGGGTTGGAAGGGACCAACCCCCCCCTGACATGGGCAGGGATACCCTACCCTAGATCGGGCTGGCCAGAGCCCCATCCAGCCTGGCCTTAAACACCTCCAGGGAGGGAGCCTCAACCACCTACCCGGGCAACCTATGCCAGGCTCTCACTACTCTCATGGTGAAGAACTTCCTCCTCACATCCAGCCTGAACCTACCCATCTCCAGCTTCGCTCCATTCCCCCTAGTCCTGTCACTCCCTGATATCCTGAAAAGTCTGTCTCCATCTTTTTTGTAGCTTTTGTGTATATATATATAGATGGTATGAAAATTTTACTTGCATGAATAGTCAGAGCACACACTCTGAATACTTT
The DNA here is from genome assembly GCA_013400475.1 of Tricholaema leucomelas. Lineage (NCBI taxonomy): Eukaryota > Metazoa > Chordata > Aves > Piciformes > Lybiidae > Tricholaema lacrymosa > Tricholaema leucomelas. The sequence continues at coordinate 361,198 of WAAF01001754.1, forward strand.
GAGGACTCAGCCAGGTGCTCCTCCCTGCATTTAACAGCAGTTTTTCTGAGTTAGGTTTTGGAGAGCAGCTCTCTGTATTTGGAAAGGAACAGCAAATGTTGCATTGTATCATTCATTTGTTCTCATCACCTGCACATAAATGTCTCCCTCACCTACTACTTCACATCTCTACAAGACACATTTATTGTCTTAAATGTGAGAGCTACTACAGCATCGGGGCTTAAATAAACTGCAGGAGCGAAAAATTCCAGCCAGCAACTTCAAACTAGACACCATAGAAGCATAAAAAGACACTTGTCAGAGCTGGAAGAAGCAGTTTGATTAAATCACAGCTTCAGCCCAGACATGTTGGGCCTAATTCTCCTCTCCCACCAGATGACTCATGTAAAGCGTGGGCAATTGCAGTGCTGTAAGACTAGTGTGGTGGCACTTGGACTCTGGAGCTCTAATTATGCCCGTCTGACACCACAGAGCTAAAATGTGCAGCTGAACAGATTTATGGTGCTATGCTTGTCTGAGGTGAATGACTGCTCCTACTCATGGTCTGGGATCACTAAACTAAAGTGGAGAGAATTCTAGTAGCCAATGTTGTCCCAGAGTTGAAGGCAACAAAACCTGCCTGAACTGCTGCTGAGGCAGATGACAAGAGATGCATCTTTTTTTGACTGCATTTTTCCTTGGTGCCAGGGAGGAGCCAGTGTAGCACATACATGAAGTACTGCAGTTGAAAGTTCTGACACCATCAAATTTTATGGCCCCAACATCTGCTCCGTGTCACTTCTGGTGTGTGTCCCCACCTAGAACCCCCCCTTCCCTGGCAATAGTCTCTCATCACTCACAGAAGAGCAGGGCAAGGTAGCATGCAGAGCATGCACCTTGTGACTGAGTCTCGCACTCCTGTTTTTGCTCCTTTAGGAAAGAGAAGGTATGGCAGTTGCATTAGGCATTCCAAATATGTGCCTTCAGTGAGTGGGCTGGAAAGCTGCATCCTCCTCACAGACATGTTTTAAAGACTATGGGCAAAGGAAGACAACCAGTGCACCAGACCTTTCCAGCACAGTCCCGCTGCACAGCAGTGGCTAGCTGGAGAATACAGATGTTGCATTGCTGCCTATATGAGACCACATGCCTGGGAAATGTATGAAAAGAGGTGGATTTTTTTTTTTCCAAAGTGTTAAATGCACCAGTGCAATACTCTTAACTTCTTTGAAAAACATCAGCTTGAGTAGCTGGCATTACATTATTTTGACTACTACTGAGAAAAGTGCTAGCCATTGAGCTCGAGAAAGCAGCACAGTCCATTTTGCTCTTATGTGGATATTATTGCAGTTACAAGGAACAATTTGTAAATGCCTGGCTGTTTCATAAAAGCCAGAGTACTTGGATTCACAGCAGGTACTGATTTTGTGTGCATCTGTTGAGCCATGCATGGCCTCAACCTGGTTTTAATTACACCTGCATGTCAGGCTCAAAAATGTGTCTGTGAATAGGAAAGATGAAAGGTAGGCAGAACAGGATGTCATGTATTTCCCATCACCTTTCACTGGCTGGCTGCCCACAGAAGTGAGAGGAAATTCTCTTCTTCCATAGTGAAAAATGTAAAGATTTACTAAGCTTTGCAGTGCCAACAACAAGGTGAAATCACCACTTCCTTAAGGAAACATGCAGGTGTTAATAGGGGTGAGCAGGTGAGCTCCGAAGAACTTTCCACACCTTCCCTACCACCGATCTGTAAAGGGTCACAACTTAGCCCTTGCTTTGCTGTATTTCACTTGCACTGAAAAGTTTAAGTTGGTTGACTTAATATCCCAACTTTGCTGTAAAATAAAATCTGTGAAAGCAGGAGTTACCACAAGGTTTTTTTTCTTTTGATGGCTGGAATAACAAATAAAAATCTAAACAACACTTCTCTATTCCATTATTTCAGCCAAGTATAGCAAAAAAGAAGAAGAACAACAACAAAAAAAAAAGAGTTTATGCAAAGTTATATAAATAAAATCATTCAAACTACTGCTAGAGATTTCTATGACACTTAAAACACTGGACACAGTGACTGAAAAGATGTTTTTCTCTGAGGTACATCCCTCTGAATGCAAAGTACTAAGCCATTTGTGATTGTACCTTCAATCTATTCCTTTTAACTTACTCTTGCCATTTGAAACCCTTTCTTTTCTAATTGCATTTAAAATGGTGCACTCCTAAGAACTGTGCTGTGTGCCAAAAATGTGTATGTGTAGTCAGTATATAAAAGGAGAGAACAGGGGAAGAGTTGCTTTTGTTATTCTGTAATCCAGCCAGATTTCATGTGCTACTTCACCTGCCTTGCATTGAGAAACAGCACTTGCAAATCAGTAATGGTATATACACTTTTAAAAGATAGAGAAGTCATTCACTAACCCCTACTATTTTAGTATAAGCAGAAATTCTTGAAACATTTTGATCTTATTTTTCATTCTTCTGTATTTTTGGGGTCTTTGGGACCTTTCAGTAGAACCTACATGAATTAACAGAGGATCAAAAGCACCCATGAAATCAGCCTGTCTGGCAGCATGAGGCTTGAGTTCACATTCAGGTAACCTTGAGCCCTTGGCCTTTGTTGCCTGATGTGCACTCTGTGTAGTCCAAGCTGATGCAGGAGAGCATCCCTGTCTATTTCCCTGGGCAATCATCCCTCTGGCAGCTCCAGGGGCAGGGGCTGGGGGCACTACTTGGTGTCTGCCAGAGCTAGGGAACAAAGGATCTCACCACTTAATATTTGTGTCCAGGTTTTAACGAGCGTAGCCAGAGGCTTTGGAGACTGTAGTTCTGAATTCCTGCTTCCCTCAGTCAGGCACTGATCCAGTAGGGACTGTGGTTGTAGCTGCCCTGGCACCATCTTTGCTCTCCTGCAGTGTGATATGAAAGAAAAAAGAGACTCTTTTCAGCTGAGGGAAGGGCCCATCAGTATAGTTCAACCTTGAAGTGAGAGAAAACAAAATAAACCAGAAATGGAGCTGGGATCCAAAGACTCTTGAATGCCTCTGCCCTCAAGGTTTCTCTTTTGTAGCCCCAGGATCCAAATATTACCTGGATTTTTTGCATGCCTTTTCAGTTTATGCCACCAGCTGTAATTTCAGTTTCATGGCACCTAGGCAAAATCCCTCCACTTTCATCAGTGCCCTCGTAGGTTCTACCCTTTATGAACCCTTAAAGTTTACAGAGGTGGTGTCTTTGCCTCTGTCTGTTGATGCTGTGCACATGCGTTTGCTTCTGAAGGTTGAAAGCATATTGCTGTTTTTAAAGCTGTAGCCTGTTTTTTTCACTTGTTTAGTTTGTCAGTGGATGCTTTTTGTTTGTTTTGGTTTTAATCTTTTAGTTAAAACACAGTTTTCATCTTTCTTTGTTACCTGAATACAATTTTTGTGGACTTCTGTTCAGGCTGCAGGAAACCAGACAAACAAGTGTTAATTCCCCATAAGGTTTTCCAGCTGACAGGCCTAATTGATTTGATTTCCACTGTTTGCACAAGTGACCCCCCCTCAACCCGTCATCACCACTTCTTTTTGATACTCTCTTTGCTTTCTACTCTCACATTCCACTTCAGCAAGTAATAAAGAGCTTATTAGGAAGGAAGAAGCTCATTATTTGTTTTCCAAACTGTGCTTCATGCACAGCAGATTCAGCGGGTTATAGCCCTGTATTATTAATCAATACAAAACATTTGCTTGTATTAGGTTACCAGCATCTTTCATCATCAAACTGAAGTTAGGAACCTGTTTCTTTGTGTTCTGCTACCCACGCTCCAACTAGACTAGACAGAGATAAAAGACAGCTGAGTAATACTTTCCTGAGATGCCTGATGATGCACACAGATGGCCTGTAACAAATGAAATATGCAAGGTGGCGGCTGGAGTTCTCCTCGCTTGAAGTTCAACTTCTATGGCTTAGTGAATAGTTCAGGCCTTACACTACAGCCTCATGGCAGAGAGATTTCTGTCCTTATCCCCAACAGGATTTGTGAATGTTTGCCCATCATGGAATCATAGAATCAACCAGGTTGGGAGAGACCTCCAAGATCATCCAGTCCCAACTAGCACCCAGCCCTATCCAGTCAGCTAGACCATGGCACTAAGTGCCTCATGCAGGCATTTAGTGCAAATCACTCTCTCTGGGAAGAACTTCCTCCTAACATCCAGCCTATACTTCCCCCGGCACAACTTGAGACTGTGTCCCCTTGTTCTATTGCTGGTTGCCTGGGAGAAGAGACCAACCCCCACCTGGCTACAGCCTCCCTTCAGGTAGTTGTAGAGAGCAATGAGGTCTGCCCTGAGCCTCCTCTTCTCCAGGCTAAACACCCCCAGCTCCCTCAGCCTCTCCTCATAAGGTTTGTGTTCCAGGCCATTCACCACCATGGCCATTAATGATTTCAGTTGGAGTAGCCTAGCTCTCTCCCTGTACTTCTTCATTAATTCCTTAAAATACAGCTGTGGAAAAAATATATATATTACAAAAAGAAAGAAGAAGACTTGAGAAATCTGAAAAGAAGCACTGGAGAAGTTTGTTATCTGCATGAAATGAAGTACAAGACTGAAGAGCCCCATTAGGGGGTTTAGCATATGTAAAGACAGACAAACAAACAAACCCCAACACAAATTAAGTCAAGTAAAAGATTTCATGTTGGTAACACGAGGAGAAAAAAAAGATCTTTTTTTTAAAAAGCCCTTTGGAATAAAGCAAACATGAATCTGTTTACAGTTCCTGGAAGAAACAAACATATTTGCTGTTGAGACAGCCTTATCAGATCACAGTCCAGCTGGTGGCTGTGTCCATCAGGCTCGCTTTTGCTAATGCATTAAATAATCTGATCATAATGCCTGACTGTGGATCATAGGCTGGTGAGCAGGAATTCAGTCAATTTGAAACAAACATAGTTTTAAACATACCTCACAGCCTTCCTAACTCCTGGTGTCTTAGCTCAGAGACAAAACATCTTAAAATAAGTATCTTCTGCAAGAAGATAGGGTAAAAAAGTGACTTAGTTCCCTTAAACTACAGAATGGTACTGGTAAGGTAGAGGTTCTTAATCTGCTATATGGCCTCAACTATAGCAAGCTGAGAGCAGCTCACCATTGTGCCAAAAAATCTGTGTTCTCAGGAAACTGCAGGTGCAGAAGGAAAGATTAAAACAAAACAAAAACCAAACAACCCAACCAACCAAAACCAAACTAAACCAAAAGCAAACAAACCCCCTTAACAACAAACAAACAAAACAAAACCCCAAGCAAACCCCAAGTTGACACTTTGGTTGGAACTGTCACCCTCCCATCTAAGGGATTTTATGTGTCATTCCACCGGGGACAGGCTGGCCATGGACAGTACATGACCCTGCAGAAGACCATTTTGCTATGGAGATGCCCCATTCTTATGAAATGCAAGGCTCCTTTTCCAGACACCAGGACAAAAGAGGACAGTAGACAGCCTTAGATGAAAGAGGTGCTAGGAAGCCAGGGTATATAGGACTGGGAATTCCCCACAGTCCTAAAGCAAATTGTGCCCTGGACCCAGCTCTGCAGTGCCAAGAAGAACAAAGATCTGGTCCCTTGTTAGGAGTGGTAGGATGAAGAGGAGCTGAGAAGATACATGGATGCTAATCAGAGCAGATCTGGAGACTGGGCAGCTGCTGAATGCNCCCCCAGCCGCGTCTGATTGGAAACAGGGGTTGGTTCCCAGTGTGGGAAAGAGAAGGGGGGGGGGGGGGGGGAAAGGGATATGCTCCACTTTTTCCATTTATTGTCCAGAACGTAGCCTCATATCAAATGGTTTCTGATTGAAAACAGCCTCTTAATGCATTGCAAGTAAAAATAACCCATTATTGTGTAATATATGATCTACTCTTTCCTCTTTAAGGCAAAGCAGTCCTTGCAAATCTGTCTAGACAGTGTGATGGAAAAGCACAAATTTGCCCCTAACTATTGCCGCCCACTTGTCAGACAAACCTGGAATAAAATCTAAGATATCAGTCTCAGTCTTTGCACAACATCAATAAGGGGGAGTGTCTTTCTGGAACACAGAGGCTTTGTTGCTTACTGCAAAGCAGAAGTATCAAAAACTTTGTTAATAAGAGCATGACTAAGATACCTTCATGGCCTGATGGGAATTGCCAGGTGACTGAAGTCTGCCAGTATTTCCTGTAAGCAGTGGTATGTCCTATGCATGGACAGTGTTAGAAAGTCTTCCTCCCATGTTGCAGATTAATCAGTCACCTGCTGACACTCCAGACATGCTCAGAATTCAAAATCTATTAGCCACATTTTGTAGGAATGCTTTTAAGTCTTGACTTCAGCCTTCTACTCTGCACCTGACCATTTTTTAAAGTGTTTTAATTCCCTGTGTTTGTGTCTGGTAATAAAGCTGCCTTTGACAAGGTTCTCTTTGTAAAGAGATTATTTTCCTCCTTTGGCACATTGTCATAGCAGGAAATCAACTTCATTTGTGATGAGAACTCTCAGGATGTGATGTACATCTTGCATAACAGCATTTGGTTTTCGTTATTCTTCTGTTCTTCTCCTCACCTTTAGGCAATAATGACAGGGTAAAAATGATAATGGAAAGAAAGAGCAGCAGAATGACAAGAGAAATCAATTGTTCAACCAAGAGTTTTTTATCTGATGCCATTTATTTCCAGCTTGCAAAATACTTTATCATTCAGAAAGTGTTAGTCTTCCCTGTGATGAAAAGAGAATGATGGTGAATCAACAAAGAAGTGGGTGCATTTTGTATAGAGGGTGTACCTGAAGTTGTTTGTACAGTTTGCAAGCACTTGCGTGCTTTCATCTCTGTATGTATAGGTGTTGCTGTGCAGGAAAGGCAGTTAACCCTGCTTCCAGAGAAGTTACAGAAGCCTCATCTCATCTTCATGCCTGAATGCTCAGACACCATGGTGGTGAAACTCTGGCATGAGTTGGGCTGCACAAGCCCTGGACAGGAGAGCTGTACCGGCATAGCACACTGCTACCTGCTTTAGATCCGTTGCTTGTCTGTCTTCACAAAATTATCCCCAGGTAGATCAACAGACAGGTTTTAGTCTAACACCTACCAGTGAATGAGTCAAACAGCCAGGAAGTTGGATTTGTTTGGGTGGAAGAAGAGCCTAATAACTTTGCAGTCATCTGAAGTCTGTGAGTCAACACAGACTAAACTCCCATTTGCCACTGAAAGAAATTCTCTCCTATACACATACATATGCACAGCTGAGAGGTAGCCTACACAGGACCTTTTCTCCTTTTGTTTTGGAAAGCCAGTACAGGGTTACTTCTAGCAGAGGAAACAAGGAAAATGCCACATACAGCACTACCACCTCTCCACGCAATCAACACGACGATGGTGTTTTCAAACATCATAGTGCTTTTGACACAGATGCTCCCGTAGACTGAGCCAAGAAGCTGTTCACTATGCACCAGAAACACACTCATGTTTGAGCTGCAAATTCACCCATTTATGCATGTGAGGTTGCAGCTGTGGCTTAGCTGCTGGGACAAGCAATCAACCCAGGGAATAATCTGTAAGCAACTCGCCAGGAGGAGGCGCTTTCCAGTTGTGTGTTGAAGGTAAATGCTTTCTGTCAATGTGCTTCGGATTTGCGCTGCTATTTTTAAAACCGTAAGAAATGCCCAAGTCTCTACCCAGGCCTCCCCCTTACGTTTGGTGGCTTACCGTGGTTGGCATCCTGTCTGAGGCAGGAGATCAGTCAGGAAGTTAACTAGGGGTCCAGATGCAGCTCTTGGAAATGCTCATGCCAGAGCCAGGCTTCCATACGTTTCAACTGCCAACTTCCCTCCACACAAATGTCCATGGTTTCTGGCTCTCGCGTTGGAGTAGTTAGAGGAAAAGCCTGAAGAGGAATGTTTTCTACTCTACAATTAAGAGGGAGGAGTGCCAGGGGAGTAATACTGCTGACATATGCTGGCATGCTTTGCATTACAAGTTACTGCTTTCCAGCCAGAGAAAGTCCTTGTTTGAGGATGAAGATTCACACACGTGATGGGATAGGCAGCACACTTGGCAAGCTGTGCCCTGAGGAAGGGAATTTGCTTAGGCTGCTTGACGCTTGCAGGTAACAGTGAGCTATAGATGCCTACACACTTTTATATTTTGGATAAGCATTGCAATCCCTACCTCACCTTCCTAACAAAGACACAGTCTTACAATAACTGCTTACAATATAGACCATGCTTGCTACCAATATCCAGCAATTTGTTTTCCTCCAGGCTTCTGAAGTCCCATGCCATGGACAGCTGGGACTATACTTCAGGCTCTGTATGGTATCAGAAAGCTTCACATGCTAGGAATGATTGTTTTTGAAATGAGGCTTGATTCAGCAGAGACCTGACTGTGAGGTTCTGGCTGGTGCCTCTGCTGGGGATGCCTGCCTTTTGCTGAAAGTCCAGTTCTGCAGGCACTGAAAGGGGTTTTCTTCAGTCACAGTGCTTGAAGGCTAGGGCTGCTTTTGGTGAGCATATAAGATACTACCTACTCGTGGTAGGAGAAAAAAAAACCCAATGAACAACTGAAAAGCCAAACCTGAACAGGTGTACATTCCTCCATCATGATTTCAAACCATATTTCATCATCATGCTTTGAATAATTTGTCCCCTTAGGCCCCTGACAAGAAGACTGCAGGATCTATGAGCACTATTAAAGAGCACTATTAAAACAGAGCATCATTTCTTTGGACCAAACCTAAGGGTCAACAGAAAGCATGCATGCACTTATCCATTTTGAGACAAGAGAGTGTGAGATTTCAAATCCAGCCACATAAGCACTCTTCAGGACATTAATACTTTTAACATTCTGAGCCCTGGAATTTTTTTTCTTCCAGTCTTAGGTTGCTCCCTGAGATTTCTATTGCAGCCATGGACTGTGAGCCCTTAAAAGGAGATGTGGATAGTGGATCCTTATAGATCCCGTTGTTGTCTGAGACCTGATTTTGTTTCAAGTCTCTTTCAGGTCCCTCTAGGGTACCTAGTTTGTAGTTCTGGGCTGTCCTAGGGCTGCATTTCAATTTACAACTAATGGATATCCAAATCATTAAAACAGAAAAATATCAATCTAACATGGGTTCATTTAACACAGAATTGGTAACACCAAACACAGTAATACAAAAGGAATCACTTCTGAAAGTGTTGAGCAGCTAAAACTGAGGCAGAAAGGAGAATGAGGTAGAATTTAGGACAAAAAAATTGAATTCAACCTTAAACATAAGAATAGGTATCTACAGTCACTGTCATAAAGATCTTCTCATCAGAAGTATGTGCTAAAAGCCACACTGCACACAGCAAACACTGCGCTACTTTACCTGACTTATTTAGAGCCCGTTTCTCTGAATGTACCCATTGATAGCAGCCAGGAAGAAAGGGACTTAGGGGTACTGGTAGATAGTAGCTGAACATGAGCCAGCAGTGTGCCCAGGTGGCCAAGAGAGCAGATGGCATTCTGGCCTGTATCAGGAACAGTGTGGCCAGTAGGATGAGGGAGGTTATTCTTCCCCTGTACTCAGCACTGGTCAGGCCACACCTTGAGTACTGTGTCCAGTTCTGGGCTCCTTGAATCAAAAGAGATGTTGAGATACTGGAACATGTCCAGAGAAGGGCGACAAAGCTGGTGAGGGGCCTGGAACATAGCCCTGTGAGCTGGGGTTGTTGAGCCTGGAGAAGAGGAGGCTCAGGGGTGACCTCATTGCTGTCAACAACTACCTGAAGGGAGGTTGTAGGCAGGTGGGGGTTGGTCTCTTCTCCCAGGCAAGCAGCAACAGAACAAGGAGACACAGTCTCAAATTGTGCCAGGGAAGGTACAGGATGGATGTTAGGAGGAAGTTCTTGCAAGAGAGAGTGATTTGCCATTGGAATGTCACCATCCCTGGAGGTGTTCAAGAAAAGACTGGATGAGGCACTTAGCACCATGGTCTAGTTGATTGGATAGGGTCGGGTGCTAGGTTGGACTGGATGATCTTGGAGGTCTCTTCCAACCTGGTTGACTCTATGATAAGACATGGTGGCAGGACTCCCTTTTTGTTCGTGTCTCTATCTGAGGAGGCAGCACTTCTCACAGATGTTGATAAAGCCTAGAGAATTTCATCCAAGATCTTTGGTTTAGTGACATTTTGGCTTTATTTTCACTATCCTGCTGTCAAAGACATTTGAGCATTTTTATTGATTCAGAAATCTGGGCATTAAGACTCATTTTTACAGTTCACCAAAAAGCAAGTGTTTCAAAATGTACAACTCCTCCTCATACAGCTTTTAAACTTTATAGGCCATAGACAGAGTGCTGTAAAATGAGGGTTTGGTTGTCAAGGTTTTTTTGGTAGTGTTTTTTTTTTTTTTTTTTGCTTGGTTGGTTGTGGTTTTTTATTTGTTTGATTGCTGTTTTTTTTCTGGGGGTTGATTTGTTCTTTATTTTTTGATAATGGAAGCTCTGTTTTATAGAAAACAGTAAGCATTAATTCTGCTTGAAACCAGCAAATTAACAAAATCAGACCACTGTATGAACAAAGGAGGATTTGGTCACCATAATAAAAGTACAAATGTTTCACATCCTCTGTTTTCACAAGACCTACTCTAACTCATGGCTTTTACTATTCAATCTTATATTAGCAGAAGAGTGATTTTGTCCATTTTAATGCAGTTGGAATGAAAAGTGATACAGACCCAAAAAAGAGTGAATGAGGGACAGCTTGGAAAATATTTTATTCCTCTTCTTCACTGTACTATTTGTTTGCTACCTAGAAAAAGCACAGGAGGTTATCTGTGCAGTTAGATAACCTCAGGAGGTTATTTTCATCATAGAATGGTAGGGGTTGGAAAGGACCTAACAGATCATCGAGTCCAATACCTCTGCTAAAGCAAGATCATCTAAGACAGGCCACGCAGGAAAGCATCTGTGAAGGTTCATTTATGTCCTTGTCTTCCTTGGCTAGTGTTTTGCTACTCTTCACAGCATTCCATGCTGAAGACTTCAGAATTTCTCCAGGCCCATCCATTTCAGGGCTCTATACCCTTACTATCAAAAGGCTGTTTTTTTCCCCTTGGTGCTTATTAAGAATCTTCCTTATTCGAGCTTAAGCCTCTCTCTACCTCTCCAGCTCTCCACAGGCTAACCCAGACATACTCTTCTGCTATTTACTGTAATCCTTTAAATATTTAAAGACATTCTCAGTATCCTTTGCCATCTTCTTTCCTTCATAGTAGCAAATACAATTTCTCCAGTCTTTTCCCCACAGTTAATGTTTTTTGTAGCTGTGGTGGTTGCTACAATGCTTTGGACTCTACCCGGCCTATCTGTGTCTTTCTTATGTGCTGTGATCAAGGACCTTCAAATGAGGCCAGATGCATAGATAGTCAAAATACCACCCTAGAGCTCTTGAATTTCTTTTCTAGCAGTGGTACTAGACACACCACAGCCCCCAGATTGTATGACCGGCACATAGGACCTGCATGACCTCAGGCATGCTCCAGCACCTTCTAACACATAGAATCATAGAATGTGTTGGGTTGGAAGGGACCTTCAAAGGTCATCGAGTCCAGCCCTCCTGCAGTGAGTGTAGACATCTTTAATTAGCTCATCATACATGGCATCCCTTTAAAGGGAACTATTGGCCTCTTGTATCCAGTTTCTATACTGGTGGTGTTTTAGTGAGAACCTGGCCCCAGACTGATCTTGCTGCTGCTTTTTTGCTCCCCGACCTCACAGCCATACAGGACAAGATGATAGGCTTTGGCACCCGTTGAGCCCTCCTTGTCTGCAGAGTGCAAAATCTTTTAGGAGGGAACTGCATGTGGGAAGGGTTGAGTATTCAGCAAGTTCCTCTCACATAAGTCATCTAACCTCTTTCAGTTGCTTGAGAACTTATTACCCCCTTCTTGCTATGCTGCATGCTAGTTCAGTGGCTTTCTTGAGAGGCTTACCTGTACTGGCCATCTACAGAGCTGCTGCTTGCTCATCTGTGCCTTTCTTTACAAAGCATTGTCTCCTTCTGTGATTTTGCGATGTCTTTAGCCTTGATAGAGTTTAGGGGAAAATGATTTTTGTAGTGGGTTTTTTTTTTTTTCAAACAGTTAAGCTCTGTCATCAAAGAGAACAGGTCCAAAATTGCACTGGGGCAAACAGGCATGTGCAGTCACCAAAGGAGGGCAGAACAGTTGTGCACTGTAGCTTAATGACTACTTTTCATGTGTATCTGTCCCACAATCTGTGTTCTCACTCCTTGGCTATAAAGTCAGGTTGCAGGAGCTGGAGATGAAAGGCTGGGAGGAGGTTTCTAGTGGCTGAGGGGAGTGTTTATGAGAGCAGCAGAGTAAGTTATGCTTTTCTGGATGGATGCAACTACAAAGAGCTCAGGGTCCAGAACTTCAGGTGAGGGTGGCCTAGAGATGCATATGAATTTTCAGAAGGCAGGCTATGGGAAAATAGGTAAATTACTGTCTTCAGACCATGTAGGAGTGGTTGCACTTGTGTGGACCTGGAGTGGAGACATGGCAGGCTGAATCTGAGGCTGTCTAGACACAGAGTGCTACGGAGTGCCTCCACCTCCACTCAGGGTTAGCATTTTTGTAGCTGTACTTACTACTACTGACTGATGAATGGTCTGGATTCAGCCTCTGTCCAACTGCTCTTCATCAGGGACATGGCCTAAAAGCATCTCTTACTGGCTTAGGCACCCTTTAATTTTGCTCAGTCCTGAAGGTTAAAGAAGCAAGATGGGCAAAAAGCAGCCCATAGTGGGCTGACCACACAAGTAGACAAGAGAGCCATGACAGCACAGTGTTGGCATGGAATGAGTTGCCAGAGTACTTACCCAATGTGCTGGCAGAAGTTTTCAGCCCTTGCTGATGTTACTGATGCTCCCACAGATAAATTTAATGCTAGCCTAGAAATTTCTTCCTGAACAGTATTCACACCCATGTAGTATAGATGTATTTTGGGAGGGAGTAAGATATTTGAGAGGTACCTCCCTCTTCTTCCCTTGGGCTATGCTAGCGGCTTTCCAACTCACTCCAGTCCTCCCCCAGACAGCAGTCCTTGTTCCTGCAGTGCAACCCTCCTGGCACCCCCATTCCATGCCCCAGCTATGTCACAGGAAGGGAAGTCAAAGCCAATCTTTTCCTCCCAGGGTAACAGAGAAAAGAAGAGCATTTCACCTTACATTTAAACTCCCTAAAATAAAGGCTAGATAAGCTCTAAAGAGACTTCATCTGGGAGCGGGGGAGATTTGACTGACACAAGTGTGCACCTCCCTTCCTCATCTGACCTGGCGAGCGACTCGGGAGGATCACTCCGTGCCCCACTCCCTGGCAGGATGGCATTCTCCCGAAAAGTAGTGATCACATTGCCCAGGCCCCCTGTGTAATTCTGGTTCCCAGCAATTGTTTTCTGGTGACCTTTTATTGTTAACAATTAGAGCTGGAGCTGGAGCACAACTGGTGTAAGCATATTTTACATCCTCCCCAAGCAAACAAAAAAGCTGGGTGGGCACAGGCTTGTTTCCTGGTTCACACCCATGACTCTTTTGTGTCTCAGGTCTCCTCCCGCCGTGTGTCACAGTCAGCAAACCCACTCCCTTACCTTTTGGCTCCCAGAGAGAGTGACGTTTTCGAGGGATGCGTGGGCATGCTCCGTGGATCCCATTCTCCTCACATCCTATAACAACTCTGCCTCTCCCTGATATTCACTCTTTCCTTATCCACGAGGCCAGAAATGTAAATCCCTGTGCAGCAGAGTGCAAAAAGTGAGTATGCAAGATGATTTCTATTCATTTAAATATATAGGCTAGAAACATTGCCCTCCAGCACTGTGCTTTGGAAGTTGTGTATGGTTCTGTACAATAAATACCTTAACAGGAAGTTTCCTCTGTTCAACCCATGATATGCACATGTCCCTGGAGACACAAACACATCAGCAGTTTGCTAATCAGCACATATAATAACATAGATCTTCATCTCTCCCCGCTCTAAGTCTAGGGAGAGAAGACATAGCCTTCTCCAAAGTGGACAGCACATCAGACCCGTGGTACACCAAGAACATGCCCAGCTGCTGAATTAGGGACCCTTACCAGATGTAAAGCACTTTGCCAATAAGTCTTTTCTTCCCTGTGGGGGAGAAAGGAAGGTGGAGAGTCAAAAGAGCAGGGGAAGCCGCTCTAGTCTAATCTTGTTTCCTGCAAGATGGCATATGTGTATGAGGGGGAGTGTGCAGGGGTGGAGGGGGAGGACACTACATTAATCAACTCCTGATCCTCTCAGGGTACAACAGGCAACTGAAAACAACAACTTGAATCTATCCAGCAGCCCGTTGGCGGCTAACGTGTAACTCCTGCTTTCTGTGGATAGCCTTACTTAGCAGGTCCGCGCCGCAACTGATGAAGCCATCTCTCTGCTAACACGCTAATTTCAGACCTTTTGGGAAGAAGCCCAACTGCAGCTCACTGCACGGCCCTCCCTTTGCAGGCTCCTTATTGCCACCCTGCAGGTCCCTCCCACTGCTTGCACTACGTTCAGGAAAACTGTGAGAAAATATTTCTCCCTTAAATCTACTTTAAGAGAGCTCTGCTTTGCAGTGATATTTAAGGGCAGCTTTTTCTAGGGCATTTCTCATTTTATCCAAAACATTTGAAAGTATTTTCTTGGCAGTCTTCTCACCTGCACCTCGGTGGCATGCAGTCTGATCTTGCTGTCCCCACTGGCCATGGGGAGAGGCACACAGTCAATTGGTAAAGTCATAGTTAAATTAAACTGTCCAAGAACTGACTTCCTCGACAGCTCTGATTCAGGCTCCCAAAAATGCTCTGCACAGTGAATCATGCTTCCTTCTGGAAATGACAGAACTTCCTCATCATGGTGTTCTAACTTGCCCTCTCCTTGTCTCTGGTGCTATCAGGAAAGGATTGAATTGCATGCCACATTTTTTCCATGGCCAGCAGGGAGATGCATCCTTTTTGAAGAGGAAGAATTCCTATGAGTCAAAGGATGACAAACTGAAAATTAGTACCAGCCACAGAAATAAATGAAAAACAACAACATAAAGTCCCATAGAGGTGGCCAGTGGGTGTATATTGGATATTTGCCTTTCTGGCAACTTGACTTGCCTGACTATTGCAAGGCAAACTTATTTTTCACCACTGAAAGTAGCAACAAAGTTGACAGTGCTAGTATTAGCTGTCTTTCTTCCCTGTGCCTGGTTTAACAGCTCTTGTCTGCTTGCAGATCAGGTAAGGTGCTGCACACGACAGGTCCCTGCTTCCAGCCCACCTTTGAAAGTCGATCAATCACATTTGCCATCCACACATGCAGGGCGTGGGGAGGGAGAAAGAAAAGGGCAGTGCTTCTGGTGGTTTGTTCCAATCAGGCTCACACAGCAGGCTGGTTCACAGCCATTGTGATGACAGCAATTTGCAGATACAGGTTGCTGTACAGAACTTCAAAATCAAAACAACAACCCCCTTCCTTCCTTCCACCCCCTGCAAACCCCCATGATTCTACTGAACAACATGTAGTTGGGATAAATACATTACCATATGGTAAATGATGACTTGCACTGGAAATCCAAATTTCAGCAGATCTTTCTGTTTCTTTGTATACAGTTCTTTAACTCCCTCGGAGTCAGGGTGAAAGTCCCAGGTGCAGAGGCTGTCTGGTCATTACTAGTTGCCAGGCTGAGGGCATTCCTGGGATGAAATCCTATTCCAAACCAGATCAGCAGCAAAATCTCTTAGGAACAGATTTGCAACCTCACTTAGATATAATTTCAGGTTTTGGAAGTCAAAAACTGGAGAGTGGTTGAACAGAAATATAGGGGCAATTACTGTGACTTGCAGTTGCTGCTGAAACTTGTTTGTATTCCTGCTCTTTACATTGTTCCTGAGGAACAATGTAATTTCCATATTGACATTTATTTTTGTTGACACGGTTCAGACTTGCTGCCCACAGCAGATGAAGAACATTAGAGGTAAGCATGAGGAAAAGAAAATAAATGCTTAGTCCATCTTGTCCCATTTTGGGTTCCCTGCTGCAGAAAGTAAGCTTAAAGCAGACCTGAGATGGAAGTCAAGAAACACGAAAGTCAAACAAAACTCCTGACCTACTGAGTCCAGCCAGAGGTAGCACAAACACAAAGTCCTTTAAGTTCTACCATGAAAATGAGATGGTTTGCTGCTTCTTGAATGGCTACACCAACTCTTACTCCTCCAAGTTATCTTTTCCTGATTTCCTCCACAAGCTTCGTAGACAGGACACTCTTCATGCTGTCTAACTCATAACCCACCAGTAACATTAATCCATTACATAGATTTCATGCTCTTGAGCAGCAGCTCATTTGGTCACAGGAGTGATAAATATTCTTAGTAATGACTAGTAGCCAGTCCTTAAATTACATTTATGAGCTATGCAAAAAGCCCTGTGCTAGAATAGCCTACATAGAATCATGGAATTGTCAGGGCTAGAAGGGACCTCAAGGATCATCTAGCTCCAACCCCCCTGCCATGGGCAGGGACACCTCACAGTAGATCAGGTTGCTAAGTCACATCCAGCCTGGCCTTAATAACTTCAAGGGATGGAGCTTTCACCACCTCCCTGGGCAACCTGTTCCAGTGTCTCACCACCCTTATGGTGAAGAACTTCTTCCTGACATCTAAATCTCCCCTCCTCTAGCTTGAATCCACCCCCCCGTAGTCCTATCACTACCTGACACTCTGAAAGCCTCTCACCAGCTTTCTTCTAGGTATTGGAAGACCACAATAAGGTCTGCCTCAGAGCCTTCTCTTCTCCAGGCTGAACAGCCCAAACTCTCTCAGTCTGTCTTCACAGGAGAAGTGCTCCAGCCCTCTGATCATCCTCACGGCCCTTCTCTGGACACATTCCAGCATGTCTAGGCCTTTCTTGTAATGGGCACTCCAGAACTGGACGCAGTACTCAAGGTGGGGTCTCACTAGGGTGAGGAGAATTAATCAATAGAACAGAATGAAAGTTACCTGCTTATTCATAACCCTGAAACCACAAACTGATCTGGAGCTGTGGGGCATGGCCATAGGTATTGACTCCAAGGAGTGATAATGCTCATTGCTTTTGCAATCAGGCAGGACCTTGCCAATTTGCTGACTCATTTCCTCTGGCCCCTCACATGTGAAAAAGAGAAGTCTAATCCCACTGCCAATGTACAGGGTATGCCTCATCGATGGTGCCCAAACCAAAGTAATGTGACTCTAATGGGAAAATTCACACATCAAAAGTATGTACACTTATGGAAATATAATTGAAACAACATTTAGAAAGAACATTTGGGGTTGTTTGGTTTGGTTGGTTTTTTTTTTATTCTGTTGGTTTGAAAACTGCAGTCTTAATGCAGAAATACTTATTTCAAACCACAAAGAGAGAGCTATGGGAATTAGAAATTATCTATTTTCAGCAGCGATGCTTATTGCATTTTTTATTCATGTGTCTTTCAGCTGAGAGTTTGAGTCCAATTTTTGTACAGCTCTTGGCAAATCTTCCCTCGACTGCAGTGGAAGTGGCTGATTGTTCATCTCTGGAAGATACTTCAGCTGTCTTCTGCCACAGGATAAGCACCGGCAAAAAGAGCTTGTTCGAGTCAGATAGGCTGTAACACAAGACCAAACGATCACCCCCAGGAGAAGGAAGACTCAGTTTACAGGAAGGTGTATGACTTGCATAAACAGCAGAGGCCCAGCAGGTTCAAATGGGTGTCCTGAACCAGAGAAAACACAACAGACCATTACCAGCTTTTGTCACGGTGGTTGCAACCCACGATGGGGACTTGCACGCAGCAGTGGTGGCCAGAAGCAGCTTTGGAGTTGAGAAAGTGCTGGCTAGAATGGGGAGGGGAGGACACTACTTAGCAACAATATATCTCCTTTACATGACCCATCATGTAAAAATGCTTTGTGTTTGAGCAATGCTGGGTTGGTTACACAACATATAGTACTTATCAACACTGACATTCACTAATGTAGTTGCATACAGTGCTTATGGATTTAGATGTCTTGTTCACTCCCACCACCTTTAACACTTGTGAGTAGCACAGCGAGTAGAAAAACACCACAGAACTCACAGAAAGACTCTTCTCAAAGTGCTACCCTGGAAAAGCAATAATTCAGCTACTCTGTGAGCTGCTCAGGAAGCAGTGAGATACCCTCAGGAAAACTGTTGAACCCCCAAATCACAAAACTTCTATGGAACGAGCTGGTCTCTCTTCTCCCACAGACCCACAAGTGTACAAACGCAGAACCACGCTTATAAGCTCTTTTTTGAACAGCTCCACCCCATAGGCAACCCTTTTTAGCTCCTGTCCTCTGCACATGCACATGGTCAGGCTCTTTGCTCTTCTGCTCAGACTGGCTCTGCCCTTACACACACACAGATGAAAAATGCAGTCCCAGAGACAGAAGGCTGCTCAGTGCCCAGCCAGCTGCTGCCACCCAAGGAGCCTTAGGGAAGAAACCTCTGCCAAACCACAGGTCCTTTAAGCTATCGCTGTGCTGCTGATTCCTTGGTTGTGGATGTATCTGCTGCAGTCCCATGAGAGTCACAAGCAGCACAAGGCTGGAGCAGGTCAACACATGGCTACGATGTCTTCAGAGGGTTGTGGCACATACTGCTGGTGACTCACTAGTAGTTCTCCAAAGGAACCAGATCCCAAGCACTGAGGAGCTCTGCTGAACATATGCAAATGCAAAAGAATGCATGGATAAAGATTTCTTGTTGCTTTTATTGTCATGGTAATTAAGGCTGAGTCCAAAACAGGGCTCCAGGATTAGAAAGGGGGGATAAGATCATTACAGAAATATAACTAAAAATGCATAAAGTCAGCTAGATGGGTGGTGGAGCCCACAAGATGCTATGTTCTTTTCACTATAGAAAGCTAGCTGTGAGAAAATCACAGAAGGGTGTGACAAGTGAATGGTGATTGTCTGCTCTGCAAGGATGTCCAAATAGCAGTGCAGAGACACGTGACTGAATAAGAAGAGTTGTGCAAAAAGGTAAATGAGAGATTATGTGTAGTTCTAGAGGAACTAAGCAGCGTAAGCGAGCACCGCCAGCACCCACCATGCCATTGAGTATGTGCATTTGGAGAGGAAAGCAAGAACCTAAGTCAGAAGCCATGTCTCAGGAGTACATCTGTTTTGGTGTTCTCTTTGGCCATATATCGATTGTCCTACCCTGTTTAAAGACATGGGAAGAGCAGCTGGGCTACCGATTTGCAGAGTAGGCTATGATGTGCTTGTTTTCCATCCCTGTGTCTTGCTAATTCACCCTGCTAGTCACTGTGCAGAGACAAAGGGTGAAGATGACATTGGGCCAGTCCAGTCAAATCTGTTCTCTGTAAGGAATGCCCCTGAAGCAAAGTAGGCTGATTTCTTCTGGCCTTCAGTTCAAGGTCATTTGCACTGATGTGGCACTGACCAGGATATTCCCCATGTAAGTAGAGCTCAGAGAAAGCTCCAGGGAGACGTAATAGCAACCTTCCAGTATCTAAAGGTACTAGAAGGCTGGAGAAGGACTCTTTATGGAGGCCTACATTGATAGGATGAGGGACAATGGTTTGAAATTAGAGAAGAGTAGATTTAGACTGGATGTTAGGAAAAGGTTCTTCACAATGAAAGTGGTTGACCTCTGCAACATGTGGCCCAGGGAGGTGGTTGAGGCTCTGGGTGACCTGATCTAGTTGAGGATGTCCCTGCTCCCTGCAGGGATGTTGGACCACATGACTTGTAAAGATCCCTTCCAACCTGGGTGATTTTATGACCAAAGAGTTTATCTTGGTTAATTGTGACTGGATTAAAAGGAAAGAATGAAAAGAAGTGGGGATCAGCTCCTTAGCTGTTGCAAACTGGCACTGCCCCACCAAACTAACTAAGCTGCCTAGAAAGAGCCTGGTCTTATTCTTCAACTACTTAATCCTACAGATTTTGCTGAGTTGGCAAGAAACAGTTTGGTTTGAATGAAGACAGACCACATGTTTTTCATCTCTATCTTATTGTCAAGTTAACAGCACCAATGCTAAGGTCCAAGTACTACTTGTGATCCTATGATCAGTTTGACCTCTCAGCACTAGAGTGGATTTTTCAAGTAAATACCTGAGGCTGATGTAGAAATGTTAACTTTTGTGTTTAAAAAAGTCAGTGACAAATACTTACTAAATAAATGTACTGCTTTGGGGCAATACCTGGTGGGAATTGATGATTTTCACTTGACACTGTGTCTTACCTATGTATATAATTTTCCATACATTTTACAAGTCCATTAATAAAGTGGAAATTATAGGGTGACAAATGTGTTGCTTAGCCTGTTAACTTCTAGTTGGCAAGGTAAAGTGGGATAGGGAGCTGCTAGTAAAACAATTTCCAGGAATCATAGTATTATAGAATCAACCAGGTTGGAAGAGACCTCCAAGATCATCCAGTCCAGCCTAGCACCCAGCCCTATCCAGTCAACTAGACCATGGCACCAAGTGCCTCATCCAGGTTTTTCTTGAACACTTCCAGGGACGGTGACTCCACCACCTCCCTGGGCAGCCCATTCCAATGCCAATCACTCTCTCTGTGAAGAACTTCCTCCTAACATCCAGCCTATACTTCCCCCGGCACAACTTGTGACTGTGTCCCCTTGTTCTGTTGCCCCCTACCTGGCTACAACCTCCCTTCAGGTAGTTGTAGACAGCAATGAGGTCACCTCTGAGCCTCCTCTGTCTTCCTTTTTAAAAGGTTTACTTCAATTTAATGTTAGCTTCTAGTGAATAGTACAGGGAAGTAGCGCCTTGATTTATGCTTCTTTGTGATGTGCTTTTGACAATGGTCCAAACTGATTTTTTTTTCTTCCTTAATGCTTCACCAATTAATGCAAGCATGCAAATTGCCAAACCTTAGAATCAGGAAGTCAGAAATGTTTGGTTTGGTGTATCCAGTTTGTATATGTAAATTTGTATTCCTGAAATGCATCATCCTCTTGAAGGGCAACCTTGCTAAGTCTATATGGATGTTAGTTTTCATGGAGGCAAAGCTTGTGACTTTATAGCTTTGTATGAAGTTGGTGCTTAAACCAGGAATTAAACCATTCAATTAGTTTTGAAGCATATCAAGCAGCCTTCAAAAATGTTCAGTATTTACTTATAGAATCACCCAGGTTGAAAGAGACCTCCAAGATCATCCAGTCCAAACTATCACCCAGCCCTATCCAGTCAACTAGACCATGGCACTCAGTGTCTTATCCAGCCTTTTCTTGAACACCTCCAGGGATAGTGACTCCACCACCTCCCTGGGCAGCCCATTCCAATGCCAATCACTCTCTCTGTGAAGAAAATCCTCCTAACATCCAGCCTAGACCTCCCCTGGCACAACTTGAGACTGTGTCCCCTTGTTCTGTTGCTGGGTGCCTGGCAAAAGAGATGACAATCTCCCACCTGGCTACAGCCTCCCTTCAGGCAGTTGTAGACAGAAGGGTTTTTCTGACAAATGAGATAGCAAAGTATGACTTTGTGTGATTAAAAAAGATTATTAAAGATATGCTTCAAGAATTTTTTTCTACCTCTGTCAGCCTAGGAGATCCTGACTTAGATAATTCAGTTTATGATTACTGTGTGACTATAACTTTGTAAAAAAAAAAAAAAATCATCCTTTCTTTTACCTAAAGATTCCTCTGCCAAAAGAGTCAAATAATACTGTTCCAGAGATGGCCACAAATAACTCTCCTCTTTTCCAATGGCTGTTTCTGCTATTATTAATTGTTACCAATGACAGCACAGCGTAGGAATAAATATCCTGTCACAATGATCCCCACTCCCAGTCCACTGGGAAGGAAACCTAAACTGCCCTGGGACAATGCTGCCATTGGGCACCACTTTTTCCAGAAGATAAACATGGTGTGCCCTTCAGGAGACAGGCAAAGTGAAGACACTGTAGATATGTGATCACGGAATCATTCCAGTTGGAAAAGGTTCCCAGGATCATCAAGTCCAACCATTATCCCTACTCTACAACATTCACCCTTAAACCATATCCTCAAGTACCACATCCAAGCAGGCTTTAGCACATCTGGAGTTGGTGACCCAACCCTGGGCAGTCCATTCCAATGCCTGACCACTCTTGCTGTGAAAAAAATATTTCCTAATGTCCAGTCTAAACCTACCCAGCCACAGCTTGAGACCATTCCCTCTTGTTGTATTTCTATTTACCTGTGAGAAGAGACCAGCAGCAGCCTCTCCACAATGTCATAGTATCATCAGGGTTGGAAGAGACCTCACAGATCATCAAGTCCAACCCTTTACCACAGAGCTCAAGGCTAGACCATGGCACCAAGTGCCACGTCCAATCCTGCCTTGAACAGCTCCAGGGACGGCGACTCCACCACCTCCCTGGGCAGCCCATTCCAGTAGCCAATGACTCTCTCAGTGAAGAACTTTCTCCTCACCTCAAGCCTAAATTTCCCCTGGCACAGCTTGAGGCTGTGTCCTCTTGTTCTGGTGCTGGCTGCCTGAGAGAAGAGAGCAACCTCCTCCTGGCCACAACCACCCCTCAGGTAGTTGTAGACAGCAATAAGGTCACCCCTGAGCCTCCTCTTCTCCAGGCTAAACAACCCCAGCTCCCTCAGCCTCTCCTCGTAGGGCTGTGCTCGAGGCCTCTCACCAGCCTCGTTGCCCTTCTCTGGACACGTTCAAGCATCTCAATGTCCCTTCTAAACTGGGGGGCCCAGAACTGAACACAGTACTCAAGGTGTGGTCTAACCAGTGCAGAGTACAGGGGCAGAGTGACCTCCCTGCTCCTGCTGGCCACACCATTCCTGATGCAGGCCAGGATGCCACTGGCTCTCTTGGCCACCTGGGCACACTGCTGTCCTTTCAGGTAGCTGTAGATAAGGATGATGTCTCCTCTCAGCCTCCGCCTCCAGTCGCTCTTCAAAGGATTTGCTCTTCAACAGCTTCTTTCCCTCCTCTCCACTTGCACCAGCACCTCCTCATCCTTCCTGTACTGAGGTGCCCAAAACCGAACACAATACTCAAGGTGTGGCCTCACCAGAGGTGAGTACAAGGGGACAATCCCCTCCCTACTCCTGCTGGATACAGCGTTTCTAACACAAGCCAGGATGGCTTTCTTTGCCAGATGAGGCACAGCCCTATACATGTGCATGTGCAGTCAAGGGGCTGCCTGGTCAGGGAGATGCCCGATTAGGTCGGAAAGGAATTCTGAAATTCACGTTAAAAAGAAACAACAATAAAAATGACAGCACAACCAAGGCCACACTGAAGTTACAGGATGCTGTTGTATCATGGCTTCCTTGGCAAGGGGGACTGGGCCCAGAGTCATCTGTGTTCGTGGATGCAGAAGGGGGTTATGTAATCTCAGATGCTGCGATGCTTCGTGGTTTTGTTTTTGTTTTCAGTTTTTATGGTGATTGTGACACATATAGAACGATTTTAACATACAACATAAGAATTTTTATTTGTCTGAATATAATAATACACCATATGTGAAGGCATCTGTTCTCCACTGTGCTACACTTATTATTTGTACTATGGTGGGGCCTCAAGTTTCCACCTCAGAGCAGGATTCCAACTTGCTAGGCAATGTGCAAACATATAATGGGAAACACTCCCTGCATTGAGAACAACATATTCTAAATTGACGAAAACAACTCAGGATGGGAAAGGAAAACAGATCCAGAGTACTGCTTCACAGGATCACGCCATGTTAGGGGTTGGAAGGGACCTCCATATATCACTGAGTCCAACCCCCCCCAACCAGAGCAGGACCATAGAATCTAGCGCAAGCTGCACAGGAATGCATCCAGACAGGTCTGCAAAGTCTCCAGAGAAGGAGGCTCCACAACCTCTCTGGGAAACCCGTTCCAGTGCTCCATGACCCTTACAGTAAAGAAGTTCTTCCTCATGCTGAGGTGAGACTTCCTGTGCTGTAGTTTACACCCATTACCCCTTGTCCTTGTTTTGTGATAGCTTAACCTCACCTAAACAGAAGTCGCCAGAGTCCCACGCCTCCAATACAGATCCCAACTGCCTGTGTCCCGCACCTCCAATACAGATCTCTGATTGCCCGTTCAATGGCTTTAACTGGTTCATGGCTTGAGTAACTCCATCCTGACAAAGAGAAGAGCAAGATCAATCTGAAATTAATCACCTTTTAAAAAGTAAGGTTAGTTCAGGAGTAAAGTTAGTCACTGAAGTGACACAGTGCACCAATATGAGCACCTATGCTCAGACCAGGGAAGGGCCATACTGGGACAGTGGAAGGGCAACATCCCTGCCATAGGTTGGTGTAAACTGCCATGGATGCTGCACGGGAGCAGCTGCAGGGAGGCTGCACCTATCCCGTCTCTACAAGCTCGGTGCTGAATAGGATAAACCAGTGTACAGTGTCACAGTTCCACAACACCACATTGCTCTCTGCACCATGCCCTTTGTTTTGGGGTGCTCACCTTTCCTAACTGCCTTGGTGACAGCAAAGTACTGTAGGAAGGGTCCTGTAGCCAGGATTAGGCCCTTGCCTACAACAACAAGTAGGATACCCAGAACTAGACAGGTCAGGCACAGAGTAAATGCTCTGACATTTGCTAGCAAGCAGAGCTTGCTCACAAACTTAGGTGGTTCCAGTCCTTCTCCCACGTGTGTGCACATGTACATGTGCACAAGTAACACATGGGCCCACATGATGGTACAGAGGCTGGAGGGCAGCATACAGTGCTCAACATTTCTTTATCTTCAAAGCTGGAAACTCAGGGCTCCTGGGGCTATGCTGAATTCACCCATCTGTAGTCAGTAAATACCATTTATGAATCCTTTGACTGGTGCTATGGCACTAACAAGTGGTGTGCACAGCAGAGCAAGCTATGAGAATGCCTTCCACCCTCAGATCTGTGTGTTCTTTCTGCTTCTTTCGTTTTCCATTTGTGCTCTTGTTTTAAGAGTCCACTGGGGCATGTTCCATCTCATCATTTGGTTTCTCTCTTTGTCCTCCTACTGCAATCTGTTACCTCTTGTTATCTAGCATCATCCTTTTCTTTACTCCTTTATGTGGTCTTGCCTCATTGCTGCTGCCACCAGAAACAAGCTGCCTGCCTCTCAGGGCATATCTTATTTATTTATTTAAAATTCTCATTTTAAAACACATGTTTTCCCTGTACTTATGATGCAAAATTGTTCTGTCCTCCTCTGCTATGGGCCATGAAGAACGCTTGCTTTAATTTACCCTACATGCTGTGCTGTAGCATTCTTCTTGGCTGTAATTTATGCCACATACTGTGTGCTCCCTTGTATTACACAACATAAAGTTGCCAGATGGGTGAGTGCAATGCATACTTTAAAATGAAGGCTTTAAAGGCAACCACTTAATCCAAAGCTGCAGAACAAGCCAATACCAAAAACGAAAGAGCATTTGCAAATGCATCCAAACAGGTCAGTAGTTATTAAGTGGGGCTAACACTTGCTAATTACCATGTCACAATACGAATGTTTCCTTAAGATTTATTTTCTCCTGCTTGCTTTTCATGGTGTATGATGGTAAAAGATGGAGCCAACAACACAGCATCAATGGTAAAGGAGGATATTTGGTCCTAAACCCAGGGGAGGTCACTTTCTGTGTATGTGGTTAGCGGGCAGTTCAGCACTGCACTTTGCCAGGCAGTGGGGGAATCTGTAGAAGATATTCAGCACATGGAGCTTGTGTTGTTCCTGACTTTTTTCTTTCCTTTTCTTTCCTAGCACAGGCTATTTCATACATCTCTAGGGTTTATTTTACGCTGTGTGGGCTGAATAACTGAGGAGCTCTCAGTTAGAAGCACTCTATGCATTGCATGCTTCCGGGAAACACACTGTTGCAGCAGCTGCATAGCTCTTATCTTCCATTCCCCTGTCCCATTAATGGGATGCAGCTGCTGATCTGTGAAATTCGTGCTGTTGTTGCTGCCCTGGACCACACTATGCAAGACTACCTCACTGCAGGGCAAGCATTTTGGCTTCAGCCCAGAGAATGCCCACAGAAGGTCCTGCACTAGCAAGTCCTATCACCCACCTGGGAATTACATGTGTCCTTATGGAACGCTTTGTGGATGAAGCAGGGGTATCCAAAGTGAACTTTCATCTCTGTCTAAGTTACAGAAGCACAGAATGTCAGTGGCTAGAAGTGACCTTGAAAGATCCAATCCCCCTGACAGAGCAGGATCACCTAGACCAGATCACACAGGAACGCACCTGGTTGGGTCTTGAATATCTCCAGAGAGGGAGACTCCACAACCCCCTCCCCGGGCAGCCTGTTCCACTGTTCTGTCATCCTCACAGGGAAAAAAAGTCCTCATGTTTAAATGAAACTTCCCATGCCTCAACTTCCACCCACTGCCCCTTGTCTTGTCATCAGGCATCACCCAGCAGAGGCTGACTCCATCCTCCTGGCACTCACCGTTCCATATAGATAAACATAGATGAGGTCACCCCTCAGTCTCCTGCAAGCTGAAGAGCCCCAGCTTCTTCAGTCTCTCCTTGTAAGAGAGATGTTCCACTCCCTTAATTATCTTTGTGGCTCTGCGCTGGACTCTCTCAAGCAGTTCTATGTCCCTCTTGAACCAGGGGGTCCAGAACTGGACACAGTACTCCAGATATGGCCTCACTAGGGCAAAGTAGAGGGGCAGGAGAACCTCTCTCAACCTACTAGACACAGCCCTTCTAATATACCCCAGAATGGCACTGGCCCTTCTGGCCAGCAGAACGCATTGCTGGCTCATGGTCAACCTTGCATCAACTAGGACCCCCAGATCCTTTTACCCTTTGCTACCTTCCAACAGGTCAGTCCCCAGCCTGTACTGACCCCTGGGGTTATTCTTTCCCAGGTGCAAGACTCTCCACTTGCCCTTGTGGAATTTCATTAAATTTCTTCCCACCCAACCCTCCAGCCTGTCCAAGCCTCACTGAACGGCAGCACAGCCTCCTGCTGTGGCAGCCTCTCCACTCAGTTTTGTGTCATCAGCAAACTTGCTGACAGCGCACTCCATGCCCTCATCCAGGCCATTGATGAATATATTGAACTGAGTTAGTCCCAGTACTGACTCCACTAGTTGCAGGCCTCCAATTGGACTCTGTCCCACTGACCACAACTCTCTTCTTCCCTTCAACTAGTTCCCAGTCCACCTTACTACCCGATCATCTAGACCACACTGCTCAGTTTAGCCAGAAGGATGCTGTGGGAGACAATGTCAAATGCTTTACTGAAATCAAGGTAAACCACATCCACTGCTCTGGTGGATAAAAACTCTGCAAGTACTGGCTGTGAAATAAGATTTTTCTCCCTGCTGATGTGTTCAGGGAGGTTGTGGTCACTGACACCAGCAAGAAAAAAGGTGGCTTGCTCAGCAAGCACTCCAGCAGTAGGAAAGGCTAGGAGTAACCATGTATTTCAGGTGGGCTACTGGAAATTGTGCTGAGATTGGTTAACAGATGGTGTCACACTAAGCTTCGGCACCACCACTCCCCAGCACGAGCGCTTTCAAAGGAAAACGTGAGGATGGGGAGAGAAACGTGTTGGAGTGTGACAAAATCTTACTGTGCTATGGAAGGGCCAGTGGGAGGAAGTGAGATGTGAAAAGACTCTATCTACAGAGTAAAACAAAGGGATAGCACATCTATGCTAGCTAGTACTGGATAATGCCAGCAGTGAAGATGCACTGGCATGGGCTTTAAGTGCACTGATGGCAACAGAAATGCAGGTTCTCATCACTAATACTCTGGCATAATAATAACTTATCGCATAGACTTGTGCTGAAGCCTGCATGGATTCATCTTGATGTTCTTGCAGCTTGGGGTAGCTGGTCTGCAGTGGGTTAGGAACTTCCCCCCCCGACTAGCTCAGACAGTTTGGAAGTAAGATGAAGCTCTCTTTGCAGCAAAGCACAATTTACAAGCATACATACACAAGATATTTACAAGTATACGCAAATTAGAAAGAATACAGAAATCCAGACTGCCTCCTGGACAAAGGAAGCTACCTAGGAGGGGCTCAAAGCTATCCTCTCTTTCTCCCTCTATTTTCCCAGGCAGGCAAACAAAAGCAATCAGCAAAGTTTATGATGTTATGTTAGTGGAGAGATCAGAGCGGAGTGAAGAGGAAGCAAATAGGAGCAGCATTGCAGAACCTAGTGGGACAATTTGCTTACATTTTGGCCTTTTACCCCTCTCAACAAACCAAATAATGGTACAGACTTCATCATTATTTTCTTTTCACAACCAATGATCTAATCTCTTTCATTAAAATATTCCAGTTAGCCTCAGACCAGCACACTGTCTTAAGCTGAGATGGGGCTACGCAGTAACACCTTAGCAAGCGAGGTGCTGGATGGAGCAAGAATGAAACATTGCCAAGAAAAGCTGAATTCTCTACATGTAGACATAAATTCATCTGTGAGCTCACAGCTGAGGGGTGAAGATGCAGGACCATGATTTGTCTTCTGCCTTATCTATCCCCTTTGATAGCAAAGATGAAGCTGATAAATGAGCCTATTGTATCACTTGTAGCTAGACTATGTTTTACAAATGGCCCCTGCTGTCCCGCTTGCTGTTGCCTTAATTGCTTTAACTATGAAATTGGCAGCAGAAAGACAAGGAATGAAAAACAATCACACTGCTCCTGTTGAGAGTGCAAATCTAGCAGAAAGGGGTAAGGTGCTGGGAACATATTTTGTACTCTCCTACATTGAGTGACATATATGAAGTGTTCTTTAAGGACACAGATGCGTTTGGCGATATTAAAAGAACATTTAATTCCTATTTAAACTCAGTTGTTTGAATTGTAAGTCACAGACCTTAGCTAGCTAACACAGGCATTTGGCATTTCAAGTTTCCTTCTCAAATTGAAAAAAGAAAGAAATCTGCCCCACTGAATGGTGATGGATTATGCTTTTGCTGCAGATTACTTCAAAAGACACATGAAGATCTTGTCTCTGACACAAAGAATTTTCTATTGACACTAAATTGGCAGTGTAATGGAACTGATAAATACATTTCACACTTACTTTAACATGACTTTAAACAATCAGGTTGAAGGATTGAGAGCAAGCAAGAACATCTAAAATAGCTGCTGATATTTTCCCTTCATTTTCTATGAGGCTTGACTTTTGAATAATCAAACCATTTCTCCCATACATTCTCATGCACTTGAGTAAGTTGGACACAATCCAGGCATTGATTGACTGTGCTTTGAAGCACTTGGTAAGTTTCTTTTTCTTCTAGAGGAAAAAGAAACTCAAGAAATAGAAACTTAGTGCAACAGTGCCTGAAAAAAAAAGAGTATTACATCATGGGGCCTGAAAATAACTCTTATGTGCCTGCGTGTCACGGGCACGTTTCCCCTTTCCGTATGACAGCCATTAAATGAGATGTGTCAGAGCAGCCAGTATAGCAGCTTCTTCTCTAAGGAGATATATATGCATACATATGTCCCACAAGGACAGGCTGAGGGAGCTGGGGTTGTTCAGCCTGGAGAAGACAAGACTCTGGGAAGAGCAAATAGTGACCTTCCAGTACCTAAGGGGGGCCTACAAGAACGTTGGAAAGGGAGCGTTTGCAAATGCCTGTAGTGATGAGGGACAATGGTTTTGAATTAGAGAAGAGTAGATTTAGGTTGGATGTTAGGAGGAAGCTCTTTTCCATGAGGGTAGTGGAACAACAGAATAGGTGCTCCTGTTTACTACAAGGGGTTGGACTAGATGACCTTTGGGGGTCACTTACAACCCCAAACATTCTGTGACTCTATATACTTCGCCTCTGTTCAGGGCTTAGCCTTCAGCAGTATGTAAATTTCAGGTGCAACTCTATACTGTATTTGGGAATTGGATGCCACTGGGCTGATTTATTAGTGATCCTACAGCAGAGTGTTTCAAGAGTAAGAAAGAAAAGTGTTTGCCAAATCTCAAATTTAAAATCTTACTTTCTGAACTTCTCTAAACACCTTTCTTTACTGCCTGTTACAGTCATAAAATTCTGCACTGGGTGAGGTGCTTCTGAATTAGTATTTCCCTGGGGAGGGCATGCTGGCAGATCCCAGACACTCAAAGAGAGGAGAAGACAGAGCCTTCTCTTTGGAGCTCTTGGCTCCCTTCGTGAGGCCTGCTCAGCTCAGACTTGTCATGCAATGGGTTTTGGTTTTTTTTTTTTCCCTCTGCTGTAGTGGTCTGAGAACAGTGCAGCTCCTTCAAGCTTTTCATTCTTACGGTTTGGGTGTTTCTAGTGTCATCGAGAAGGATTCAGGTGATAAGTTAATTTTCATACCACTAGGATGTAGTTTTCAAGAGGGAAATCTGTTATATGGTGTGAGAAGGAAGGACACATGCTGCCTTATTCAAGATGAAAAACTTCTGTTTACATGACTAAGACTTAGTCACATACCTGG
Organism: Tricholaema leucomelas; assembly: GCA_013400475.1. Lineage (NCBI taxonomy): Eukaryota > Metazoa > Chordata > Aves > Piciformes > Lybiidae > Tricholaema lacrymosa > Tricholaema leucomelas. The sequence goes on from WAAF01001754.1 coordinate 391,622, forward strand.
GGCAGGGTTCTATACTGTCCTTAAAACTGATGTGAAGGGAACATCCTTAGTTTTGGCAGGGGTGGGAGTTCAGTGCATTTTTCAGGGATGAAACTCAGAGGAACAGAGAAGGTCAGTTTAACCTTGTGGTTGTGGTTACAAACGAGTAAGGAAGTTTAAATTACGCTGGAGGACAGCTCCTTTAGTCACAGGAGCCTGGTGTGCACTCCAGCTCCTTTGAAATGAATATGAGCACTTTGTGTTTTCACAGCAATAAGCAAACTATTAAGACACAATGATTAGGTTGTTCTTATTTAGCTCTGCTGATGGTAAAGCTCCTTATTGGTTGCTCAAGAGCGCAGCTACGGTGCCGTCTCTAAACAGAACAATCATGCAATACATTAGTTTTTCTTCAGAGCTCTCTCCTGCTTCCTGGCCATTATAAATGACAAGCACCAAGCAAAAGAGCAAGACCTAATTACATTTGCGTTTAATCAATCCAACAGCTTACTCCAAATCTGATGGATTGTTCTGCACGTCTGGCTGAATTCAGCAGAATAATTGGTTTCCTTCATAAGCAGTTCTTAGCCCATGCACAGGATTGCTTGGGCATTGATCCCTGCAGTTTCTCTGTTTCAGAGATGTGAACGCTGCTGGCTGAGATCCCTTGCTGCACTGCTCCCGATGCACTGTGCAAATCAGCTGCAATTTTGACTATCTCTGCTCCTTTCAGAACCTGTCTCTTGTCACACAGTCGACAGTGCAGTTCTGTCTCGTGAAATGCCTGCTCGCAGAGAACTCCAGACGTGGTTTAGAACTCCTCCCTGCCACCCGTGTGCCCCGGCATTTAGCTAGCTGACGCTGGGTGACTGGACGTGCTTGCTCAGCGACACTGGGTCCATCCAAACCTCCCTGAGTTCCTCAGTCAACATTTTCTTAATTGTTCCAGGAGTGGCAGCCTTTGACTGACTCACTGGAGCCCTTTTAACTAAATAACAGGACATTTCCCCCTGCTTTACCTGACATCTGCTTTCATTAAGTAATATGAAAGTTTTCATTAGTAATATAATCAGAAGTAAATAAAAGCCTGAAGTCAGTAATGCTCCTTCTTGATTTATGTCACCAGTTATAAGAAAGATCTGAATCAGACCTTTCATCTTTATTAGCCAGGTGATTAAGTATTCAAGGACCTTCTGAGAGTGAGAGCAGATGCCCAAGATAGATTTAGCAAATGCACTTGTGTTTCAAATGGCACCTCTTATTAGGTGGCATTTACCCCCAAAACCCCCCAGATAATCTAACTGCATGATACCAAAAAAGGCCTTTTGTGGAGAGGAGCTGCACTTCAGACATATTCTTATTATTACTTAGACCTAGAGTCAACCAAAAGGGAAAGCTCTGGCTGCCAACTGTGACAGACTGCAGCACTGCGCTAACAGGAAGGCTATTTTAGTGCTGAACTGGGAACTGGATTACTTACTCAAACAGTTTTCCAAACTGCAAAACTGTGTTCTTGTTCCCCTTGCAGTATGTTCCTAACTGTATCCTTTTCACTGCAGAGTTTCAAAGGGTTGTGCCTTTCCTATACATGCACATGGCACCGTGGCTTCTGAAATTGGTTTCCTCCAATTTCTGCCTAAACAACCATGACTTGTTTCCCATACACCTAACTCCATAATGTCCCAGCAGCTGACAGCAGACAGCTTGGACCAGGCTTCACATCAGCCTTCAGAACAGCTGCTGAGCAAAAGGACAATATTTGTGAGCTGCAGATGGATACATTCGCCATGGATGTTACAGTTTAGGTTCATGCTACTGCACTACGGATCAGATACCTGCAACGATTTGCATCTGCTTTGGCTTTCATTCCCGAATATGCTGAAGTCACTGGGAGTTGCGCTACCACCTTCCTAATGAGTGCTGTCTTTAATTGACAGTACAGACACCCCTCCTTTTGTGGAGCATGGAAATATTCTCCTGATGGAAGAATTCCTTTACTGAAGGAAGCAGACCAAAAAAAAACCCAAACAAATAAAAAAAATGCAATATATCATCAATAGAGAAATCATTTAGGTGAGACTGAGAGGCAAATCTTTTTGTGCCATCATTTGAGCTAAAACCCTCCTGAGTTATCTTGGTGTGAGGGTAGAGAGGCTGAGTTGTCTCTATACCTCTCAGGCAGGAAGCACAGGCAGCCAGTTCTTCCCAACTGCTAGAGAGCTGCAGGTGCTTTTTTGCCAAAGGGAGGATATACTCTCCCACGTCAAGAGAAATATGATCATGCCCCAAAGAGCAAGTGAAAAAAAACCCACCCATGTTTCATAACAGCCCAGTGAAGACTACTGTCATGTGAGCTTCAGTATCTCCAGGACAATTGCTGTTGAACCTGAATAGTCTCAGGATCATGAAAAGAGTCCACAGATGCCAACCCAAAGCCTTTGTCAGCCTCCCACTGCTCTGACTTGTGAACACAATCCTTAGGGGAAAGTCCTGCTACACTTAAGTGAAACTTGACTTGCACATTTCTTGTTCAGACAAGCTATGAGTACATATGACTCATCATTTCCCTACTTTGTTTTGCCTGTTAAGCAGCCATCAGCATTTACATCACAACTGGCCATAAAAGAGCAAAAATTACGTAGCAGTTCCACCCTCACCTCTTGTGAGTTACTACAGGAAATTTTCAGTCCCTCCCTCATCTCTCCACCTTAATATCTCCCCTTTAAATATTCAGTGGAGAAAATACACTCCGAGCTCCAGATTATTTCTCCTCACTTCTTCCCTGTGACTTTTTGTTTGCTCAGTGATATCCTTGGGCTTCCCAGTGCTTTCTCTCAGTTCTGGGACAACAACAAACATGATGATCTGTTGTGATGGGTATTAAAAAAAGAGTTTTACATCTGAAACCAACCTAGATACAAACCTCAGTGCACAGGCACAATGGCTGTTCCTCGCTCCTTCCAGTTGACCTGGAAGCTCCGACAACAGCATCTCCCTGTAGGGACATAGCACCACGATGCCATGGTGAAATGCTGCAGCACAGCAGCTTTAACAGCAGCAGACTACCTTGGTCAGCTATGCAGCCCTAGGTGCATTTCACCTTGGCTTTGTCTCACTAGAAACATCCTGAATGGTGGAGTGCAGCCACAGCATGAGGCCACAATAATGCTTAGATATGAGCACTTAGCATAGCTTTGGAGTGATGCTAGGAGCGGCTGTGCAGAAGGCTCTTGCTCACTCTGGTGACTATTCATAGAATACCAGGTTGGAAGGGACCTCAAGGATCACCTAGTCCTACCTTTTAGGGTAAGAATACAGTTTAAACAAGGTGGCCCAGCTCACTGTTAAACTGAGCCTTGAAAACAGACTGCCCTTTCTCTCCTCTTTTTTGGGGAAGAAAAAAAAAAAGTTCCACTGGCAAACACAACCTAAGCAATTGGGATGCAATTTGAAATAGCAGGAGGTAAAGCATGAACAACTGATTTGTGACTGCAGCCACAAGGAGCCCTGAATGTATTTCGTGTTGTGCAGTACAAATGGTTTGACTGCAGCCCTTCAACACTGCAATGATCTTTGCAAAAATCTTGTCTTGCTTTTTTGCCTTCCTATGCTCAATACATTTTGAAATAAATTGTTATAGTCCAAAGGTTTGGGGTTTGGTTTTTTTTCCCTTCATATTTCAGATGGAAAAAAAGGCTTGCTTGTTCTTCACAATCCCAAGAGCTCAAAGCAAGCTTTTCTTCAAAAGTTTGAGAGAAGATATTGTATTAAGAGAACTGCAGGTGCTGGCATTTTAAGGTACGTACTACACAGGACTTGAGCGGTAACTACCCTGGGCAGATGTTCCTCAGCTTCATCCTGTCACACAGTACACGTGCATTAGTGATAGCTGTGTGGATAAACACATGCACACCTACACCCACACAACTGGAGCACTGCACTTGACTTTTCTAAAGCACCTAATTTGTCAAGGAACCCAGGAGAAGCAGACAGAATGCATCAGCATCTTGCTAGAAACAGCAGCTGGGGAGGGAAAGAGCAGTTCCAGATATGAATGAAATCCCAGCAGCAGCATCACTTTCTGCCTGAAGACAGTAAGTGCCTTATATTATCATGTGCAAGGAAGACACACAAAAGATTAGAAGGAACAGAAAGCATCAGATCAGATAATGAAGAAAGGGATGTCAGAGAAACTGGAAATGCCTGGAAAGCATGTGGTTGTATTAATGATGTTAATTAAACCCAGGGTTTAGGTGGACCACACATCTCTGTTGTGTTAGGGACTGTGTTGTAGTCCATGCCAATGTTAAAACTGTGACTTGCTTGTTGGTTATGTATTTCTGGAGGCAGCTGTCTCAGTAGGCTCCTACAGTCCTACAACTGTCCATGACCACCTCCTTCCTGCCTTTCACCACAGCTGTGATTCAGCATCCCTCTCTCCCCCAGCGGCAGGTTGGGTGAGTATCCTCCAAGTGTACCCACTACCATCTTCGGTGCAGCAGCAAAAGATTTGAGAGCTACTGAACAAAAAGCAGCAAATGAAAGACAAAGAACCTGCTCTTGATTTTTGACGACCATGAGCAGTGGACTTCTACAATGCTACCTCTGATACTGCATTTCTGTCCATGTGCTACTGTATTTTTTTATTAATTGAACAAAAGGAGTTAATTAACTATGCAGAAAAGACTACTTACTAATTCCCCATCACAAATGATCACTGGCTGTACTTGGTATCGTTCGGATAAAAGCCACAAAAGGAAAGATTGTGTGGGCAATGCCTTAATATTCCATCCTGGTTTTGCCCATTTTTTAAGAGTTTTTTTTCCCTCCTCCTCCTCCTCATTTTTTCTGTGGATTTTTTTTTTTTTAACATCAAAAATGTAACATTTTCTTTTTTGCTTTAAATAATCATTCTTGCTGCTGAGACAACTCCCTTTTAAGGCCAGTTTTTAGCTCAGAGGGAACGCTGACTGCACTTATAAACACCCACTTCCTAGGGTTTATAATAGTAACAGCAACATAACCTGACTATAGTTTCAGCAACATGCAGTAAATGCATTCAGACTAAGGCTGGCCTGGCAGCTTGCTCAGAAATGCTTCAGAAGTGATGGCAATGCCACCATGGTGTTATTTGCTGTCCTCACAAGGTTACATCTTTGAAAACCTCCTGTCTTTCTCTTTTCTTCTTTGAAAGAAGCCAGTGATTCTTCCCGCTCCAAACTGCATGGATGGGCCAGTAAACACTGAAGCAGGAAAATGGCACCCTTTGGAATGTTAGGAAGGTGCAAACTGTGATCATGGAGAGAACTTCCACGAATTGCAGTGAAGACTAAATTTCACCATATGTGTTATTTTGCTCAAAATACCCACATTAACTCCAAGGAAGTCTGCAAAAAGTCCTGCTGCCTTCTCAGCCATTTGTAGCCTAACTTACTGCAACCTGTTTAGTTAGCCTGGTACTTTGGAAAAAGATCTGGTGCAATAGGGTAAAAATAATTTCCACTTCCAAAGTATGCACTGCAATTAAGATGTCCATATGAACTGCAGCCTCCAAAAGTACCACTGACATCCAAATATATCCCACACTGACATGCCAAGAGCATTGAGCCAGGGAAGGGTAGTGTTGTCTGAGCTTCACTTGCCTCACTAATGACTGCAGATATGTCAACCTTTCCAGTCATGCAGGTTTGGAATTGCCACCTTGTAGTCAAGCTATTGCCTGTATGTTTGTGTCACCTCTCAGCATTTCACACCATGCCTCCCTCCCCCCCCTCCTCCTTTTTGCCTGAAGCAGGATGTGTTACTTCAGTGTAATGCCAGCTGGGCAGATCCTAAGGGCCTGATGCTGAACTTGTTCTCATGGCCATAAATTAAGAGCAACCCCACTGCTGGTGGCAACACCGAAACACACAAGCCTGGACTTGGGTTCTTCATACCTACTACATATTCTCTAAGCAGGCAGCTGGGAGTAAAATGTAAAATGATTCACCCCCATCATCCTGAAAAGCAAAACAAAACAAAACACCACCAGCACCCAAATTTATCAACCAACCCACCCCACACCAAACAAAGAGACCTCAAAAAAACCCCAAACAAACCCTATCACATGGAAACACAAAGAAAGAGAGTAGGGATCGGGGAGGAGGGGAGTCTTGCTGAAAACAATTCAAACTTGTGCCAAATGAGTTGCCATGGTTTTACTATAATATTCCCACTAAGAGGAACAGAATTTTCTTTATTGTGAAATCTTAGTTGTGAGCTTTGCTGCTCCTGGGAAAAGTCATATGTCAAAATACAACAGTGTTTCCAAATATGACTAGTCTGAGCAGATAAACAATGAATGTCAACACAGCCTTCAAGGAAGTCTCTATCTTGTGGTTAAATTCCTTTCTGAAGGAGTTTATGTTCTTCTCCTGGTAATACTACTAGCATCACAAATACCTATAGAGGTGCTTGCCTTTGCACAACAGATCCTGTTAAACTCCAATTAGAGTTCCTAGTCCCCCAGTTATGGGCAGCCATACCAGCAGCTGTGTCTCAGAACATCTTGCAGTGTTATCTGCCAAGTCCAAAGCTTTAGATTATATTTTCTCCAGACTCTGTGGTGCATAAGAAACCAACAAAATTTATATTCTTGTTGATTATTTAACTGACTGAAAACTTCATAACAACATTTTCAAGTTCAATCCCTTGCATCTTGCAAATCCTGCAGGGGCTTGTCTCCCGTTTTGGTTGTTCTAGGGGCTAAAAGTAGCAAAGGGCCACCAGGAAGCAGAAGGAAATTTTGAGAACCAAGCTCATCTCATCCTTAAACAAGAGATGAAAAACAAAGTAGTTCAGAGCAGGTCCTTGAGAAACAAGACATCACTGCAAGAATCTGGGTCCTAGGGTGGCTGCATCCTGTAGCTCTTCAATGCAACATGCCCAGCAGTCGCTGGCAGCAGGTCTTCTAGCTCAAGCCACCCTCCATTCCAGCCATACATACTTTGACCACCAGTTCGCAGTTGTGTTTCTACTCTCTGGATGCATGAGCTTCCATCCATTTGCAGTAGATCAGCATTACTTTATAGGAATGCATCTTTCTGCTGTGAATCAGCCCAAATCTTATTACAAGCAGATTGCTCTGACTGCTAAGTTTGTGTCTCCTACTTTCCTGGGATATGTTCTTATTTATATAGTCTGTGACAGTAAAGCCAAGAACTCTCTTCTGATTAGCATCTAAGCCTTCCCAAACTCATATTGGAAGGCAAAGGAGAGGCTTCATCTTAAACATACACAACAAGCTCACTTCTATGCAGGTTTTGTAGAAGTGTTTGCCTTCCTGCAGGGCTGAGAAGCCACTCAAAAGATGGAGCACTTGAGAGACTTCCATTCAAACCTGATTTTTAACTGGGGAGAGGAACAGCTAGCCCTTAATTTCACTATGCCTTAACTTCCCATCCACAAAGCATGGACATTACAGGGCAAATTAAGATCTCCCACACATAGAACATGTATTCTGGACAGTAACTTTGTTTTGCAGTCCCACAACAAAGCAAAAGTCTGGATCCAAATAAGCACATTAAATCACACTGTCCTTGTTGTTAGGGGAGAACTAAAGACAGTTTGGCCACTAGAAGGGTTTTGTTTCTCATGACACTACTAAGCACAAAGAAACCCAGGCTTGGCAGCCTATTCCACGTAAATCCACATCTTTCTGAATTGCCAGAAAAGGTCACTTCAGGCAAAAATCCTCTATAAAAATTTGACTTTTTAAATGCTTTCTAACCAGGACCTCAAATATTTTTTTTCATTATCCACCATAGGTGGATTTAAAAAAAAGGAAAAATCATAATTTGAGTAGCTTCAAAGTTTCAGGGGACTGATAAGATGTACACTGCCTGCCTGACATCCTTTACTGCTTAGAAAGCTCCAGTGACTTCCACATTGCTGCCACATAGAGCCATCATCCCAGGACTTCTGCTGTATCTCTCTTACTGCTTCAGGTAAGCCACAATTTGTTAACCAAGTGTGACTAAGTGTCTAAGCTAGTTCGGTTTCACAACTTAAAGCTGACAGATCCATTTAGTGAGTGAACTCTGCACAAATATGAATCCAAAATGTGTAACAGCAGGCCAGTATAAGCTCTACTGATAGAGAAGCTAAACACTGTGTGCAGAGAGATGTTAGGTTATGGTTAGACTTGATGACCCTAAAGTCTTTTCCAACCAGACAATTCTCTGATTTTGTAATCTATAAGCAGCAAAATCACACCTCTTGGGAAGCTGTCAGGCACAAGGCAAAAAGGATTGAGGATCTTCTACAAAGCACAAAGGCTGCTCAACAACAGGCACAACTTACTTTCATGTCTTTAGCTATCTAGCTAATCTAAGTAAATAGAGTGAGACATTAAGAAAGGTTGTTGCAATTCCTAATCCTACAGCTCATGAGTCAGTACTGCAGTAACCATGACAAACACCATCACTCTGCTTTTGCAGCAGTTGCCCAGGCTTAGAGAACCAAACAAAAGGCAGTGGCAGGTTTGTTTACTTTTACATCAATTTTTTGCTCATTAGAAAGGCTGCAGCTACAAGTTGAGCTCTTTCTGGCTGTGCTCCTGTGATTTTCATGTCTTTTATATAGATGTTTTGTGAAGACTGTAGTTATCCAGAGTTCTCAGTGCCACGTAAATCTATAATATAGACAGACTCCCCTGTCTGTGTTGCCCAAGTGGAACTTCATGAAACAAAAGTACACCCAAGGGAAGCAACAGCAGCTCCTGATCTCAACATACATGATGCCCTGTTCACCTAGCAATACTCTTCTCAAATTAGGTACACTTTGCTGGCCTAGACTATAAAACCAGCCAGGGAGCAAGCAAGTATAAATCCTTCTTTCTACTAGATAAAACAGATTGAAACTTCCCTATATAGTCAACTCTACCCTTCCCACCTTTCCAGTCTTTGCCTCTCCCCAAAATCCTCAGCATCTGCCTCTTCAGGTATTGGTTAGATAGCCCTGGGGCACTGGAAAAGCATCTGCCAAGTGATTCAGCTCAACTCCCTGCAGAACTTTGAACTTCAAAATAAACCAAAGTTTTAAAGGGAGATATTATCACCGTATCACCCAAATTGTTTTAACTGCGCCTTGCAACTTACTTCTCTTTCCAGAATTAGCATGCTTCAAATACACCATTTTCTTGTAGCTAAAAAGAATTGGGAGATTCACCATATTAAGGATTCTGCAAGTGTCTTTAGATGGAGGAATTAACATCTACAGCATGCAACATGACTGACTTGAATCATGGCACCACCACCTTTCAGGAGTTTGACAGATACTAATTTTGGAGAGGTGTTTTGCATGGAAGACTGCCATTCAGAGCACATGGATGATCAAGTGTTTGCCGGTGTTACTTAGCAACCTACAGAACAAAACTTTGAGACTAGCTAGAAAAAAATGCCAACTTAAATGGACAAAGTCAGTTAATGTGTAGGAGCAGCAACTGTTCCTCAAAGCCTTTAAATTAAAACTCAGTGCTGCAGACATAGAAAGCCACTCACATCAGCCAAGCAATACTGTGCCACTTCCTTAAAATTAAGAATGGTCATCTCTTAAAACAATTCAGCATCTTCTTTGAGCTACCCCTAGAAGCTGTAAGACACAAAACAAGAGAAAAATGTCAGTACTAAACCAGATCTTAAGGCTTTTCACAATTTTGGTTCTTCTATGAATAGCTGCCTAGCCACAGATGGGATACAGAGATGCTGCCAGAATCCCCAATTCCAAGGACCACTTCGGATCAACACCTTTTTAGTAGAGCTTTGTTTTGCATACACCAACCAAGGTCTAGTTTATCAGTTTATTGCAAAAACCCAAGCAGCCTCAGTACAAGAAACCCCACGGACAGACAGGTTCTATGAATGCTCTAACACTGTGAACAAACACTTCTATGCTACAGGGCTGCTGTTATGACTCTGTGTGAAAGGCCTAGAGACATACAATATAGAGGTTCCAGTGCTGTCCATCTTGCCTGAAACACCACAGACCAGTTTCGCCTGTTAACTCAGAAGGGTATTTACAAAGTAAAAAATACACAAGCACACCACCCTCATTCAAGTCAGACAAAGTACATTAGGAGAGAATTTCCAGTAAAGAGGACTCAGGTGTGTTTCTGCCTTTCAAATACTGCTTGCTAATGGAAAGGAAAGGTGCCTGCTGGAAGGTTTCCAAAAGACTACTTCAAAATCCTCAACATCTTCCTTCTGCCTTAACCTTTAATAGGTTATCTCCCCATGCAATCCTGTTGTGCTTAGAGCTGGGAGGACAGCCACAGCCCAGCCACCCTCCATTTTCAAAACAGCCCCCAAAAGCATTTGTACAGAATCAGGAAAGCAGGGGTCCACACTACAGGTTTCCACAACTTAAATACAAACCACCTGTTCAATAGATAGACCTCTTCCATTAGAAATAGCTGTTCATACTTCCAGGAAATGAAAGCAACCCATTCACTATTCCTCTCTATTCCAAATCATGGGTTTGGCTTTCTGGGGTGTATGTGTACTGAGTGACTCCAGGTTTTCCTCTGAAGCAGCTTACAGAACATATTTGTCACTACCATGCACCAATATAGCAGGCTAGGTTGTAAGTGCATCAGGGTCAGACTAGATGGAACCTTTCAGTTCTCTGAATCTTGATTTGCACAGGAAGAATAAGCATAGCCAAGAAAACATAGCTCAAGAGTTCAGAGGTGTTCATCACAAAACAGAAAAACTGTAGGCAGTAAGACCTTCCTAGCAGTTATCTGGAACTAGAAAGTAGAAAACATTGTTTTTCCTAGTATTTAGATTTAAATACATATTCAAGTCAACTCTACAAGAGAGTCAGAGGTTATGGAAGAAACATCACTGTGGGAGGTATTTACAGTTTTGAGACACAACAGAAAATACAAAATTAAAGTGCTGTAATTTCATCTACTAAAGAGACCTAACTGCCACTGTTTAAATTTCCAGTGTTTACTTACTGAGTTGTGCAGAAAAAAAAAGTCTGAATTCTGAACTCTAAGCTTTGGTTTTTAGAGAAAGGATATGGCTAATTCAGCAGCTGCATTCTTACTATGGACTGCCTTGACTGGGCTTCAAGATGCTGTGATAAGAGGGACAGCTCTGGCCAGGCAAGTCCTATTTTCCTTTCTGAGAAAGTGCACAACCCTAGTCAGTCCTCACACATGAGCATCACAGCACAGAAGCACCATAAAAGCATGGCCAAGCTTACTGTTGGCAGTGAAAAAAAAAAAATCAAAGAAAAGTGGAAACTGAGAGCCCCACTGAGGCTGAAGCTGTGGAAACCAGTACATCACAGGAGCCAGTTTCTTCCATTGAAGCTGAAGGAGGATGTCAGGCTGCTACTAGCAGCAGTTTTATCAGGAGTCTTAATGGCAGTCTCAGCAGCAGGGGATAGGAAGGGACAGACATTTATGTATGCCTGCAGAAAGCATAAATACCTTCTATCCATGCAGAAGAACAAGAATAAAGAACTCAAAGAAACCACAGGAGGAGTAACCACTTTTACATGCTTCCATTAGCTACGTTAGACACTGAAAATAAAGCAAGAATCTCTGAATAAGGTAAGAGGAGGGTGTCTGCCAGGTTTTTTTATAAGATGTGTATACAAAAGCAAGTAGCATGACAGAAAAATAAGAGGAACCAGAAGTACCTGCCCACAAAGGGGATTTCAACATTGTAAGTTTAACTGAAACAGCAGGGAAGTGAAACTCAATAGGAGAGGGGCTTGATGCTATGCATGAGGTTGATCTGCCTTTGAATTGCTTTATGGTGCTTGTCATATAAATATTTGGGGTAGACATACCTTATTCTAACACAGTTCCTTAAGAGTCGAGTCGAACAACTATAAACACAGGAACAAAGCAATGCTATAAAAACTGCTGATATCCTAATACTGTTGAAGCTAAATGAGCCATAGAAACATTGCTGCAATATATAGCCATTTTTATTACTATTGTGCATATGCTGGTCAAGACTCAGGAGCAGGCTATATGGAATGAAACATCAGTAGCAGCACTGAAAGAGTGCCAGTTAATTTAAGAAAAAGTCTCAGCAATATCTAAGCCTCTACCAATTTTGCCAAGTCAGCAACCTAGATGCCAGCAGCCTGGCACTGAAGAAAATAAAGCAAATGACAAACACTTGTTCAGCTTTAATAAGCAGTTTTCAAAGCTATATAGATAATAGAGAGTTATTTCAATGGGGAGCGCTTATTGGTGTCGACTATTTTCTGTAGGCAACTGCCTATACATTTTTTACTTAATGCAGAAGTACATAAATGAATGTCTTGAGCACAGGCTGATGCAAGTATTGGGAAGCTGCACATTCCATGTTGTAACGACCTCGGTCCTACAAAACCTGGTGTGAAGTTTGATACAGTAAACAGGAAAAGACACAGCTCTTTGCACGAGGAGCTTTATTTGTTTTAACAAAAGCAGTTTAACAGCAGCTTCAGAACCCTTCTGCAGTATCACCCAAGAGGAAAATGTCTGGATGTCTGGTGACTTAAACCCACCCATGTATAGTCCAACAGACAGACGAGCTTAGCCAAATCGGATGTTCCCTCACTTTGAGTGGCCATCAGAACTCCCATGATTTCCATGGCAAAAGTACAAACAGCACAAAACTTGCTAATGAAGGGTTAACAGTACAGGCTAATGCTGTACAAGCTTCCCCATTTACTACTGTGACTGTAGTCCAGGTCTGAAAGGAACATTCCCCTGCTATTCCAGGCCCAGCCATCTCAAATTGAAACTGCCTGTTTTGTAACTGCAGGGTTGAATGTGGTGAGCAAATGAAGCAGACTAGTTCTGGTGCTGCTTAAGAAACAAGAAATCCAGTTGGTTATCAATACTCAAGATGTGATCTTACTCCTTCCCTATTACTTCTAGGCACTTTCTGTGACTAAGCCATGCCACGTGCAGCACTTGGTTGGTTGTTTTTTTTTAATCAGATGTATAATATAAATGACTCCCTTCTCCAAATCACATCCAAACTGCACAGCACACACAGACAGCGCTCCACCTAAAGTCAAAAAAGGGGCAAAGCAACATTACCAAAACAAACCAGTGCTTAATCTGGTAACAAACAGGAGCTTCTGCCTAACAGCTACTCATACTAAGGTGTCTCAACATTTCAACCCCTTGAACTTTTTTCTTCAAGCCAGGGCAGATCTGAAACAAGCTGACCTCCAGCTGACACCGGCTAGATGCCTTGTGTGAGAACCAAAGGGGAGACAGCAATTGGGCATCAACTGCATTATCTTCCTGAGATGTAAGGTTGGTAACTTGACTAGGAAATGTAGATAACCCTCCATCTTGTATTTCCAGGCAGCTGGAAACCCAGCAGACAATGTAGCTGTTGCTTAACAAACACAGAAATCTACATTGTATGCCAGGTTCGTGCCCCAAACCCGGACAGTCTTCCCATACAACCGAATAACCAGCTGTGCACACCGGCGTTCACACTGCACTTCCTCCCTCAATGCAGTCGTCATGCGATCGGCCAAGGGGGCTGTTATCTGTGCTTTGCAGGAGATGCTGAAGATTGTGCACTGAAATGAGTGAAGTGGATCTTCTCAGCTCAAATATGGAAACATTCTCAGTTTTAACTACTACAAGCCCCAGGACTAAGCTACAGAAAGGATTATTGCTTTCCAATACACAACCATCCAGGTATTTAATCTGATTCCTACTGAGCAGCAGATCCAATAGATATCCAATCCTTTATTTGGGGCCACACCTCAGAGAGTAATTTGTTAACTCTGTGAACTTGCTCTGCATCCTGGAGAGGAGATAAAAATCCAACATGAAGTCTAGATAGAAGATATGAGATGTCATCAGAGACCCAGTAGCCAGATGTAGCTGCTGATTGTGAAGACAGAATCTACACTGACTACTGAGCGATTGATGGGCAACTACGCATTCAGAGTTGACTGATCCACAGCGATTAATCCAACAACCTGGGGAAACAATTAGAAAAACAGAATTAGTACATGAAACAATTCTGTAGGTAAGCCTTCTTAAAGTATTTTCTGCACTTAGCATTACACAGACTTCTTGTAGATAGCAAATGCAGAAGTGCATTGCCAGAACAGTCACCAGATATCTGCAGTCACTAGCATTTAAAATTGATGATTACTCTGAGCACTCCTATATGCTTATTCTGAAATAATTTTTCATCCCAATGTATTAGGAAAGACCTGATCCCAAAAGCAGCTAAAAACATGTTCATAAATGTGAAGTAGAATAACAATACAAAGTCAACACAGATTTCTCCTTCATCCTCAAAGAGTATTGTACAAGAAGCTGTGCATTATTAAAAGCCAGGCTGTTGTTACCCTGTTAGGGCATTCAGTAAATGAAAGTAAACCGAAAGGCACACAAGTAATCCTGAAACAGGAAAACATATCCCACGATGCAACAAGGAATAAAGTACAATTCCTACGTGGCTTAGCAGAGAAGTGAGGAGCTGCTTAGAATTAACTTCTGTTAGAGATTAGCACAGCATTTTGGAGTCTTCACATAAAAACTCCTATTCGTGGCCATTTGCAGTTCTTTTGCCTCTGGTGTCAAATGAAGGGATCTCAGCTCAGGAACTGTCATAGAACACAGCACATCTGAGAAAAAAAACCCAGGGGATATGCACCTAGCTTGGCCTTCTGACAATGGCTGAAATATACTCTAGGTAACTTCCTGAGTTGTTTGGATAAGCATTGAGATTTTTACATCACAAGAAACATCAGTATCAGTAAAGACAAAGTCCCTACCAAGTTAGAAATTTGGGGAGGGAGTGGCTTCTTTTTTTGTTTTGGTTTTAACACAGAACCATGACTGAAAGAGCATTTTAACATATTTTTAGTAAGCTAATTACTTAGAGCAGTTTTACCACTAATGTTTGACTAGACTACAGCAATAACATCAGTGATCAAAGACTGATCTATTGCAAAGTAACTGAACAGCTCGTTGCCATACTTCTGGAGAAGAGCAGTTGCTATTGTGCCCCCGTTGTAAGAGAAGCATAAGAAGTGCATGCATGTCTTCATGAACTTTTGCACAACACAGCTTCACAAATTGCATTTATTAAGCATGAATCAACATTATTTAATCCCTATATACATTACCTATGTTAACCTCTGAAGCTTGCACAACTGACAAAACTTTACCAAGAACAAATACACAGCTCCAAAGCAGCAAAGTGGCAGCTGTGATGCTGGGAAATGAATACTGGCATTTCTCTGCTAGAGAACTCAACTCTGAGTTGTACAATTCACTTACTGAAACCTCCCCAATTCCTTCTGAAGGCAACACTTTTTACCCTTCCCTGGCTTCAGTCCTCCTTAATCCAGGCCAGCACAATCATTTACTGCATCACCATCAGCCTAGGGCTGGCCATTCCCAGTCTCACAGCAAAGGACATCCCCACAGCTTCCATCTCAGCTGTGTCCCAGCAGCATGCAGGAGGTGAGGGTCATCCTACCTAAACTATACAGGGCCAGAGGTTTTCCATTATACTTACTCCAGGCTTATGGCTACACTGGGATTTCAGAGGGAGCATCTCTCCTCTGAGCTTCAATGGAGCAGGCTCTGAAATAAGCCACAGAAAGCAGTCTTGAAGGAAAGACCAAGAGGCTCAGAGAGCAGATTTACAAGACCATGTTACAAATATGTTTTTTAAATAAGAAAATTTTATTTCCACAGCAACACTTTTGATTATCAATCATTCGTGAGCTTTACCCAGGCCCCTTGCAACTGTAAGGGGACTAAATCAAGTCTGGGAGGAGCAGAGTCTTCAACTTGCACACTACCATCTCTCCAAAGCAGACCAAGCTGAGGAGCTGCCACCAAGCAGCACTTCTTAACTACCCCAGACTGTCAAAGCAACAAGGTGCTGTGTATCCACTGTAGAAAAAGGTCAGCCCCCCACAGAAGATGAAGGGCTGCTCCAGTTCAGAGCTCAAGGCAAAAAAAGGGAGATGGTTTGTGACCATCTCAAATGCAGGAGCTCTTCACATGCAGCACGAAGTCTCAAGCCATACCATAAGCCTGGGCCATAGATCCTCAGATCTGGTTCAGCAGTGTCTGGATTTGATGTTTGTGCCAACAGAAGCCTTGCCTTACTGCTTTGTAAAAGCAAGAAACACAAAGCTACCGAGAAAGACCTCACCATCTGTTATACATAACACAGACAGGTGAAGCTTTTGACACTGGTGAACTAAAGGCTTACTGCCAAAAATGCAAGTGGCAACTGAGTCCATCGCCAGACTAACTAAACAAAAGACCTACTGGATGTGTGGTGTGCACCAAAAACAAAGGCAGGTGACTAGAGTATTTATGAATCAACTCCTAACTGACTCCCACCTTTATTTGCCAAAATGAAGACACATTTAGTGTGATTGAATGCTCTTAAATAGATCAATCAAGGCAAGAAAGGTAACTGATACATACACCACTGTACTTTTCCCAGTTTGAATAAAGCAAATATATATTTTTTTTTTAATCAAAGGCCTAGTTAGTGAATTAATAGGAAAGAACAAACAGGTCCTCATCAGCCAGCTCTTCTGTGGGTGAGTCACATCATGGGCTAATACATTAAGAATAGGGATGGTACTGACAAGCATTGAAAATCCATAACGAAAAGGAGGAAAATCTATTCAGTACAAAGACCAAGAAAGGTGAGGAAGGAAGAAGGCACACGGCAATTGCTTTGGTTTGAACAATAATTCTTCCCATGAAGTTATTGAATTTGGCAATTTTTTTTGTTCAGGACAGTGCTGCCTCAGGTGTCAAGTGAACCGAACAGAAAGGAGTAGGTTTGCTTAGAATCCATATTGTAATATTTATAAGTGGAGCAGAGGATGCCTTTAATAAATAAGTCATTACCTGGACATCAGCTACAGTGCTTTCCAAGCAGAAAGCAAGCCAACATCTCTGCAAATTCAGGGCTGGCAGTTTCACTGAGATTTAATAAAGCTATTACTAGGGACAGCCAAAACACTTACATTTCAGTGCACTGGCACTGCAGTTGAAGAAATATTTCTCCATGCTTAATGCACAACACAATGGAATTTCAGTATTTACCAAGCAAGCCAAGAACTTCTAATTACCTAATATGAACTTAGGCAAAGAGCCATTATGTCTTAAGTTCTGAATTCAGTAAAACAGATCAGTGCATTGTTTCAACCAAGTAGGCATGCAGTTTATAAAGGAAATGCCTAATTGTGGAGTTCAGCTATGCATTGCAATATATGCTACTTAATGAAACAGGGAAGTTAACCAAGGCAGTAACTTACTTTAAAAAGCCCACAGTAGTGATTCAGAAGGTGAAACCAACATTAAATACAGGTGTCTAATTAAAACATTCTTATGCACATGAATTCCTCTGCAGTTACATAATTATGTCAGAGCCAGGATATCTCTGCAGCAAAGCATGTTTTCAGTGATCCCAGCTCCTGCATACCTCAGACCCTGTGACTGTAGTGGTCAAACCCATTCAGACCAGCTGATGGTCACTTGACTCTCCACACTATTTATACATTGCTCCATTAAGTGAAGCTTCTGATTGGGCTGAATAGATTTATGAAAACCCTGCCCAAGATTTCTTAACTGCCTTGCCAGACAGCACTAGTCCGAGCAAGCCTAGGGAGGTACACATTTGGCAGTGCCTTCTAAAACAACTTCCTAAAGGCAAAACCACCTGCATTCTCAGAGGTCAGCTAACTAGCTTGTTTTAAAAACTTAACTGTCAATAAATGCAGCCACAGTTACCTTTAACCAGGACCTATTTTTTGAGGTGACTTGACATACAGTCGTACAAAGATATGATACAAAAAGTTAAGAAACTGGCTGAGTTGTAAAAGTTTGCCCATAAAGGATGCTGTAAATGATGACTAACATGCAAAAAAGCCAACAAAACCAAACCTCCCTTCCACAAAAAAAAAACAAACACCCAAACAAAAACCACCAAACCCTTACAGATCAACTCAAAAGTTATATAGGCATAAACAAAATGTTTGATGCACACTTAAGCTGTTCACTGAAATTGATGGAATAATGAATAACTGAGTCCAGTTTTGAAGAGTGGCACAAAGCTTCCACGATAACAAGTCAAAGTTCCCCGAGAAGCTTCTCTATGCTGAACAGCATACAGAAGGATAACAACTTCCTTTTGATAATGCCTAC
This sequence comes from Tricholaema leucomelas, assembly GCA_013400475.1. NCBI lineage: Eukaryota > Metazoa > Chordata > Aves > Piciformes > Lybiidae > Tricholaema lacrymosa > Tricholaema leucomelas. Next base: position 409,821 of record WAAF01001754.1, read on the forward strand.
ATCAGAACCACACTGTTTTGCAAGCACATAGCATTCATTTATCAGCTACTGTCGGTAACTGCTCACACCCCAGAGTGTTGTACCTGTCTACTGGATGGTAACAATATGAGAAACCAAATTAAGTTATCCACCAAATCACAATTTTATATGAAGTCACTTCACTGTTCATAAAGAGAGCAAACAGTGCCAGTGCAGGTCCAGTGTTAAACAAATACCTTGCCAGAGGATTCCAGCTCAGTTCTTTACAAGGCATAGGGAAGGTATCTTTCTGCATGCTAACTGCAGAAACATACACACAGCTAAGATGTGCTTCGGTGGGCACAAACCTAGTGTTTCTAAGCATAAAGCAGGGTTACAGATCGGCAAAGAGGAAAAAAGGTGGAAAGTGAAAACACATTCCCCTGCCACCCACTCTATCCCACGTGTCTCTAGTTCCTCTCTTTAATCCAGACCCATGCAGGGCACGAGTTACAGACTGTCAGCAACCTCTATGCCTGTGTGATAAAGCCTGCCAGACTTGGTGGGCATTCATCAGGGTAGAGTGCATATATGGAAGAGACCCACCCAGTCATTTAAGCAGCAAATAGCTGGTGCTCACAGCATATCAACGTTATTGTAGTAGAGATGCTAAACAAGATTCAACAAGTGTCAAATAACTTTTCATCAGATCTTTACTTAGCTTAATGTCCTTCTTCTGAGCAGCATACCTGCATCTTACAATGTCACACCCCTAGCATGCCAGCTATTAAAAATTTGATTACTAATCCACCTGAAACACAAGTTGAAACTAAATGAGTTAAGCACAAGGATACTGTGTTTTTAGTGCAGATATGATTCAGCTGAGATTAAGACTAAATACTATTAAACTCTAACAATGCCTCTCTCAACACTCTAATAGTAGTACAGAGTCTTTAGTGACTGGGATCTGCAGGTTCATACTATGTCCTTACAGTGCAGTTCAAACTTGCATAGTACCTACTCTGTGTAGAAAATAGGGGCCCTCATCTTTAGTGACTCTGTCATTTATTTATGCTGGATACTTGTATACAGAGAGTAACAGGGAAAGAAATGACCAGTGTGACATGGCAATCTAGTGAATAACTCCAAAGGCATGCCAGAGATGATTTAAGTTTGATCCAGAAGTTGAATAATATGTTAAGTGACAGTAATTCCTAAGACTAATTCCCAGCGGTAAAAGTATGATCTGTCCACATACTCCTCAAGGACCTGAAGACAACTACTTTTCTAAGTGTAGTTAGTACTTCTTTCAGAGAAGACCAGCATTCCTATGTCTGACTTCGCAGGATAAGGCACTTGATTATTCAATTATGGAGACAATGCTACAAAGCCACTTGGTCCTGTAACCACACCCTGAGATGCGACAGGAGAGCAGTGAATACAAGTTAATTTACTGCCTTGTTCCCCACCCTCTCCTAACTGCTTTCCTCTGAAGTGAGCTCAACTAGGAGGTAAACACTTCAACAGCCCATTTTCTACTAGGTTCATATTGAGCTTTATATTTATGCTGTGAGCTTAAACAGTTTCTGGTTGGTCTCTTCTCCCAGACAACCAGCAACAGAACAAGGGGACACAGTCTCAAGTTGTGCTGGGGAAAGTATAGGCTGGATGTTAGGAGGAAGTTCTTCAGAGAGTGTGATCTGCCATTGGAATGGGCTGCCCAGGGCGGTGGTGGAGTCACCGTCCCTGGAGGTGTTTAAAAAAAAGACTGGATGAGGCACTTAGTGCCATGGTCTAGTTGACTGGATAGGGCTGGGTGATAGGTTGGACTGGATGATCTTGGAGGTCTCTTCCAACCTGGTTGATTCTATGATCACCATCCTAATCTACAGGAAAAATAACTCCACCCTCTTCAAGCAGACCTGGTTAAACTGGGGAAAACAGATATGGCTATTGACATACAAGTTTTGAACCAATTAGTTGTAAGCCTGTGTGATGGAGAAGCTGAGCTACAGGCACTGTCTGGGCATTACTTTTACCTTTCCCAGTAAATGTCAGAACCATCCCAGCAAAGAGAAACAAGTCCACCCCAGGTATTGAACCTGTTGTAGAGGTGGAAACTACTCTGGAAACAGAAGAGGCAAGTTACACGCTAGGAAAGTCTGAGTGTTATATTACTTAGATGTAACCTAAACTTTTTATAAGAAAATGCAAAGTCTACAACTTCAACAAAATCATACATCTTATGAAGTCTTAAGGTGGACATCTGAAAAAAAATTCATTAGGGAACATCAAAGCTCTCAGAATCCTGGAAATCTGAGCATTAACATCCAAACTAGAGTTGCCGTTAAAGTCCTCAGAAAATTTAAAATTAAGCCAGAATTGGTATTCCAGAGTGATCTCCAAATTATTTGGAAGATGCAGTACCTCACAGAAAGTAGGGATCACAATTATTTGTTAAGAAATATTTACAAGAGAAATCTGAAAGCCTGGGACAAATTTTATCTTGCTTGAAGATTATCACATCACAACAGCACGCTGCTATGCCACAGAGACCTAAATAAATATGTTTACTCCCAACTCACATGACTTTGCTTCCTTTAGACCATAAATGGGGAAGAGAAATACCTAGCAAAAGAGTAACAGGTACAAGGTACCACACAGCTTCCCAAAACAGGTACTTGTTCCACAGAATCAAGGCTAATATTCATTGATATTGAATCTAGATGAAGCAATATGCACCACTAAGTCACATGCAGGTTACAAACACCAATTGACACAGCTCTAGATAAGTTAAATATAGAATATTGCCTAAGTGAAAGCAGAAATAGTGATGTGTAAGGGTCAATGGCATCAATGCTGACAAATGTTTTTCAAGGTACTAAATTTCTTATTCCAACTTGCTACTCGCAGGCATCTTGTGGAAGAAGTCACACTAATCTAGCTTCCTAAGCTAACCAGCTGTATCATAACACAGAGGGACCAAGGGTCCATAGGGAAACACAAATACCCAGTCTTAGTAATATCACCACTGAAATGAAGATTCCTCTGCCTCCTCACCATATATAAATACAGAGGCACACACATCACCCTAGTGCAAATGAGATTAGGTAAACAAGTGCATTGACAGGGGAGACAGACGGCTGTCAGTACTGCTTCACCTTCTTTAAGCATTCAAGCAGAAAGACCTGTTTGGATCTGGGACTGTAACACAAGTGCAATCAGCTGAGTTGTTCATAAGGCTATTAACATCTGAGTGACACATGCAAGCCAAAGGCAGACCCCTCATGCTTGAAAACATATAGATAATTAGGAGGTAGGCAAAACAAATGGCTGCATCCATCAGTTCAAGAGCTCTATGTACTGGCAGCTAATCAGTAAGTTGTCAGAAAATGTCACAACTATGCTAAAGAGGCACAAAAGCCTAGGGTAAGTCCCAGGGATATAAGAGGTGCTGACAACAGTACATACTGCTGATAAAAGCTGCTGCTAACTTACAAAGATGACTCTGGTGTAGTCCCTAATGCTAGAAGAGGGTGTTAAATAGGATACCAAACAAAAAAAACCCCAGAAAGCTACAAATGTAATTGGTCAAGAAGTACGTGGCCACATTGCAGTATGAGGATTTAACTTTTACTTTATCCTTTCCTCAAAATGGGAAATACAGAACCTGGAAGAAAAGATGGAACTTGCGGAGATACTTTTTCCAATTGCTATAGCTACCAAGAAACTACCTTAACTACCACGGGGGCAGCACCAGCTGGGGAAGCATCTCTCCCACAGGAAATAATCTTCTGGCTTTTCTGTAATATGACCTGGTTTTAGACTATCTCCAAAAGATGAAAATTAGGCAAGGACTGTTGCTGTATGAAATGTAGCTGAAAAGAACCAGAAAGTATCTCAACTGAATACCCAATTGGGATGAGATCTCAAAAATCTTAGTAATATTCAGAGATTAACAATATATCTGCAACAGACAAATGAGAACAATGTTGTCCTCTGCTATGGTGATCTTAGCATGAAGATGGTAAATTTATTCAGTACAGGCAGAGACTATGACAAAAGGAATTCACAATACTGGTAAAATAAGGACCAGTGAGTTTGTAAAAAAGACTAAGAGAAATCCTGAGTAGTAGGAAAACAAAGCATTTTATCTTGCACAGATTGCTAATCGGTTCAGGCCATCCCAGAACAGTGTAACTGCAGCAATCACAAGATGGTCTCAGTTTTGAACTGTTTATGAAGGAGTATCTCCTACCAAAGCTTGAAGATTAACACTCCACTACTACAGTATGTAGTGGTGGACACTGACTAAACTCACTCTGCAATTCAAGAAGCTGTTCTTGGAGAGTTACAAGCACTGCATTACAACAGCAGGTGTGAAGTAGAGCTTCTCATCATGACTTCTAATCTGGTCCAAAAGGGGTACTGCAAAGGTATGTGAAGTGCCCATGACAGAGACTGAAATCCTTTCTGCATGCAAGTGGAGAATTCTGCCATTATTTCTGCTTCTCAACACACACTTAAGTAACTCAAACCAGACTGACTACAGGCATTGATACAAAACCAGTCTATACCTGACCCATTTTATCCAGCTCAGTGTACTGCAGTGCCCACTCAGTCATCATTACATTCAGCTCCTTAACAGGACATCTTATCTTAAAATGTGAGCATTATCTATTCCAAGAATACCACTGCAGAGCATGAGCAAGTCTCGTTATTCCACTGGGAAGTTTTATGAGTTCTGTAGGATTGCTTTCTATTTTATTCTAAGTGTTTTTAAGATAGTCAAGTACTGCATTATCTATAGTCTGCTAAAAAAGAAAGTCTTTTTGAATCAGGCCTACTCCAACTCAACAGCTTTCTGCCCAAGAGGGTTTTTTTTCATTACCAAAGATACAGCATGAAAAAATTATGGCAAAGTATATTCAGAAGGTAGAGTTTTAAAGACCAAGCATCCAAGAAGGACAGTGAGGATGACCAACCAAACCAAAACCTTTTTGTACACTTGAACACTACAAACATTTCAGAAGCGCAAACCACAACACGTAGAGTATGAGTACCGAGCAGGGGATACAGACTAATAACTTCACATGTGCATCTGTGACAGCACTGTGAATTAAGATCACACTTCAAAACAGAGATGGTTTAACAACTGAGGTGGTTGCAAACTCTCTCCAGCTGCAAGACATACTGACTTAAGTACGTCAGTACATATTTTGTTAAATGTCACCTATGGAGGCAGCCTGAGAAAGGTTATTGAGTCTGGAGAAGAAAGCTCCAAGGAGATTTTACTGTGCCATTAAGGCAGCCTGGAAGAAAGCTGGGGAGGGAATTATTAGGATGACAGGTAGTGCTAGGGCTAGGGGGAATGAAGCAAAACTACAAGTGGGTAAATTCAGATTGGATGGTAAGAAGTTCTTCACCATGAGGTTGGTGAGACACTGGAACAGGTTGTCCAGGGAGATGGAAGCCACATCCCTGGAAATTTTTAAGGCCAGGCTGGATATGGCTCTGAGCAACCTTATCTAGTGTGAGAAGTCCCTCCCCTGGCAGGGGGTTTGGAACTGCATGATCCTCGGGGTCCCTTCCAGCCCTGATAATTCTATGATTCTGTGAAAATCAGTAGCAATCTAATAAGCCTGTAAGACAAGCACAACATTCTATATCCCTTCACATAATTTCTCTAAAAGCAAGGTTATCTGAAGGAAAATTACTTTCAGTGAAAAATAAGCTGCACAACAGTCAGAAACATGTCTGACCCATTGCTACAATTAGGTTTAATCTTAGAGGCAATTAAATTTAATCTTGGAAGCAAAACCTTTAGAAGTAGATTCCTATTACAGGTCATGATGACATTAAGAAAAATTAAATATGGCCATATTATATTCAGATCTCATGCTGTACATGCTTTCATTCTTAATATCAGCTGGAGAGAAGAAAAAGCAAAAATGTCTCTGCAGTGCAATAGCAGTTTAAAACTCTATTATTATAGAGGCCAGGCAGATTTGTCCTGATGAACCATTTGGTAAACTCTACGTACACCTGATTAGTTTGTAAGGCACAGTGGTAACACAGGAACCACTACCAACCAGCCACTCTCATTACACCTCACTCTTTTCTGCAGTTAAGTGAGGAAGTCCAACCAAAAAATATGCATGTGAACATCTCAGACAAGCAGAAAGGACCACAGGTACTCTTTGACTGTTCATTCTATGTCTGCTAATGGCACGATCAACTTCAGACCAACTCTTCTATTTCTCTGCCCATAAGCTATGCACAGCTACTGCTGTATCACAGTATCACAGTATTACCAAGGTTGGAAGAGACCTCATAGATCATCAAGTCCAACCCGTTACCACAGAGCTCAAGGCTAGACCATGGCACCAAGTGCCACGTCCAATCCTGCCTTGAACAGCTCCAGGGACGGCGACTCCACCACCTCCCTGGGCAGCCCATTCCAGTAGCCAATGACTCTCTCAGGGAAGAACTTTCTCCTCACCTCAAGCCTAAATTTCCCCTGGCATAGCTTGAGGCTGTGTCCTCTTGTTCTGGTGCTGGCTGCCTGAGAGAAGAGAGCAACCTCTTCCTGGCTACAACCACCCCTCAGGTAGCTGTAGACAGCAATAAGGTCTCCCCTGAGCCCCCTCTTCTCAAGGCTAAACAATCCCAGCTCCCTCCGCCTCTCCTTGTAGGGCTTGTGCTCGAGGCCTCTCACCAGCCTCATTGCACACCTGTAAACAGGTGAAGTAAAGCATGAAACAACTCCTTTTTCTTTAAAGGAAGGCTATAAATGCAAGGACGTCCAAATACCTCACTAATAAATCAGAGTCACTCATTTACAATCTTTGGAGTTATGGACAGAAGAACTTTTTCATTCTAATAGTTTTCTACCTATACAACACATTTAGCACTATTCATAATGCACAGGTTTCTAGAGAAGAGATCTAGGAGCTATATATTTCCAACACATGTTCCAAACGTTTCCCCATCATCTGCACAGCAGCAGTTCCATCTAAATGAAGGGTATGCTGCCATTTGGAGGCTTGCTTCACCACCCCACTGTAGCAGTCTTCTAAAATCACCCTGGGGAAACATCCCCCTTTTTGTTGGCAGGATGCCTCACACAGCATCACTGAGTAACCGATGGGGAAATCCGATGCACTATACGAATACAAACGCCAGCACAAGATGGCCATTAGATGCACAGTTAGTTGCATATACCCATAAACTAAAGGAATTGCATTCAAACAGTCATTTGGGAGATAACACCATTCAGAGCCTAGATCCTGGTATAACCACAGCTTGCATAATCACAAGTAGTATATGTACAAAAAAAAAATCCACTACCTAAGTCATGAAGACTGGTAAAGTTGTTTAAAAATAAGTCATTCTAAACAGGCAAAGATTCAGAGTACAACCCAAACATTGTAAGTGAAAAGAATCCATCTGACATCTCAAAAACAGAGAGTCCTTTTTAATAATTGATGCCTTCAAGAGAACTTATTCAGCTAAAGCTGAGTATTAAGTCCTAGGAGATGCGGGGTACAGGTAGTGTTTTGTACAACATTTTGCCATGGCAACCAGGAAACAGAGCTACAGGTTCTAGTGGGTTTAACTGCTTTCACTATGAGGTGTGCTGAACAATTAAGTGTGTCCTTCAAATTCGTCAGAAGCTGTTTCTATCTACATCTCTAGCTGATGTACCACCAGAGCAGTAGTGAATCAATTGTACACAGACACATCATTGGAAATTCTCCTGAAAAAATACCCAAACGCCTCATCTCAAGGGCAAGTAGTGCAAACTGTGAGGGAAGACAGAGTGAAGCCAACTAGCATTCCCATCCAGCATTACTTGAGGAGAGAGGAGTTCAAAGTTCACTTTCACAGTTGATGTGGGTTTCCTTTAAGATGCCTGGAAAATGACTGTGTTGACCACATCCACATTCTGAAATACTTTTTTGAGAACTCCTAACGAAGCTTTAGCCAAAGGAACAGGAACTGACTCATTTGTACAGTACCCATGCACTGCACAGTCACTCTCAGATGTGTGCCCAAAATGCACATGGGCAGGGATAAAGCAGTGAAAACTCACATTCTGAGACATCTCAGTTGGGGATTTTATATTGATGCATTAGTTCTCTGCATGAAGGTGCATTTACAGTGCACCTTTATCACTACAGTCTGATGCTCCATGTCACAGACTGAAGACTGTTAGCTGAGTTTAAGACCATGAGCTCTCCACAGTGTATTTTACTATTTGCAACTCAACCTGGCCATAAACAAAGAGATAAATGAGCCAGCACGCTATTACAGCCTGGGTATAGAGTGGAAGAAGCACCTGTGTACCATCTCAGATGGACTTGACTGTACATACTGTGCATGAATTAATCCCCAGCAATTTTACTGCAAAATAAAGGCATTTGAAAGTCAAACTTTAAGGATCCAACAAATCTTTCCCGTATTTTCAAATCCCTTGTCAACATTCAGTGCACAGGAAAATAGTATGCAATGAAAGAGGCTCTGCACAGAACACGTATACTGCCAAGTATCACCTTGAGTCTGTTAGCTAGGTATGGACTTGCAAAAAACAGGCATCTCCATTTAGAAGTCAACTTTCTACAAAATAGGTGTGCCACTAAACCATTGTTTAAACCCACTGAAACTGCACTGAATCATTTCCCTAAATAGCATCACAATGAAGTGGGTGTGTTGTTTTTAAATCAAGGTGTCAGCTAAGCAAGTTCTTTTAACAATTTTTGGTTATCAGCACATCCCGAAAGCAGAAGATAAATCGCCTAAACTCCATAAAAGTTGTGCTTGCAAGGACAAGATGCCAACAAAGCAACTTTGCACCAAACAAACTGGGGGAGCTAAATGCCAGATTCCAGAAGAAAATATATTTGATCTGATTGTGGAATTACACTGCTCAGGATATCCATTAGAATATTTGCTGCTCATCTAACAAGGTTTCTGAATGCTATCCTTCATAATGAGGTTAACCTGACACCTCAGGAATAGTTTTCCCAATAGGTTTGCTTCTCCAAACTGTCAGGAAGAAGCAGCTTTATCTACAAGTGTTTGGTTTTGTTCTTTTTTTTTTTAAACCCCCTAAAGAAATATTTGACCAAACTTCCCTACCTCTATCTAGGTACTTTTTAATTGATGTGTACTGATGTGGTATTGAATTGCATACTGTTCCTCCACCACAGAATTACATGCTCTTAACTTCAGCCAAGGAGTGAGAAAGTTCCAGTAGGCAAATTTATCAGGCAGCAGATGTATATTGAAAGTTCTTATAATGAAAGTTCTCAAACCAATCAGGTCATAATCTCTAAGTTACAATTCACTGAGGGGCACTCTGCATACCACATGCACCTCTTCAGGCAGAAAGTCCCAGGGAAAATACAGCACTTGCTTAATACAGCTCCCTACCAGGTCAGGTAACTTAGCTGATGTGTTCTGTGTCTAATGCAAACAGCACTTCACAGCTGAGGGAATTAAAGATTTCATAGTTAAATATAATGCCACCTTCTGTATGCCCTTCCCAGTGTATGATCCATGTAACTTTCCCAGAGGGATTCTTTTCTATAACATTGCTACTAAAATACTTAATTTCCAAGAAAGAGACCTTTGTAGACAGGGTAACAGTCATAAGGCGTTTCTGGCATTAGAAAAAAGTGACACATTCAGTTTATTACATAAAGGTATCTCCTACAGTAACCTCGCTGCTATTCCTAATGCAATTACTAAAAGACCCCACCTTTCATATTCCAATGTGAATCACTCTTCCATACCCTTCCACCTACTAAGGGTGGATAGCCAGAACCAACACGGCAGTTGCAACTTTAAACACTGTCCTAACATCAGTGTACTTCTACTGATTGCGTGTGGATTAGAGAGTCCCAGAGGTTCATTCTTCCTACAGCCATGAACCAGTTGTGAGAAAGAACTTTGGCTTTAGGGTTTTTTTTTGTTTGAAGGAAAAAAAAAAAAAAATATATATCAGCTGCTGTATTACAGATTTTAGTGACCCCTGTTTGATATCCTCAGCTAGCAGTTTCTATGCAGTTCCAGAGAGACAAGCCATCACCCAGCTAAATCAACACCACTATTAGAAGTCAAGCTCACACTGCACCTGTTAGACCAAGGGTAGCATTTTTACATTCAGTATGTAAAGATGGAGAGGTTAGGTAGCAGCAGCGATTTCAACCTCTCAGACATTCAAGCATCAAAGCAGAGCTGGACTTCTGGACTTGACAACAGTGGAGGAGACAGGAAAACTAGTAACACTGAAGTGAACTCCCTTAAAAAAAAGTCACAGACAACTTCCACCAAAGGATTACCTACACCAGGCAGCAGACCAGAAGCAGAGTGGAAACAAATCAGTCACTTGACTTCCAGTTCCTTGCCCCAGCTACAAGGCTCATCCTCTCATCCACTTCCACCAAGTTACTCCTGAGTGTTAGCCACACTGCAGTGGGGCACAGTTTAGGTGGCTCTTACTAACAGAAAGAAGGACATAAACCTTTTAAAGATGCTCAGAAAACACAAGAATTTCCTTACGCAAGGATGAGGGCAGCTCCCTGCTGAAGCAATTGAATGCTTTCACAGCCCATACCACAGTGTTCCCTCTCTGAAACATGAGAGCTTCCAACACCTCACCCTCCTCGCGTCTTACTCTAGCTCTCCCTATCACAACTGCAAATACGATTATGCAACTTACATGAGCACTACATTTCCTATAGTTTCCGGAAGAAAGAATAAACATTGGGCTTCATCCTCATTCCACAGCTGCTCGTGGGGAGGGAGGCCTCCTATCCACTCCTTCCTTCCCTGAGGAATTTCAGCAGAGGGGCAGAGCTCTTCCAGCAGGGCTCCAGCTCAGCAGCCGGAGCCCGTTCCACTGCATGCCTGCTTCAGCTGCTGTCTGCCAAGCCCCGCTGGGGCATCAAGTGCTTCACCTACGTATGATTTCATATGACAAAATACCTGCCCATTTAGGGAGCTGACATCCTGAAGGCCAGCTATTGTTAGAGGTAAGTCGGAAGCACCAGTTATTAGGATGATCTCTATTTTTTCATTCACTAGGGACTATGTCGAGTGCAGACTTAATTTCTGAAGCTCATTAGTAGCCACAGTGCAGAGTGATTACTATTAGCACACATTCAAAGCACAAACAGTATCCAGCAGAACACTATTAGTCTCATTTACTTACTGAGAGGTCAGTGCTTCATCAAGCACCTAAAGAAATAGCCTCAAGCTTTTGCATGCTCAAATGATTCAGAAAGAATGATGCACCGAGTGATTAGTAATACTACGAATGTAGCCATTAATTATTTACCTGTTAGACCTTTCATGAACTCATTCAGAAGTTCAACTAAGCCCACGAGTTTGAAGAGTTAAATACTTGGTCACGTTACATGAGGATCTCCCTTACACAAAGGCTATTACTAGTGAGTCTAGTTAGGACTTCTCCAACATGAAAGATTTGCCTAAAAGTTTAATCTTTCAATGTATCAAGGGGACAGCTCAAAAAAGGACCACTTTCTCAGTTCTTTCATTTTAGACCCCTCCTGAAACAAGCAGCATAGACAATTATTCCATTTTACTCATACTCTACAATGAAGGCAGTGGAGCACTGGAACAGGTTGCGCAGAGAGGTGGTTGAGGCCCCGTCCCTAGAGACATTCAAGGTGAAGGTTGACAGGGCTCTGGGCAACCTGGTCTAGTTAAGGATACCTCTGCTTTTTGCAGGGTGGGTTGGACTAAATGACCTTCCGAGTTCCCTTCCAACCCAAATCATTCTGTGATTTTTCTGAACTTCCCACCCTTATTTTTGCTAGCACACAAACTTCCCTTCTCTGCTTCAGGTGGATACTGGCAAACATCTCCTGTTTTGATACAAGTCAGAAATATTATTTTATGTCCATATTCACATGATCATCTCCCATTCAAAGCATTAAAATTCCATTCCATAAAGCACATCTCCATCTCCAAGTGCCAAACTCTCAACATTGAACCTTTTAACTAAGCCTGCAAATTAGTGACATTGTATCAAGCATAAAACTTTAAGCCTGCTTTTAAAAATATATTCAATGCTGTTATTCAAGATTTGATTTAATGTCCATCCATCATCCTCCCAACCACAAATTAAAACAACAAAACAAAGCAGGCCCCTCAAAACCACAACAAAGCATTTTCAAGTGAAAATACAGACATTTGCTAATAAAAACCATTTTGTGTCTATTGCCCAACCACACACTTGTTAGGCAAGGGCAGCAGCAGATTAGTAAAACACAAATATTTAATTATTCACAAGTCATCCAGACCTGTGATGGTTCTCTTAAGGTGTGAACAGCTGGCTGCAAAATTTAGACCAGATGTTGCTCTTAAAATGAGCACCAATTTATCAACAAGCAGTTTCACCCTGATCAAGACAGCTACAAACTGCACAGCACTATGCACCTATTTATAGTAGATATTTCTGACAGTGAAGAAAAGTGAAACATCTGGTTCAAGATGATTATGAAACAAATTTCATCACATAACTACAGAGTATAACTTTTAAGTAGCACAAGCTGATGTGCGAGAACGAACCCAAGTCTACATGAAGATACTCATATGTATTAGGTAGAGTTACTCTAAAAAAGAAGTTCAGAATGACCATCAGAAGGCAAACTTTTTTTTCAAGCTGTTGACTTCAACTTCTCATTATGTAAAGAATAACTCCGGTCTGCAGATTCACAGGGACAGTTGCACCACTGTCTAGTACTAAAAGCAAGCACGCCCTCTTGAAACAAATAAGCATTTGCATATTCAAAGCAAAGGGTTTCCCCCCACCACCACCTTCATCAAAGACCTTTGGAGACAGACAGATATTATCAACATGGATGCATGCACTATTAAGAGTTTGATTTTGCCCCAATATCCAGCCATGCCAAATGTTTTATATTGTGTGCACGTGGCACCAGGGTAAGTGCATGGCTGCGGAGCGTGATCAGTAAGATATCAGCAAAACCTGCAACTCTGGCCTAGAAAACTATGTCTTGACTGATCACTAGAACACATTAACGATCACATGCTCTAACAAAGAAATAAAGCACATTTTAGAAGCAGGGAAGAATCTGGACAGGCCTATACAAAAAGGCAGCGAGTATTTCCATTAGAGAAACATAATGCCTGCTCAGTGTTTCTAGGCAATAGTTGTGTCAGATCATCAGTTTCCCCGGTTCAATACCCTGTCTTACAGCACATACTATGAGCTGTGCCAATATAGTATACTTTTTCTAAAATAAGAGCCAGAGCTGCTTCCATAAATTAGAATCTTGTTAGCCAGCTGTTGTCTATGGCAGTCAAAGATTAAAATTTTCACCTCTATAAAGAAATCAGACTCTCTAAAACCAGAATAATTTCTAGGATTAGAGACAGTGCTCTCCTGTGAACCATACCCAGTGCTGTCTTTCCCAGCAGCTTGTCCTGCCATAGATCAGCACACCAAATAGGCTCTATTTAGACTACACAAACTGAGATGCTTTGAGACTGTGAGGGGCATAAGAGTAGACAAGCATTATCAACTGGAAAAGAAGGTTCAAACTGTTCTTCAGCAAACAGTAGCAGATCAAACACCCCTAGGAGTAGTCAAGTTAGACAGTATCTTTATTGTCAGGTAAGCCTACAGAAAGCAAGCTTTTCTTCAGGGAATTGCAGAATATGCCCATCCCAGTATCTTTATAAACTGATCGGAAATACAGCCACGTGAATTTTCTTTATTAAAGCTAATGTAATCCTCTAGGCAGGGTGATAGTCTAGAGAATTTCTTAAGTGACACACAGTTCTTTCATTTTCCCAACTTCTATTTGTAGGTCATCATTCCACCATCAACTTCAAAGCCCTTACAGCAACTCCATAAAGTTTCTTGAGTCAATTCTTTAAACTTTGCTTCATTCATCTGAACCACAAAAGTATGTTTGCTGTCCTATGACTGTAGAGTTTCTAAGATACTACCACTTGTACCAGTAAATCCATTGAATCTTTACTGCTTATCAGTCTTTTTGAGCAATACACAGAAATGAGTTGATGTGTTTTTTGTATTATGAACTATGAAGCTACTACAATTACATTTACCATGTGAGTAAGAGACAGGAGTACTCAGACACGCTCCACCTAATTCTGCCCATCTAGGTTTAACTATTTTTTGGTGCTAAGGATTTTCAGCAAGACATTTAAAACAATATTAACAGCCTGTCACAAGCCTTCACATGTGCTACATCTTAATGCATGCATTTAGAAAGATCATTCCTCTTCGTCACAAATCCCGAGGAAGCAAGCAGCATCAGTTCAACTTTTTGAGTTCTTGCTGGAAGAATTTGTAAGAACAAATCAAATCATAGAACTACTGGATAACCCCCCCAAGAAAGCTACTTCAGTCACATTACACTGCATTTGGAACAGGTATAGGAGCAGAACTATCTGCAGTTCTAAAGTTACAGATGGTGAACAAGACACTTCTGCATCAATACAGAATGGCTTCCACATAAAGAATCCAGTTTTTATACCTCACCATAGTTAAGATGACAAAATGGGGAAGAAAAAAAAAAAAAAATCACTGCTCAAAGAATTGCAAAGTAAGTGAGCTAAGGAGCAGCTCCTCCTTCCCTTTACTATTTAACAAATATGTTTTTAGAGACTGGAAATTAGTATTCTTGCCTATTAAATGCTTTCCCTATGTTAAAGCTATCTAGGAGCATAACAGCTAATCCAAAGGAAAAAAATCCTGGACAACAGAGTAAGTAATGTTTTAAAAGGTGCCACCATAGCACTGTCAAAAGCAGTCTAGGAGGGAAAAAAAAAAAGAGAATCTATTAAAGACATTGCAACGACCTACATCATCTAACCAGTCTGAGACGCTAGGACATGGGAGGGTACACACCATACACTGGAAGCTTCCATAAGACATTGTAGTAGTTATAATGACTTCTGGTCTCCCTCACTCAAAATCCCATTTGTTTGGAAAAAGCTGTTTGTACCCAGGAGGTGGGTGTGTGCATGTGTGAAACGGGAGAGAAGTGTGACATGCATCAGCATGTTGTCTGACAACATAAACATTAATAAGGAGTCCAGAACCTGCTTTTATCCGACAATTCTGGGTAACGATATTCTGGCTGTTGTACCACAGAGGCAAGCATCTCCACACACGCCAACCAGAGAACCAAATTTTACAGAATCCATCCACTGCTGAAGTGCTACTAAAGAACTGAATAAATCAGGGACATTAAGTGAGCCAGCCATATATCCCTTTCAGCATTTCTCTTTCTCTGTCTGCCCTTGTCTACATCATTCAAGTAGCATCACTAGTAGTAATTAATAAACACTGTGTCATTATGATACATGGCAAAATTTACTTGTGACTTTTCACAAGTAATCATTTCAGATTACTCCTCCCATCATTTTCTAATTCCGAGTGTTTCCCTTTCAGAACAGATATTTTCATTACATACGTTCAGAAAAAGCAGACAGAGAGGGAAAAAAAAAAAAAATCACACTAAGAGAATGAATGTAAAATGTGGTTTTGTATGAGCTCATACACTACAAAATGTAAGGCTTGTGTTGTTAGGGTGGGTTTTTTTTAATGAATAAACTGGAACAGTCAACAGTATGACACAAACCAAAATACAAGTAACAGACATGATCTAAACAGAAATAGACTGGAACATGTTTATTTAATTTGCAGAAATTTCAGTTTACACTTAAATCAGTCAGCCTTCACCTCATACAGCGATTTCAAAACAGGTGAGTGAAAGTCAGTGGGAGGTGGATGATCATTTCACTAATAGACAACAAATCGACTACTTCTCTCCCACCCCCACCCCCCCCCCCAGAGCTGCGGCTATTTAAGCCTAGTATGTGCTTTTTACTTTCAGGAGAGCGGGGGGAAGGGAACAAGGGGACCTCTGGCAAGAATGCTAACCTTATGAATTCTTCCTCTGGAATTTTAATTGGTAAATCTATAAGTAAAAACGTACCCAGCTGCAGGGAGCTGGTCCCCAGCCCCACTACAATTACAGAGCCTCGGAGCCATTTGCTGAAGCCTAAAAAGAGCCTTTTCCTGGGGTGGCATCCAGCCACACCTGAGTTAAGGAAGAGACTTTGACAACAGAAGTTGGGTTACGCTCCTTCCGATTTGTGAGGGCATAGTGCCTCTGGAAGACACGCTTATCTCAAAATCTATTACTTTCATTGCTTCTCTTATTGGACATTTCCTACTCGTTTTTTTGCAATAAATTTAGCTACACAACAACCTTGAGCTCTATTTTTACATGCAGCATTGTTCAAAGAGCTTCCGAAAATTGTATTAGGAAAGAGAGAAGGGCCTTTGAACAATTAAGACAAGCTTCAGAACAAAAGTGTAATCTCAACTCTGGCTAGTTTCTTTTCCTTTCTAGAAAAAAATCTTCATCTGAGAAATTGAGACAGATGACAGCAAGAAGTTTAGAAAAATAAGAGAACCTCGGCTGATTCTGATGCACAACACACTGAAGGGCATTCTCTGGATGACACCTTTTGTCCTGTAACCAAACTGCTTTCTAAACGCGTCTTGAAGAAGTTACAGCTTGAAAAGAAAGAAAAAAATAAAGCTCACAGCTATCAGCTTGTCTGAGACACAAGTTTCCATTTCCACACAACAGCATATCCACTTTTTACTTTATTGACAAATACGTAAGGTCTACTTTTACAGACGCTACTGCTTCGCAGCTGACTCGCAGGTAGCTTTCACTGTGACAATTACTGTACCATATTTTTAAGTACAACCGAGAGAAACGACTTGATACACACTCACGTGGCAATCTGCTTTCTTTAGTTTCTAGATCACATTGCATTCACAAGTCTAGTAAAAAACCAACACTCTAGATATGTGCATTTCACACTATAGTTCTACCTTGAAGTAATGCCTCTGAACTACATTTCTTCTTTTTCTCTAAATACTTTGAGGATATTAAGTAATAGGCACTTGGGAAGTTACACCTACTTTTAGCATGCAGAAAGCAAACGATTTCGCCTAGTTAGCGATTTAAAGTCACTTCACTTTCCACGTAGGAAAAACAATAGCTAAGCAAAGTTAGAAGAGCCTGCCAGCCCCAGCCTCCCGCTCTGGGCAGGAACCCCGACTCCCACACGCAGGGGACACTTTGCTCATTACAAGTCACACCTGAGCACCACGATCCGCGTGTGCACTTTCTATGGAAGGAGTAAGCAGCTCGGTGCGACAAGGAAGTTGCAGCCACACGTGCTGCAGATACTTCCATCCACGGCGTTAAGACGCGTCCGAGAAACGTGAGAGGGGCAGAGCTGAGAGACCCCTGGCACTCTTCCCTCCCTCTCGCCCCCAGGTGAGCCGACTTCCCAGTCCCAAAGGAACTCACGGCCGTGGGCCGGAGCCCGTTCTTGCCGCCGTCGCCACCCGAACCAGGGCCGGACGATCCCCCACCAGGCGGACGCAGCCGCTCCTCACTTACCCGTGTCGAGCCGAGAGGCGCTCCCAGATGACAGGCGGCGCCTGTACGCCCCGAGCCCCACCGTGCCACTCTCACCGAGCACCGGTTGCACTGCCGTAGCGGCGGCGCTGCGCGCGGCCAGCGGAGCCCGCACCAGCCGCAGAAGCGTGGCCGAGCAGGGCCGGGAACGGGGCTGGGCGGCCGCGGCCGCCGTACGCCGCTCTTATAGCGACCCGCCAATTAAGGGCGGCCAATGGGCGGGCGGCAGCCACGTGACGGGGCAGTTCCAATTACGGCGGAGAATTTTCTGAATTAGCGGGGTTACACAAAGGACACTCATTGAGGGGAAGGAAAAAAGGGCAGCGAGCGGGAGCGGGAACGCCCAGCCGGAGCCTGCTGGTGATTTAAAGCAGGAAACTCCCTCGCCTCACACAGACACGGCCGCATTCAGCACCGGCCAGCAGCTCCGCGGGAGGAATGTCTGGCGCACATTACGCTAATCCTCGCCCCCGAGGTTGGCTTTGCGCGGCCATCGCCTTGTTCCCTTCCCCCTGCCAAGGCGCTGGATTCGAGGGGGGGGGGGGGGAAGAGGGGAGAAGCGAAAAGCAGCACCTCCCACCTCATCCGCGGAAAGTAAGCCGTGTTTGTTAAATATGTAAAAGTATTTTCAAGTATAAACTGGAAATGGCTGGCAAAGCATAGGCTGGTAGTGACCAGTGCGCCAGCACCGCTCTGCAAAACTGGCGTGCAGCGGATCACGCGAGTCAATAAATGGAGAGTTATTGAAAGGCGTCGGACAATTAGCAGCTACTGGCTCTTCGTGCCAGGAAAGACTCCTGGCGTGAAAAACGCTCCCATGCTAACCCACACTTCAAGTTTTTATTTTGAGGATCTCTGTGTGAAGAGATTAAGAAGCATGTAAGAAACAGGCTCTCGCTGAAAAGCAATACTGAAAGCCTCACCTGCCCACAACCCCTCAAAGAACACGGGCCCGCACCTCGCCTCCCGAGCGCCTTCAGCGCCTGCCTGAGACGCGGCCCCAAGCCGCGCTTCATCTCCATTTTCCTAGCCTAAAGAAACACGTGTGGTCACCTACACACGCAGCAAACGCCTTCCGAGGCACAACCGGAACAACGGCGAGCCTGCCTGCCACTGACAAGCTGTGCCAATCCCAATTTATGGGCAGGAAACGTATGCCAGGACAAACCAGTCGAGATGACTCAAATCGCCTCTCCCCCACCCTCCTGTTCCACAGAACAACAGCCCTCTTTAGCAACGAGGAGTAGGACCTCTTGGAGGAATGACTCAAAGCTGCTCTCTGCTCTCAAGGGTAGGGGGCGGAACACAACAGAACAGAAAACACCCAATTCCCCCTCCCCCCCGCTTTTTCACATCATATATTTATTATGCATACAACAACTGTCTAGAGGTAATCAACGAGATAAAGACAAACAAATCTAGTTTCACCACAAGATAAGTTTACTGAGGTCAAACCCAAGGGAAAACTAATCTAACCACATTTTCAATTTGTTTGGAATATTCCATAGCCCAGTGAAACCATAAAATGACAAAAACATCCTATCCTAGAATAGCATGAGGATAACAAAAAAAAGTTATGTTTAATTAAAGGCAGATGACCTAATAAAAATGTCACACTCATGCTGCATGCATATAAGACTCTATCAACTTTTCATCTAGTCAAGTTTTTAAAGGTTATGGTCCTACATTTTAGCCTTTAGGTGGTAGGTTTTTATCTTGGATTTAAAAGATTTGAATAAGGGTACTCGAAAATTGTAGCTATAGCTCAAAATTTTAGTCTTTATCCTGTTATGAGCCTTAAACCAACAACATTTAGTGATTTTTAAGTTACAGGTAGCCAGATAAGCTTAAGAAGAGTTACACGGTCCATCTTCTTGAGACACAGTGAATAAATCTGTCAAAATGGCTATGGGTTTTCTATAAACACAAAAAACTGGGAGCTTAATAGCTCTTGCTAGGAGTTTAATGTCAGACAGCAGAACCCCAGAAAAGACCTAGCACAACAGGCATAGCAGAAGAAATGAGGCATTGAAAAGCAAAGCTCATAACACCTCTTAATGATATTTTGAGACTGACCATATCTCCATTTTGAAAAGAGCTGCAGCTTCTCCTCAGCTCCTGCAATTGGAAGGTTGTTTGAGAAGTTCCTTCTGATGATTTGGACCTTTTTTTTTTTTTTTTTCCCTAAAATGTCCATCTTAATCTTATTCAGAGCTAGATGTTGGCACAACATCAAATGATCATCATTGTCCTCTCTTTGCTAAAACAGGGCTTTTCCTTTTCCTGTGCTCTACCACAAATGCCCCCATTCTTCCATTCTGCAGCTCGTTGGTAGACAGCAGTCATATCTGTCTTTGATTCTGAAGAGATATTTAAGCCTAATGATTTTATCATGCTTCATCTCTAAGTTGTTCCCAAAGCATTTATTAGGAGGTTCTGCCTGCAAATAATTTAGATTAAAACAATCAAATTATTTTACTGCTCTTCTTGAACGGAAACCATGACTCAGATGAGCCAAACACAAAATATTCCACCAAAGTATTCTATGTATAGCATTTGTGTGAATTCGTGTGGCTGGAGCCAGCCAAATAACATAAGTACTCCATAATGGAAAAGCTGATTAACCATTATAAATACTTCAGAAGTACATTTCAAGGTAAATCCTCATAATATCCCTGTGAAATGGTAGACTTTAGTCTCCTTTACAAAATGAGAAAAGAGAGGTCGGTAATAATTAAAAAGGTCAGTAATTAAGAGGTCAGTAATTAAAACGTTTTGACCAACATCACAGAAGTTTCCATGAGGAACTGAGTTGCACTGAAGGAGCTCTTGGCTCCCTGTCCCATGCCCTATCTCCTGGAGCACGCTATGTATCTTATCCCAGCCTACTGCTGAGCTGGATGATCTGCAGTTGCCTTCTACTGACTAAAACGTAGCATTCAAAAATGACAGCAGCTGGCATCTAATGGGGCAAGATGTTCTTCTTTCACTGTTGACCTCATTGTGGAGAATAACTTTCTTTGGTAAATTCGGTACAGTTTACGGTGATAGCATTTTAGCTCATGTTAGAGGGACTGGGGTCAGAGGTTTGTCCTACTGCAGAAAAAGACTGCAGAAAGGTGCATCATCGAGTTGCTGATAGTGATGGTCTAGTTTCAGCAACTTAGCTAGGGCTGAAATTCAGCTGTCTGTTGTACTTTCTGGGAGAGGGGATACTTAATTTTAACATAGAAAGCCAATTAGAGCAGGAAGGGAGAGAATGAGGAACGTGGAAGGCAAGGTACCTGGTCTCTTCATCCTAGTCTGTGCACCCTCACAGACAAAAGCATTCACCTATTCTATTTTTTTTTTCTACTATTTCCCTAGGAGACCTGTTTCCTGCCTTATCCAGCACTTCTCTCCCCACAGCAAAGTTTCCTTGTTTTTCTTTTTGTGTCTAGATCCAAATGAAATGGGTAAATTGCCTGATTCCTTTCATGAGGCTCGGCATTAGTACAGGACACAGGGGCAAGAGGCTTCTGATCCAAGTGAGGTGTCAGCACCCCACAATACTGCCAAAGGCCACCACCTACCCCACCTTAGGAACTCCCACTCCTTAGGGAGTTAGGCAACCCAAGCTAGACAGTTCCTATCTTGCATAGCAATGCAGGAGAAGGAGAGGAAAAGGCCACGAAGAGGCCACCCAGGCAGACCACTCTTCCCTCTCCAGGTCAATTTTATTCCTGACAGTACTTGGTGATCAGAACTCGAAGGACAGAAGTCACCTTAGGAGAGGGTTAGAAAACTTTGTGTTTCCCTAAGGAAAAAAATGAGCTCCACGGTAAACTGGCACTGCTCTTAATGGTGATCGTGCTACAGGCCTCCGCTGCCAGAGGGGAAGAGTCCAGCATACAGTGATGCACCTAGCTGGGATGTCACTGGGACATGTGAACCAGGTGCATAGTCACAGACCATGGGCATGTGTGTATGTAGTGATAGTTTCCTTGTAGTAGCTATACAGAAATTAATTTTCTCCTTTTTCCCCCTATAGATCCCCTTTCTTTTTTTGGGATAACTTTTGCCTTTATGGAAAAATTAAAGCTCGTAAGCTCAGAGCTAAGGAGACATACCTCATTCAACCAGCAAGTTAATAAGTTCACCTTTTCTGGGTAAACAAGTGGTCTAGGCTCTGAGAATACTGTTTTTCTTTTTTTTTTTTTTAAATCTTCTTTGAATTCTAACCTTAAGGTATCACCTATTTGTCTCTAGTAAGACTGGAGAGGCTGCATCAGCATGCTTAGTTAAAAACAAGCTTTCCCAGCAGCCTATGCAAGTTGTGGCGCTACTGTGATTGATTCATAGCATCAGTGTGCATGAAGTCCTCAGTGGTATGTACATAAATGTACATGTCAGGTTTCACAGGCACTAAGCTGTTTGTAACTTCCACTGGGATTGTTGGACTGCGTCACTTCTACACACCACATCTCTGCAAACATCTCTTTTTCATGTATAAAACATTTATTTTGAACGTTTCTAGTGTCTGATCACAGAACTTGAGCTGTGTTCAGCCTTCAACTCTTAGGAACCATGGCTTGTCAGATACAACGGTGAGCTCAGCTGTAACCTTCATACTTCTAGCAGCAGGTGAAGACGGAAGATTGCCATCACCCAAACAAAGCTGATGGAAACAGGACACACTGCTATGCATTTGTGTAATGAAAGTGGTGCAGCTTTTAATCTCTTCTTAGGGAAAAAGTTGTTAAGGTCTAAAGATGAGATTATTAAAGACTAGTTTTAAAAAGGCAAAGATAATATTATAGTAAGCTTTTCTGGTACTCCATTTCCACAAGAATCCCTATAGAGGGTTTCCTCAAAAATATTTTTCTCTGGGAAAGGCAGACTCACAAAAAATAGAACTTGGACAATTGTAACATTAATTGCTGTATCTTTGCTAAACTCCTAAGAGCAAGCATGTCTCAAGATCAGTACCGTACTGTTGTCTGTTAAAGGAACACGAAAAACAGAGCACTGCTGCTGCCTCCACACCAATCGTGGAAAGGAAGCCTAACAAGACTCATATCAACATAAGTAACACAGCAGCTTAAAGAAGGATTTAATTTGCTCTGTTTTTAAGGAGCTACTCAACTTTTGCAGACTACAGTGACATAAATATACAGTGGGTGAGGGAGGGGGTGATTTGGGTGGGAGAAGAGGAGGATGGAGGAGGACAGGGTTTTATGCCAAGAGCTGAATCATAACCATGTGAGTAATTTTGCGTGTTTTTTTTCCTTAAGGGTATGAATCAAATTAAATTTGTTTTGCTGTGGGTGAAGGAAGAGAGAATATAATAGCATGAATCAGAGCTATCATCAAATATGTGGCACAGACTAAAAATTAATTACAATTACTGCCTTCTAAAAAGTTGCTGCCATAAGATGCAGCAATTTTGTTAATCAATATAATCCATTTTAAAAAAATCTGAGGAATTAGAACCTTTCAATTACTTTCCTCTTCCTTTTAATGTTTTCCTATTGGATCAGAAAAATATTAACACCTTTAAACAAAATCTTGCTTAATCTCTTAGATGCTCTTTTGCTCCAGTGGTGAAACAACTGCTGCTAATAATGATAAGCAGATATTAGACTCCATGTGATCTCATCAGTCAAGGCTAGCTTGAGGATGAATCCACAAAGAACACACTTTACTGCCTTAGCACAGACTTTTGATTAGGCATTCTAATAAAGACAATTTAATAAATAAAAAATGCAAACAGAAGAACATTCAATATCCCTTTGTCTTTTTCTGCAAGAGCAGAAAAGTGTGCATTAGACACTGGATTTTCTGTACTTTGGAATAGCAAATTATGTGGTAGTGGGAAAACCATCAGAGGCTCAGAACTTACCTCTAGAAAGAGGCTAACATAGATACTTGTAAACAAAAGCACACATTATTAGTTATAAGCTAGTTAGATTACCAAAGACATATGTATTTTTTGTACTGGGTAAGAAATCACCAATTCTGGATAACTAAAAATGTAGTGAATCTATGCCTCCAAGTCTCTAGTATGGAGAAAACAGTATTTAATTCACTCTCTGCAAAATACAATAAAGCTAGAGCAAGACATCATTTGGAATCAATTCTTCCCCTTAAACAACTCCAGATCTTTCCCATAGTAATCCTCTTGCACGTGCCCTGCAAAAATCTCCGCAGAAAAGGCTGGTGTACAGCGTGTTCAGAAAGTTGACAAAACCATGTGCCTTAAAGATGCGATCACCAGTTGGACAAAAAACTTCTGTGGAGACCTCTGCAAGTGCTGTGAATTTCCAGTGGTGTTGGGGTGAGGTAGGGGGAAAGGAGAAAATGGAAGATCTCTTGGGTAACCTCAGCCAAGCCCAAAGAATAACAACATGTGCATGTGTGTGTTTTACAGTTCCCATTCAGACCTCAGCCTGTGAATATATAGCCAATACCTGCCCTGGAGTGAAGACTTAACCCTCACCCTGCTCTTACAGCAGCCACAGATCACAAGCTCCAGCAGAATCAGTGGCTGAGGTTTCTGCCTACTGCAAGCTGATGCCACCCCACTGACATTCATGTCAACGTACAAACCAGCTTCATTCCTGATGAGATTTCCTAGTGGTCTTTGAGACAGTCAATCTATCTTAAAGTTGGAGTTGATGATTTCAAAGGTATTTTCTAACCAAAATGGTTCTAAAACTCAGAACTAAGAAGGTGTTTCAGAGACCTAGAGGACCAATAGTCTGCCCATGAGTGGTCAGAAAGTTTCATGGCCAACAGCATATCAGAATTCCCCTTACTTTCCTGCTGGAAGCCCCCCTTTGACAGTCTCAAATACCAAGTTAACTGGCCAGACAACTTTATTGCTACCTTGTGGAAAATGTCCTTCCTTTTTTCAGTATCATTCAGTATACAGTTTCATTCAAGCCTCTCTCAGTTATCAGGTAGTATGGGAGTCCAGCCAACTATCAGTGTTTGGTGAGAGGCATATTTGGCCACGTCTCAGATTATCACAGCCTTTAAAAGCGTCTCACAATTTTACTTCAGATGTGGGACATATGTGAGGGGGAACAAAAGAACTCAGACTGTTTTGCAATAAACCACTCAGGACTGAAGAATTATTAGACAAGAGTATCCACTGGAATCACTCTGTAAATAATAGCAATAGAAACTCTATGACAAAACAGCAATAGAAATTCTCCTACAAAGAAATCAGTACCACTCTGTAGCCACCAGTATTTTGAGACTGCTTGCTGTTGTGATGGCATAGGAATGTAAGAATTGTTTTCTTTATATTCACAGTCTCAAGGAAGGTCAATTCTCCTTCACATCACTCAGGAGAAAAATCATTCATGATCCCTAATTACAGCTTTTACTTGCAATGAAGAATAAGCTCCAGGTAGAAATAAAATGCAAGCAGCCAAAAGTTAGCCAGAGAAGGCTTACCACATCTCTGCTCATCTTTATTTCTAACACCATAGTATAGATTGGCACAGGTAGTGAGTTGATTTCCCACCCCTACCCCTCATTTGTGGTGCAATTATTTCTCCAGTACAGTGAATAAACCAAACTCCTCAAATGCTCTTCATCCTTATATTGCCTTGCAATGGCAGAGCTTAGTAGGTCTGTTAACTGTCCTCCAGATGATATTTCACCACTTAGTAAAGTTAATTCCCAGCTTTCCATAACAAAAACCTGCCATTTTGTGCAGGTGTTAGATAGATAGGAAAACAACACTTTTCTTTGGCAAAAAAAAAAAAAAAAGACTCTGCAGCAATACAGCTCAGAGCAGTAACATTCCCAGGCACTAAGCAGAAAGCTCTCACAACCCAGTTCCAGACACGGCAATACAGCTCAGAGCAGTAACATTCCCAGCCACTAAGCAGAAAGCTCTCACAACCCAGTTCTAGATACAGCAATGCAGCTCAGAGCAGTAACATTCCCAGGCACTAAGCAGAAAGCTCTCACAACCCAGTTCTAGATACAGCAATGCAGCTCAGAGCAGTAACATTCCCAGGCACTAAGCAGAAAGCTCTCACAACCCAGTTCTAGATACGGCAATACAGCTCAGAGCAGTAACATTCCCAGGCACTAAGCAGAAAGCTCTCACAACCCAGTTCTAGATACAGCAATGCAGCTCAGAGCAGTAACATTCCCAGGCACTAAGCAGAAAGCTCTCACAACCCAGTCCCAGATACTAATCATGTTTTAAATATGTCTGGTTGACTGGATAGGGCTGGGTGATAGGTTGGACTGGATGATCTTGGAGGTCTCTTCCAACCTGGTTGATTCTATTCTAATCTATAATATGTATTATGTATTGTAGATATACAATATATGAAATATTGTATATTTTAGCTATGAGGTTTTAAACTAGTTGCTAGAAAGTATCTCTGCTACCTGCTTATCTCCTGTCTCAGTGTCAGACTCAAAAAGGAGCCCTCTATCTGGCCAGTTTGGCTACAAAACCAGTTGAAGAGTAGAAGGTAATCTTTTTTGGTCCAAGTACAGGAAAGAAAACAAGAAAACATACTTATGCGCTTGGCAAAATCATTAGGGATTTATCTGAACATCAGAAATTTTGGCAGAAAACCCCCTGTAAAGGCAATGGCTTTAAATTAGTACATACATTACTAATACTTTAGTCAATGGCTTAAGAAAGATTTCTGAAAGTAGCTAAGTGAGAACTGAAATTCTGTCGTGCTTTCAGAAAAGTCACACATCCTGTAGGTTTCTAGAATTGCTGAAACAGATCAAGAAAAACTGATGGGAAATTCCATTTGAAAACGCCAACACTTGCAAATACAGTTTGAAGCATGGGATGGGAACTTGGTTAAAAAAAAAAAAAAAGAAGCACAAATATTTCTCCATGATTGTATATTTCATTTCTCCCCCCCCCTCCCCAGTCCTATGAAGGAAAAACTATAGGAAGGGTGGGGGGGTGTTTGTGGATGACTCTGAGGAAATTGCAGTTGTAGTTAAGAGTATGATACACTCCTAAAAGCATAAGAAAACACAGAGCTTTTTTTCCTTCAAGACTCACAGGCACAGTGCAGCATTGGGTAATCCATTGCTTTCCCTGCCCTGCAATTTTAGTTCTTTTCCCTGCCATGTAACTTTACAAGGCAGTCCAGGACTATGATTTTTGATGAATTTGGAATGGATGCACATGTGAGCATTTCAATTAGCCTGTGAATCCTGAAACCTGGTTTCTGTAATTTGTTTTATGATACGTTCCAGGAGAGGTCTTCACACAGAAGAGAGGGAGTTCTGATCTTGCACCTGATACACAGCCAACAAGAGGCATTTGGTTTGCAAGGATTAGTGAAGTCACTGCAAGCTAATTCATATGTGTGCAATTGCTTCTGCAGCCCAGAATTACATCCAGGGGATGGTCACAATACTAATAAACACAAACTTAATTTAACACCTCCTAAATTACAAGGCAACTCTTATCAGTGTTAGACTGTAAGCTTCTTGGGGCTGAGATGGTCTTGTCTGCCTCTCTTGTAGAGCATTAATCACGCTGTGGGTGCTTATAGCTAATAAGATGCATGTAAATCTATTCTGATGTGGTTTTTTGCCACTTCAGACTACAGAAGAGTCACACACATAGGCATACTCTTACCTCTCTACCTAATGATACACTAATGCACCTAATTGAAAAAACAAGTCCTGATAGGAACAGAAAGACTTTATTTTTATTTATGCCACCCAGACAGAGTCTGTGGCTATAGATTGCAAATAGTTGGCAAAACCTAAACCGCAAGTATGCAACTGCGCTGTGAGTAATAAAGATAATGTTTGTGTTTTGTTTATGAAGAGCTCTAACCAACACACCAAAGCGAGCATACTGAAACCAAACAATACTCAGATCTTCAGAAAAAACCTCAGAGGATCCAATTCATGCAATTTAATGACTTTGGTCTTTAATAGGCTAAACACTGCTTAACATTTACAAGCAGTAATTCCAAGCTGGAAAAATGTGATGTAGCTAGTTGCCTGATTCTATTCCCTCCACTAAAGTCCAAACAAATCAAGCTGTGTTACTGAGGGGAAAATAAAACACACCTACAAAATTCCCGTGCCCTGAAGCTTGAGAAATGCTGTATTGCTCTGCCAACAGGGAATTCCTCTGTGTCTGGAGTCACGTGTAATATATGGGAATCTCATAGGTACTTCATTGGGATGAGCAACCTCCATATGACTGACAATACACTAATACTCATGTGGAGTCCATGGATAATAAATATATTCTATACCTCTGAAAAAAAAAAACCCTCCCTAGAATTAAGAAAAATTGCCCACACAAAGAGTAATAAGAAAGGAAGCCATGCTGAGATAAGACATCTTCCTAACAGATACATTTCTACTTTGGCTCAATATCATTTTGATCTAGCATCCAACATTACTGACAAGCATGTTGCTTTTATTTAGGACAATCTGAATATATTTTATGTCCAGATCTACACACTATTCTCACGTGCCAAATGCTGGTGAGAAAGAGCTTCATGACACATCAAAAATAACAGCACGTTTCCTGTCCTTCTCTTCATCCATCCGCCAACTTACTGCAGCAGGGAATTCTGAAGTCCCTTTGAGAATGTGGGCATGTTCAAGGATTGCTGAGGGACCAGCAATCTCACTGTGTATTTGATGCTCCACTGACAGGGAATTCAGAAGGGGATCCCTTTCCTGCATGCAGAATTTGCAGGGTTAGGAGGCAGGGTTACAGCTCCTCTGAAGTAATTAATCAGTTCACTCATCCAACAGCATACTTTGGACTGCAAGGAGATTGTACTAAGGAGTGACTGCAGGGTGGCAGAGCATTGTTCACTATGACCAATGAACTAATGGCAGTCATGTCCTACTAACTAGGGATGCATTTTCACTAGTTGTTAACATTCTCCCAGCAGTTCTGTCAAGTCTGAATTCCTTGACCATTCACAGAGACATTTTGATAGTACTCCAACTGGAAGACAGATGGGAAGTCAAGGATCCAACTGGTTCCTTCCTACAGGGCACACCAGAGGCAGTCTGGACAGCTGTACCTCACAGACTTTCCCTGAAAAACGTTGACCAAAACTGCCAACACATACCTTACAAGGCAGTGAAGCAGAGCCTGGTCTATAATACCACTCTTTCCAAGCCCTATGTGTCACAAAAGTATTCAAAAGAGCCAGCGAAATCATCCCTGAAAGAAGTTGCCCAAGAAAATGTAGGGAGCCTGGCTCAGAGAACTCAACCCTAAAGTTTCACCTAGAAGAAGAGACTTCATCTAAGCCACAGCCTGCCTCTGTCAGCACAGAGCTGGCACACTTTAGTTTTCCAGTCCATGGTTCTTACCTTCCACAAGCAGACAGATCCCTCTGGAAATGCTGCCAAACAAGAACCAAAACCTGAGTTGGCTGGGGCCCAAACCTTCCCGGCAATCAGGTGCTTAAGCACAGACAATATTGTCCTACTGTCACCTGCCTGAGCAGACAGCTCTGGTTTAATTTCCCAGATTTACTTTGACTGCTATGACACATGACTATGTCTGGAAAACTGCTTTGGTAGAACCTCTTTGCTAGCAAAAAATATCACAAAGGCAACCTTGAGGAGCGACACACATGCAGAAAAGCCCAATGGAAATAATCACTTCCAAACAAAAAGCACTCCAGCGATATTAAATCTTCTGTTCTAAGCCAGCTAGCTGCTCCTAATGAAAATCTTCTGGTGATTTGGCTAGGAAGGGCTTGAAGAAAGAGAGATTGCCTTATCCTCATGCTATATGCTCTGCAATCATCACTGTATGGGAGGCTGGGACCTTGCTTAATGGTTTCCTCAGGGAGAGCCTTGGCAAATATGGCACTGGAAGATAACAGCCCTTGTCTGAGTATCACTATCCTACACACTGGGACAATTGTGAAATACTCCTGTAGAAATCCTATCAACCTGTAGCTGGAGAGGAAGGACCAGCATGGGATGTGCGTGCATGTAAGAGAGAACACAGAGACAACTAAAGATGAAAAGCAAAACCAAAAAACCCTGAAACACAACAAACAAAGAAAAAACAAATCCTAAAGAAAAAAAGAAAGCTCCAAGAATAACTAAGAGGTTTCCAAGGATGACTTCCCTGCTTCCATACCCCTATTATTCCCTCTCTGCTATGTGCTCACCCCCTTTTTAAACAGATCCACACCACAACCATCACAGCAATTAATTTGACAAACCTGAATGACTCCTTAAGCTGCTGGGAACCCTGTACGATCTTTGAAGTGTTTATCTGGCCAGCTGTCCCAAAAGCACCACCTTGGTAATTTCTCATCAAAGCTCCTTAAGCTCCCTGTTTGCTCAACTGCCTAACGATCTTATTCACAGACCTCCACTGGGAAAACGCATGCAAACAGTTGCTAAAGCCTTCCAAAGCAAACAAAGAGTGACCAGCATATCTTCTTTCCTTCATGCTGGGGAAGTTGTCAGTTCTCTTATTGAACACTCCCGTGCCCCAACACCCGAATCATTCCATTTCACAAGGGAAAGCTTTCAGTTGAATCTCTCCCAAAGCAACTCCAAACATCACTGCACATGCAATACCAACACTTGTTTCTCAGCCATGCTGGTGGCACTGAAAGGCATGCTGACTACAAAAAGAGGAGACTGAAGGATGACTCATTGATGTTTATAAATATACAAAGGGTGAGTGCCAAGAGGATGGAGCCAGGCTCTGCTTGGTGATGCCCAATGACAGGACAAGGGGCAATGGGTGGAAGTTGAAGCATAAGAAGTTCTGTGGAAACACAAGGAAAAGGTTTTTCACTGTGAGGGTGACAGAACACTGCAACAGGCTGCCCGGGGGGGTTGTGGAGTCTCCCTCTCTGGAGATAGCGAAGACCCACCTGGATGTGTTGCTGTGTGATCTGGTATAGGTGGCCCTGTTCTGGCAGGGGAGTGGGACTGGATGATCCTTCGAGGTCACTTCCAGCCCCTAACCTTCTGTGATTCTGTGAAATTCAAAACTTACACATAAAGAAAGGACATTTAGGTAGACTAAGAGCCCTGCTTCCATCTTCCTGCCCCACAGCAGTCCTCCCATGACACAGATGCAGTGAAGTTTGGCAAGAGTACGTATACCCCACGCACAGGAATCTTTTGATTTCCGGCAAGCTCCGACTGTTCTGCATTTAAGTCCAGGACAGCTAACCACTTACACGCCTCCACAAATAAATGTTCTCGGAAGCAGGTTAGATTAAAAATATACTACACAAACTTATTTTAGTAAGCTTGAAAACACCTGATGTATTCCTATTTTGCAATATTCTGTCTAGAGCCAATGCTGATCTTACCTCTCAGACACTGAAGGGACTAAACAATACTGTTCTCAGAGAAATACTAGCTCATTTTTAGATTTTTGGTGGGCTTTATTTCACTCTTACTCAAAGTGTGAACTATTTGGTCATTTTCTCATCTTAATAAATCATGTAAAACCTCCTGGCATATGGTAGCATTTGTATACTTCCAGGCAAGTGGTGATAACTTTCAAATGTTACTTCTCCTCCTCCTCCTCCACTACATGAAGCAAATATACTGGGGCTATTTAATTTTTAGAGACAAACACATTTAAGAAAGACTAATTTCAGTTAAAGTTTTCAAATGTCATATGTACAAGTTAAACAACTATATTAAGAAACAAGCAGCAGATAAATTCTCATTCTCATCACTGGTTGATAAATTGCCTATATATTTCCAAGGAGGATTAAACAGTTTTACAAGACAATGCTTGTGTTAAAATTAGCAAGGAATAACCAAGTGTGAGCTCATACTTCTAGGGACGTATGACAAGTATCATTCATACTAAACTGACAGCCACAATATTAGAGGACTGCTGCTGCCTCATTCAGATTTGGAAGTACCAATCCACAACTCTTTCACTTTTCTTTTTTTAGTTTAACATCCATAGCAAGGCTCAATTTTTCAATAAGGTAATGGTTAGTAGCTGGCTGAAGATGAAGAGTAAGGTTTTTCAGCAGCAGAAAGCCACCGGATCTCAAACTGAAGATACAGTACCACACATATCAAGGTACTTAATAAGGAGGAGAAGCCATCTCTTAAGATTTTGCCTGTGGTTTTCCTTGGAAAAACAAAGCTGCATTCCTCTAGCAGATCTTTTGCACTTGCCAGATTCTTTTTATTTTTGAGAAATGTGTATGTCCTCCCCAAAAAGTACACATCAGATGCCTGGAACGGCTCAGGCATCTTCTCTGATTACATCATGTACTGTCCTCCATTATCACTCAAGGCTGGTTGGTCATAACGTGCACGAACATTTAAAAAGTTGTTATCTATTCAGCCTGTCCACCCAGCAGCTGACTAATTGCTCATTATTACTTGAAGAATAAGCCTAATAAAATGGAAAAACGCAGTGACCTGAGTACTGTAACCTACTCCACGCCTGCATTTTCTCAAACCAGGCAGTACTAATACCGAGTAAATCGACAAGTGTTTAATCTGTAACAACTTCTAAGTGTTTTACAGAACAAAAGGAGTGATGAGTAGGCAACTAATAGTATTTGCACTTCCATAACTGGAAAGAAAACTTTTAAGTAGACAAATGTTTTCTACCAGTTAAGAGGCAAATTCTTGTTATTCCTTTAAAAGAAAAAAATGCCGTGTGCTTCAGGGGAAACAGGCACTAGTAACATCAAGCTGTTCAACATTTTTGAGCCAAATGCTTGCAAAAACACTGAATTCAGAATCCGTTCAGAGCTGCAGCAAGGCAGAAGAGCTAAGAAAAAGGGAAGCACGTATCATTCTCTACCTTGGCCGACCCCAAAGAGAATGATTATATGTTCCTCCCTTTTTCTTTTAATTTAAAGGGATAACGAGAATTTGCCCAGGATGTTGCTTACAAGGCTCTGCTTCCAGAAAGTACTTCTACAGAAACTTAGTATTAGGTTAATGGGAAATCAAAAGCATCTGACCAAAGAAATGTTCTGCTCCTGCAGGGAAAGGAGGCGGGTTAATGTAGAGAACTTTAGGTTTTGCCCAGAACGATGCCTGTTTTTGCATCGAAGCAAGCCATGTATCTCCAGCTGGCCTGCGGGATCACTCCCGCAGCGCTTGGCAGCAACCGCTGAAGTGCTTCGTCGAGGGCTGTGCCTTTAAACCGTGTCCGAGGAGCAGCAGATGAAGCGCCGCAATCCCCACCCACCGCCGTGTCACAGCCGCCGCCCACGCACCCCGCACCCCCGGCGTCCCGAAACCCTCCTTGCCCTACAGCCGGCCGCGCCGCCGGGCGATGCAAGCGGGAGTTGCCCTGCGGGCCACCACCGCCCGCCGCCCCCGGCATCCTGGGAAGGGAGGGGGCCGCCCCGCCCCGCCCGTCCCCGGCGAGTGCCGCGTGCCTCCGCGCTGCGGCTGCCCCGTTGGCGGAGGGGGGCTCCCGCGGGGCGGGCGAAAGTTCCCTTCCCGAGGGCTGAGGGCACTGGGCGGCCTTACCTTAAAGGCTCTCACAGAACCGACCCCACAAAACCCCCCAAACGCAGAACCAAAAAAAGCCAAAGAAAAAACCAACAAACCACCAAAAAACCCGAAACCCCGGCGACAGCCGCCGCCCCCAGACAGTAAATTCCCACGTTGACTTGCTGGGCTAAACTCTTTTTCCAGCCAGATAGATAGTTTTCTTAAGGGGGGATTCCCCCTTTATTCTCAGGAAACATTTACCTCAGCGTCTACAAAGCATTTTTCGGTGACCAATGAGAACTTCTGAAGAGGTTTGTCTTCAGTTAGGGACAATATTCGGCTTTAGCATGTTAGGTAGGTAGGTTCCCAACGGTTTGCACAATAACCCACCATGCAAAATGTCCTGTGGAAAACCTTTTGTGCTATAGCTTGTTTTTCTCCAACGAGGATGAACATGTTGGGCTAGAGTGAAGTCTGTTTCATTAGCTCTCCAGAGTTCTCAAAACGGCACTCTGTAATGAATTTATCCTGTAAGGCAAACTTTTAAATTTAGTGAGCCACTGAAATTAGTTTCTTCAATATTCTTTGGAAAAAAAAAAAACCTACATAATACTATAATTTTTAAACTTTTTTCTTATTTTTCACATGGAGTGGACAGTAAGAGGTCTCATCTAGCCATTGCTCAGAACCAACTATACTGTTTGAGCATGCATGGATTCAAACATAATTAAAACCATAAATGCCTCTTTGCAAGATTTACTTGCATCAGTTCAGATCTGTCCCTCTCCTCATGAGCAAACTTTCCATAGGTTCAGAGACAGCAAGACTGTGCACCCCGCTTCAAAGGGTGGCAATTCCTACCCAGCTGGGTCCTAAGCAGTGTGCAGTCTTCCTTGGAAAAGTGCAATGAAATGAAGGTGAAATGTAGAAGCTAGAGGATTCAAACTTGTCTATCACACGGCACACACTCAGATGTTTAATAATTACAGATGTGGGAAAGTGGGCTTTGAGCTTCTACACTATCAGAGAGATGAAGGTGTGAAATAAAAAATACCTCCGTATTTTCGAAGGAAGAAAAGAAAGTCCTTAGGAAGACAACATCTTGAGCCGTGTCGTGGCACAGTACAAACTCTATTAACTTCTCATAATACATCGCTTCTTTCAGTATGAATTTTGATTTAAGTCACAAACTAAATATGAGCTTCAGAATATATAATAATACTAAAGAGCCTGGAATACCACCCTTGGTATTTAGGGGTTAGTACCCCTAACATGGATTTTCTGTTGTCTCTTGTTAAGATGAACAAAACTGATAACCTCAGTTGCAGGTCACTGTTTTGGGGCTTACCCATATTCTCCTCTTATAAATGACAAATCATAACACTCTTTGTAAAAACAGTGCCTACACAAATAAATTGCTCAGGAAAGGTTATTCACTGTATAGCTAGCTATGATCTGAATGGATGGGGGGAAAACCCCTCAACTTATCAAGGTCCAGTTTGCTTCATTTAAATTGAAGCATCTTTCTTTTCATTTCACTTTTAATTTTGCTTCCCATGAACAATTACCGAGTACCGATTCTGCTAAAAGATTTTGTATGCCATTATCATCACTTACAAACTCCTTTTGTACTTCCTTGTCATTAGTAACTTTACAATACGGAAGATTTCTCATGCTTGTTATGGCACCTTCTGTGTTCAGGCTCAGACAAATCCATCTCAGCAGCTTCCACACAGTGCAATCTGCCATCGCTGGTCAAAGTGGTACATGTGGTGTCAGGGGAGAAGAATGGCAAGCTGCCAGCGATACGTCCCATGCAAGCAGTTCCCTACATCTAGGTCTTGCATTTTTTAGAGTTTCCACTTTATTCTTAGGAAGCTGCAAAAGTATGGAGGCATTTTAATACCAAACATAATTTCTTGCCTTTTTCTTTCCTCTGCTGAACTGAGTCCATGTAACTGATGTTTAGAGCATGTGCTGCAGTGACAGCCTTCAATTGGAATATCAGCGTATTGTGGCAGGACTTTCGCTTCTGAATAATCATTCCTCAGAAAGAGTGATGAAGTGTCAGAGCTCATGATTATTTTAGAAGCTTATTCCTTCTATCAGTGCATATAGTCATAGGAGAATTATTATTTTTTTCTTCTCTGCTGCTAAGACAGAAAGTAGAATTGATTTGGGAAATAGCTCACATATATTGATATCAAGTGCTAACATGAAACACTTTATTTAGGAAGCTTTAGGTACTTCTAACTTTTTGGTACGCTCCAACAGATTCTGGGAAGTTTGCAAACAGCATTTCCCAGTTATCCAGCCATACTGACAAATGTTTTGCTGGTATGCTTTTGCATCAAGACTAAATTTGGTTTGCTAGCAGGAATGGCACGTTTCAGTAAATAAGAACCTTTTTAGGAGTCCTCTTTCCTCGTTTCAGAATAATAGCAGTTTTTCGCAGGGTGGCTATTTTTTAGCATGTTTTTTGTACACAATTAATCACTGCTTTCCATATATTATATCATGTACTCTATATTGATACAGAAAACAAGGATAAAATACTGTGGGAAAGTGAGAAGATAGAGGAATGTTGAACTTTTGGAGCTGTCTCCAACAACCTCTTTTTTAGTTTTCAGGGGTGGGAATGGTGGGGGGAAAGAGGTATGATGCCCAGCATATGGCTCTCTGGTTGTAAAGCCACCACATTAGGGAAGCTGTGGGCCAGGGGTCCGAGAATGAGCCCGCGGTGGCCACCCCAGCTCCACAAAGAGCCGCGGGGCACAGCAGACGCTGCGGGAGCCTCAGGGCCATTAAGGAAAGCCAGTAATTACATTGCTCAGTTTGCTGTAGTAACGACTTAAAGCAGTAAGCCTTTAGACCATCTTAAAATTAAAACAGTGCAATAAACTATCAAATAATACATCTAAGCTGATATTAAAGACACAAGAAGGATTTTGCCTGATGGCAGTAAAATTTCATGAGGTTATCTAAGTTTCAGTATGCAGCTGAAGCCTTAAGAGCCTCATGTGAACAACATTGAAAATGCCTAAGCAAAATGCCTAAGCTTCTAAGATCTTCAGAAAGGGAAAATCCTATTTCAGATTTGTAATGTCTCTGCTTGTAAGTCTGCTCAGAACTAGGAAAGAGGGAAAAGAGAGTTTTGGTTTTAAACAACTAAAATACTGTCTGACTGAAAAAGACTTAAGTAATGACTGTTTTGGTGTCAAATTAAGCCCCAAAATACACATACAGGCAACTTACTAAAATGAGTAACAGCAGGGTCTGCCCTTTATCTAGCAATAAAAAACAAAGCAAAAAAAAAAATCTCTGATCTTCACTTTCCAAACTTAATAAAAACAAACTATGAGAAAATTTATAGTAGAACACTTGATTATAATAAATATTTCATTAAAATAATATGGTTCAGATAATCATTCTTAGGCTGATTTTATTTATGGATGTGTCTCTGTATTTAAAGGTGTTAAGAGCTTATGTTCTCGCGAGTTTACTCAGTGCAGCTGTTGAACTCTTATTTCTTCTTCCACTACTCTAAGGAAAATTAAATGCTGCAGATGTTATCCTTTATAATGCCATACAGACAGAATCAGCTCCTCATTTGGAAGTAAGTTATTTATTTTTTCCTACTTTGTTTCAAGGCAATCATGATCATTAGGCAATACCCAGGGTTAAAGAAACATGACCTTAAGTGATCACAAGTCAGAAGTTATTTGAAAGAGATATTCTCATGTCAATAAGTGGAAATCTAGGAACCACACTTGAAACGTTTCACACAGAAATATTTCAGAAGCAAACAAGAACACAAATGAAAAGGTAGAAATGTATCTGAAATTAAAATATTTTGGATATTTGAGTCATATTTGAACTGGACAGGTTACCTTGCTGGGAGTCTAAAGACACTCATAG
Source organism: Tricholaema leucomelas (assembly GCA_013400475.1). Taxonomy (NCBI): domain Eukaryota; kingdom Metazoa; phylum Chordata; class Aves; order Piciformes; family Lybiidae; genus Tricholaema lacrymosa; species Tricholaema leucomelas. The sequence continues at coordinate 446,672 of WAAF01001754.1, forward strand.
ACAGTCAATGAATTAAAGAAACCCCATAGATAAAAAAAAAAAAAAACCCAACACCACAACAAAACCCCCACTAGATGACGAAAATGACGAAAAGAAATCGATACTCTTTGAAATAGCTTTATCTTTACCCGCTCCAGTTTTACGCATCTGCTCCCCTCTCTCGCCAGAGCAGTGCCTGTGTATAAGAATATGAACTGCCTTGTTCATGCATGTGCACTGACAGCATTTCTGCAGATCACAGCCTAGACAAGCTCACCTGCTTGGAATTCCCCTAAGGACAAATGCATGAAATGTAAGAAGGTCTGCATCCATTCATAAAAGATCATTTTGCTTAAGATGAAGCCAATGTGGAATGGCTTACAGGAACTTGAGGTACTTTCACAGGATCACAGGATGTTAGGGGTTGGAAGGGACCCAAAGAGATCATTGAATCCAACCCCTCTGCGAAAGCAGGACCATACAATCTATCTCAGATCACAGAGGAACACATCCAGACTTGATACTTAATTTTTTGAGAGCCTCAAGACTATGCAATTCCCAAATCTCGTTGAGAAGGGGAGCACTGAAGAGCGTGTGCCTTGTTGTTGGCTCTTATGGCAGGGAGACCAGTCTATTCAGACCACTCTCCCCTAATCAGAGTCATTGTTTGCCTGCCACTGTTTCATTTCACTAATCCTTCCTCACCTCATGGAACCTCTCCTCTCATTCTATAAAAATGGAAAATCATGTCTTGAAATCCTTTATTAGAGAACTATTACCAAAGAGTATTTAAAACCTAAGAATGCTCTCTATGCCTTGGCCTAGTGTATGAAATCCAACATCACAGCTCTTACTCCTTTACTGTAGCTATACTGTTACCACTATAAACTTCTTTCATGCTTCCCCTGCTTCTTGCCATTATCCTCCCAGTCTGTTGCTTGAACCTGGACATGCTGTCAGGCTTGCATGTGATAAAGGTGCACTGAAGTCAAAATGAACAGTCCTCCACCTATCCCACTACCTCATTCCAATGTCTCCTTCCCCCAGATTAAACCTCAGTGTGTCTAAGCACCTAAGCATCACCAAATTAAAAGTAATTGGGAAGTCATGTACCTTTATCCCTCTTGTGCACAGCACTAGCATCTTATGAAACACTGCATAAAATGATAGGAAAAAATATGTCTCAAATACTTTATTGAAATACTAGGAAACAGTAGAAAGGAATATGGTTACCACTAAAATATGGGAATTTGTATGACAGCTTTTAAAATTCTTCAGTGGATGTTAGGAGGAAGTTCTTTACAGTGAGGGTGGTGAGACACTGGAACGGGTTGCCCAGGGAGGCTGTGGATGCTTCCTCCCTGGAGGCGTTTAAGGCCAGGCTGGATGAGGCCTTGGGCAACCTGCTCTAGTGGGAGGTGTCCCTGCCTATGGCAGGGGGTTGGAACTGGATGATCCTTGAGGTCCCTTCCAACCTAAACCATTCTATGATTCAACTTTAGACCATGAGGAGTTTTTCAGAGCTACAGGTGGGATGCAGGAACACTTTTTCATTTAAATGCATCTTCTAGTAAGAATCACTTAAGATTTCAGAACATCTGAGACTTTTTAGCAATGAGAAGCAATGGCAATGAATGACACATTGCACAGTTATATCTAAACAGAAGAGAGTGTGCCGCAGTAACCAGGCATACAACCAGGTGAAACTCACTTTTTTTACTCCTGTCAGACTCACCAGGTACTTTTTCATTCTGCAATTTTTCACTTCTAGTAAGTGCACTTATCATTGGGGTTTCTGATTTGCCTTCTAAGATGTTACACAAAAGGAATTAAGGAGTCAGAAGCATCCTCAGCATGTGAGAAGACTCTCCAGGTTCTTAAATACAAACAGCAAAAGAAAAGCTGCTTGAAACCAAGAGTGCTTGAACAATTCCCTTACCCAGTCATCTGTTTAGCCTCTGTTATTCATGTTTTGGGTTATGGACAGCAAAGTTATAACTGCTTTTGCACCTCCAAGGGGGTGTTTAAGACATATTTAACTACCAACACATGCAAAATCAACTAAACAAAGCTGAACAGATTTTTTTTAATCCTGAACTGTTGTACTGGTCCTTTAACTTCTTATGACTCATAGTTTAAGCATTTGGGAATTTCCCTCTAAATGTGAGTTTGACACACTTGCATTATGGAAAGTTACCTTATTAAAAAAGTAACAGAATGCAACACTCATGTAATACCCAGGATTGTATTTGGCAACACACACTCGGCCTTTTACTTATTTATTTATTTATTACAATAAAGCTTCTGATTAAAGACATACTTAAAGAAAAACAAATCAAAACCAAAACAACAACAAAACAAAAACCAACCAACAACAACAACAACAGGCAAACCCAAGACTGAGTAGCAAAAAGTAGCAGCACTGACTGAGACAATCCCAACGTCATATGCTCAAGCAAGTCAGGAATTTATTTTCTTTTTAACTATTCAAACAATGTTAGGGCTGTTTACCTCCCTCCCCAGACCCACCTCCCCCCCCAGTTGCCTGTAAGAGTGTATACAGCCTCTCACTTACCTGTATGCCGAAGTCCCTTCTTGGTGGGCTGACTAATCACCAGTGACCACCTGACTAAAGCCTGCAAAAGAAAAGAAAATCAAATCAGCTGACCACCCTTGCTCGCTGGCTTCCAGCTTAAATACTCCTCTCCACAGCACTCTGTCATGTGAGGCAGGATAGAACCAGCTGTCATTGCCTCAGAAAAAGGGAAGCGGGCCCCTCTGTTTCCACCTCCTTCCTTCCTCCTCTCTCACTCTTTCCTATCTGTCCCTGCCTCCAACCTCCTCCCTTTCTCATTCTTCCACTTTACTCATTCACTGCCCGCCCGGCTAGGGTCTCCCAGGGGAAGCTGCATTCCAATGTAGAAGCACTTCCCCTGCATCTCGAGGTTTCTCAACAAGCTGCCTACACACTTCTACTGAAAAAAAAAAAATGGGAGAGAAAAGGCATCACATTCCACAACCCTCAGTCAGCCCTGGCAGACTACGAGGCATTTTCAGTCACACAGCACAAAATGCATTAGTCAGAGCCGAAAGACCACACACTTTGTACCACTACCATGCTAAGGGAGAATGGTCTGGGCAGAGCTACAGGAAAAAGGAAAGGAGGGGTTCCTATCGGTGCTTCCATTTTATGTGGGATAGCCACCTAAATCTGTGAAAAAATTGCAGGAAAAGGCCCAAAGTTGACATTCCCAGCAGAAACAATGTGAATGTGGGCAGTGGGGAAAGCTCGCTGCTCGCAGAGCGTGACCGCTGCCAGAAGGACTCCCCCTCCAGCAGAATGCGTTATTCCAAAGGCTGCAAGACATTATCTAAATCAGAACTTCTATCTCCCCAATGGTTTGTTCATAGGAAATACAAGCCTAGAAAAAGTGAAAGTAATACTGCATGATTCAGATTCCCCAAAACCACATATACTTTCGATTCAAAGTTTTCTCTTCTTCAATGCTTCTTATAGTTCTGCAACTATATCCATCTATGGAGTTTTCTTTTCTCTACTCATGCAGTTTCAGCCTTCCATGTATGCAGAGAATCTGATCAGCAAGGAATGAGAAGAGAGTTCAGTGTAAAAAATACTCTATCCTAATCCAAATGACCTAATCGCTCATCTATCTGCTCACTGCTTCCGTCCCCCTCTGCGCCCTCCCACCACTTATCTATTGCTTGTAGGCATTTTAGGAGTACATATATGGCTTAGGAGAAAACAGCCATTTTTAAAATCACATCAGAGAGAGAGAGCACACTGGACTGTACATGCTTCTGTCCACTGAGACCAGTACCATGGAGTCCCCATGAATTTCCCATTCTGTACTAGGGCTGTTCGAATGCTCCCTGCAAGACACAATGTCAGGAAAGTGTAGGAAGGTGGGGGGAGAAGAGGAGGGAGAACTCTTAACTACCTGCACTGGAATTTCTCTTCAGGAAAGTCCATGCTTTAATGAAAGACTGATACTAGATACCACAAAGAAACTTTTCGTTCCGTACATAAGTGACTCAGATGCATTTTCTGTGTGGGTTACGTGGTTATGTTAGGTTTCATCTTTAAAAAAAAAACAACAGAACAACAAACCTGCTTCAAAGAAACCTTTAAACAGTAGCTTTAAGAAAAACATGATGTGTTTATGTACAACAAGTGTTTTTAAATTGCCTTTTATTGCAGGATGCTATATAGAGCAGAGACACTAATGTCAGATATAATTTGCATCTAATACTAAACACAGCAATCGGTATAAAAAAAATAGGTATTTGAAAGGAATTCCCTAAATAGCTCCCAGAAAAGTAAACAAGTGGAACCCTTCAGCAAAACAGACTCTCTTAGCTGAAATATTGTTATCCTTCTCCTTTTCCTGATGATGAAAAGGCATTTGCTGGTGCTGTTACTGACTTAGATGCGTTGGTTTATAAAAGCAATGGTAGCTGCTGCTGTGTGGTGTTTCGGCAGAGGAATGCTATCCAGAACTGCCTCGGAAACTGAACACTGTCTCCATTATAACAAAAGCATTAAAATGAATAATTCATGAGCAGAGGAAGTATCCTACCATTAAAAGGCACCGACTATTCCATGAGTTGTCCAAAAGCTACCCCTTTTACTGCCCAGTTCCTCTAACTACTTAATTATGCTTCATTTTTTTTTTCCAAAATGGCATAAAGTAGTAATTAGCAGAAACACATGGACCAGTTTTAGGAGATTTTCCTGAGGAATAAGAAATGAAAGCTGAAAAGTGAGCCAGAGAGGAAAGAAAAAAAGTATTTATCTTTGATGATGGGTATATTAATGAAACAGGACTTCAAACTTCGAGGGGCTTTTCTAAATGCTGCTTTCAAATGTTGAAAAGGAAGAACACAGCAGTCCGTCCTTTGCTTTTGTCTGGTACCTTCCTCTTCAGGATCCCAAAGCATCATAACAATGTTCAGAAATTAAAAGGACTCATTAGTGAATACTTGTAGAACTTTTCTGTTGTTTATTGGTATAGAACATAAAGCCTCAAGGAGGCATTTAAATTATTTTCTCTGGGTCATACAGGAAGGCTTGGAAACTGAGGCAAGAACAGAGCTTCACCCTTGGTGATCAGCAGCAATACCACAAGGAGCAAAGGCTACAGATTGGAACACATAAGGTTTCACCTCAATATGAGAAACTTCTTTACAGTGAGGGTGACAGAGCACTGGAACAGGCTGCCCAGAGAGATTATGGAGTCTCCTTCTCTGGAGACTTTCAAAACCTGCCTGGATGCATTCCTGTGCAAAGTATTCTAAGAGATCTTGCTCTGTCAGGGAGGTTAGACTCGATCATAGAATCACAGAATCAACCAGGTTGGAAGAGACCTCCAAGATCACCCAGTCCAACCTAGCACCCAGCCCTGTCCAATCAAGTAGAGCATGGCACTAAGTGCCTCATCCAGCCTTTTCTTGAACACTGCCAGGGACAGCGACTCCACCACCTCCCTGGGCAGCCCATTCCAATGCCAATCACTCTCTCTGTGAACTTTCTCCTAACATCCAGCCTATACTTCCCCCAGCACAACTTGAGACTGTGTCCCCTTATTTTGTTGCTGGTTGCCTGGGAGAAGAGACTGGCTCCCACCTGGCTACAGCCTCCCTTCAGGTAGTTGTAGACAGCAATGAGGTCACCCCAAGCTTCCTCTTCCCCAGGCTAAACAACCCCAACTCCCTCAGCCTCTCCTCATAGAGATGTGCTCCAGGCCCCTCACCAGCTTCGTCACCCCTCTCTGGACATATTCCATTGTCTCAACATCTCTTCTGAGGAGCCCAGAACTGGACACAGTACTCAAGGTGTGGCCTGACCAGTGTAGAGTACAGGGGAAGAAAAGAATAACCTCACTTGTCCTAGTGGCCACACTATTCCTGATAAAGGTCAGGATCCCAGATGATTTCTGGAGATCTCTTCCAAACTCTAAAGTTCTGTGATTCTATTACCAGTCCTGTGCCCAACAAAAAGACTTAGCTTCTTGCTTTATACTAACATGCATCACAAAATTCAACAGTCCTGCAAGTCTTAACCTAACAAAATGAATTAATGAATTGTGGTGCTCAGGTATTCTCTGCAGTGACAGGGAAATAACATGATCTGCTAACTTGACTTCACACAAGAATAATTTACAAACTTAGGTTTTGAAGTGCATTTTTCAAGGCATTTAGCTTAGCACAGCAAAGTACATCTTTCACATTTCACTGCTGCAGGAAAGAGCACACACACTCTGCCTGGGAAGAGATTTATTCATAGTATGCGTTCTCCAACTTTTCAAGACATGAAAACCTGGTACACTGGCATCAGTAAGCTTCTCAGACTTCATTTCAACCAACATTTAGGTCTTAAACCAGTGGAATTCAAGAAATTAAATCTCTACATCACTTTGCCAAAGGAATAGCATTCTGCAATGTTAAGCAAAAGCCATCCTAAATATCTTTCCATACATTGTTCACTTCTATGTGTCCAATTCCCTTGCACTACTAGGATGAATACAAATGAAATCCTTATTCTAAGGCTCTCACTGCCACAAGTCCACTGACAATGCCAATTCAAGCCAGCTAATACTGAGATAAAAAACATGTCCTCAAGGTGGAACATGATGGATGGGACGAAGATTGGGTGTAATTTTACAAGACTAAGCACTGTCCGTGGTCTGATGCTCGATGATGGTTTTTAAATTAGTCAGCTTGTTTGCAGAGCCTTGGTAGCCACTTCTATGGTTGCGACTTTCAAACTTCTAATGCTCTGAAGAAGATTTTTTGATTGCAATACTATTTCAGAAGGACGTTCTCCTGATCTGGTATTAGATGGATGACTTTCATTCTGCCAAAAATTTGCCCTTCAGTCATCTCTGAGCTGCTCCCACGTCAAGTTCTTACAGGAGTAAGGAAATGCTCTTTAGCAACTAGAACAATCTGTACAGCTAAACGTATTTTTAGTTTGCAATCCCCAAGGAACTGTGAGGAGAGCTGAACTACAAAACAAGCATAATAAAGCCCCACACTTGGCTGTTAGGTACAATTAATATAGCCCAGATCACAGCAAACAGGTTTACTGTACCTAATAGACTGTTTCAGCACAAATGACCATTAATAGTTTGATAACTTGTGATAGGAAGGAAGAGGAGGAAAAAACCTACAAAATACTTAGGAAAACTCTTCCAAAGATGGAAGGAGAGTTGACTTGTTAAAAATGCACCCAAAAAAGAAGTTAAACAAAGAAGAAATGCTACAAAGACTTCAAGTTCACCTTTGAAATATCTATCTTGAATCAACTATATTGAATCAACATTAAAGGAGAAGATTTCTGTCGAGATAAACCAGCATGAGCATATCCACCAAAGTAGTATCCTCCACCAGGGCATCCACACTACCTAGTCACTACCTCAACATGACTGTTCTGGAGAACAAATAGCACCAAATAAATATTTTAGAGAAAACAGTGTTAGAAGAGAAAGAATACCACTACTTCTACCTGGAGGTAGGTCAAAAAAGCCAAAAACCATAAAGAAAAGGAAAAGTCTTAATGTCCTCCATAAGCAGGACTGAATTTCCAAGTGCAAGGAACTTTAATAATATTTTTGTTACTTAGATGAGGAGAGCTGGATGCGAAGAGGGAGGAGTAGTATTGTATCACAGGAGGCTTTAGAGCAGCAGTAACAATCAGGTTTGTACATTGTTCAGTATGCATGACTGTCTCAAAGCTAAATTATGGCCCTAAGCAATAATGGATACAATTACATATATAAACACACATCAAAGTAATGGTGAGGAAACAGTCAAGTGAAAAAAAAAAAATCAGTTGAAATCAGAGAGAAAAGAACTGTCCAACTATCCCAAGAATAGTGCATCTGACCATGCTATGGCAAAAGTCTGGTCAGACAAGACAAATTTTGTCTAGGAGCATAGATGTGTTTAGAGAGTTTTTGATATTTTTGTTTACATAGTTCTTTTTCTAAGAGTTTATAAATTGAGTAAGACTTAGGTGCCACTGAGCAGAAGTTTTTCTGCTATGCTAGCTGTTGTTTACTCATATCAGCAAGCATCACTCGTGTAGACTGTGCAATGCAGCACAAATACAGACCTTGCAGTACTACAGAGGAACAATAAAACTATTAATTATGGCTTTGAAAAGAAATAACTTTTAGACATGGATATAAGTTAATGAATTTCACATTTTAATGTGTATATTTAAAATGTATAGAATATAATAACATAGTAATAATGATATCACATTTTAAAATATACTCATGTAAAACAACTTTTAGAAGGCTTTTTTGAGGGCTAAATAGGCAGATGCAACAGTAGTAAAAGGCAGCAGAACAGTGGTTTCCACTGGTAAAAATGTGTCACCACAACTACAAGAACACAGAATGGTTGAGGTTGGACAGGAACTCTGGAGGTCATCTTTTCCAAACCCTTTGCTCAGGCAGGACTACCTAGAGCACATTGCCCATGATTGGGTCCAGGTAACTTGGTACCTCCAAGGATAGCAACTCTACTGGACAACCTCTCTGGCAATGTGTGCCAGTGCTTAATTGTCCTCACACTGAAAAAGTGATTCCTAAGGTTCAGATGCAGCCTCCTGCATTTCAGTTTGTGCTCACTGCTTCTACTGAATAGAGCCTGGCTCTGTCCTCTGTGCAACATCCCTTCATATATTTGTACACATTGGTAAGATCCTTCCTGCGCCTTCTCTTTTCCCGGCTGAACAGTTCCAGTTGTCAGTCTTTGCTCACAGGAGAGATGCTCCAGTCCCTTCATCATCTTAGTGGCTCTTAGACAGACACTCTGCAGTAAAGCTGTGTCTCTCTTGCACTGGGGTGCCCAGAACTGGACCCATCACTCCAGGTGTGGCCTAACCAGTGCTGAGTAAAGAGGAAGGATGATGATCTCCTTTGACTTGCAGGCAGTATTCCTCCTAATGTAGCTCAGGATACCATGAGCTTTTTCCAGGGTAAGGGCAGTTTGCTGGCTTATGTTTAACCTAGTGTCCACCAAGACCATTGGGCCTGTTCTGCAGAGATGCTTTCCAGTCAGTGAGCCCCCATTATGTACTGGTGCACTGGATTGTTCCTCACCAGGTGCAGGCCTTTGCAGTTGCCTGTCCTTTAGATGTACAGGTCTTTCAAATTACGAAAAGCTGCATACTTTGACTAAGGGGCACACTGCTTTCATTAACATCAAGGTTTCTTCCTTTCAAGTACAAGATGGACTTTATGAAAGAGGCTTTACTTTCCTTCCCTTCTTGATAAGGAATCTCTCAGATTCATTACTCTCCCCATCACTCTCTAATACCAGAGTTATTGCCTGGAATACAAGGGGTAAGATTTCAGTGACAGTTCATTTATATTACCTTGACATTTTCTGCCTCTTCCACTGTTTTTTGGCATTCTGAAAGAGTGGACTTAGAACAGAGAATGCCAGGGAGGGAAGATACATAAAACATATACATAAGTAATAAAGTTATTCAAGTATTTGTTCACAGATGTTCTTGTGGTGCTTTCAAAGAGAACAGAAGGAACAGAAAGAACACTGACTGATGAGCTAGTAGCATCCCACTGCAGTCTGTGTCAAACTGTCACAGGAAATTAAGTAGACTAGAAAAAGTTTTCTTTTGGGTCTCATTATCAGACAATCTACTGCCAAATGGGCTAGATAGTTACAAAACAGACAGCTCAGATGATACAAAAATGGTAACAACAGATTCTCTTCAGGTTTTATGAGTGGGATTCAGTTCCTCCAGTCCAGAACTCCTCTGACCTAATGCAGACAGTTCTTCACCAGACCTGTATGCTCCATGTGACACACTGTAGCACTTGAAAGACCACTAGACAATGACATGTAAGCAAACAAAACCCACCTGAAGCACTCTAGATTACAATGTGACTCTTTTTCATGCACAAAGGAAGTTGAATGAGAAGCGTGTATGAAATGATACTCAGTCCTCCCTGCTGTTAATCAACAACAGAACAGCCTACAGGAGTCTGAAATTGAGAGCAATAGGGAAGAAAGATCTGATCTGTTTACTCAAGCTTTCTGCTCCAATTTGCAACCAACTGCCTCTTTTCCTCCTCACTGTAGTAATCCTTCCCTTCACGAAAGACAACAAAATCTTCCTGTTCACACCAGTCTATGCATTGTCCATCCCAAAACAAGAGCAATTCTGTTTGATGATGTCAGTAGTTTCTAGTTTAACTGAACAAGGAAGGTAGGCAAATCTAGGCCATCTTACCACTACGTCAAACAGGAAACAAACTAGGAGACTCAGTGTCTTTTCCTGTACCATAAAGTTCATTGAGAACCCTTCAGATACTATCAGCACAAGCAAATCAGCCAAAACTTCATATTCTGAAATATTACAGACCTGTGATCTTTCTGATTGATAAACAAACAATCAAAAATCCAGGGAAAGGTATCTTGGTGTATTTGGTTTGGCTGAGCTGGAGTTGATTCTCCCCAGAGCATCTTTTTACTGCTGTGTTTTGCAGCGCAGTTGCTGGACGTTGGTAACGCAGCAGTGTTTTGGCTACCGCTGAACCAAGCACCAAGGCTGTGCTTTCCCAGCATTTCCCCCCTGTCCCACAACAGTACCCTGAGGGGTGGGCAAGACCTTGGGAGGGGACACAGCCAGGCCACCTGACCCAAACTGACCAAAGGGGTGTTCCATGCCGTGTAATGTCAGCTCAGATGTAAAAGCTAAGTGAAAGAAGGAAGCGTGGGGAGGTTCTTTGATGGCGTCTGTCCTCTGGAGCAGCCTCTATGCACATGGGAGCCCTGTTTCCCGGGAGTGACCCAACACCATCTGCTGATGGGAAGTAGAGAATAACGTCCTTGTTTGCTTTTGCTTCTGCACACAGCCTTTGCTTTGGCTTTGCATTTTAGTTTGGGCCTTTTGTTATATTTTTCTCTCTCCTCTGTCCATCTAAGAATGGGAGCAATATAGAGCGGCTTGGCTGGGCATCTGGTCCACACTTCGTATCTTCAAATACTATTTATCATCAATACACATTTTAAAGCAGTGAGAAGTGACTCTGGACCAACACACCTAAGGAAAAAATTAACTCAATCACTTGGCTTGGAGAGGCACAGAGGTATTATAGCTCTGAGCTGACTGCTTAGGGACCAGCAGCAGTACGAATATATTGGCCTGTGGTGTGTGTACCCTCAAAAAGACTGATTGAGTGATGAAGCACCAAAGATTACCACCATTTGTTTTGCAGTGTTACCATGGTGTGCTGCAGTTTCAGCCTCTTGGTGTGTGGTTTTCTGTCTCATATACAATACTATTTCTGTGATTCTGGCAGAAATGGGCATCTTTTTGGGGCTTAGTGGCTATTATGTGATGTAGCCTGTGAATAATCTGATTCTGCTGTATGCAAGCACGTAAGCAGGAGGAGAAAAACCTCTCTCATACCTGAACTGTCCCCTTGTACTCTGCTCTGGTGAGGCCACACCTCGAATATTGTGTTTAGTTTTGAGCACTTCAATACAAGAGGGATGTGGAGATGCTGCAGCAAGTGCAAAGGAGAGCAACAAAGACGGTGAAGGGCCTGGAAAATAAATCTTATGTGAAGTGATTGAAGGAGCTGGGGCTGTTAGTTTAAAAAAGAGAAGGCTGAGGGGAGACCTCATTGCTGTCTACAGCTACCTGAAAGGACACTGTGAAGAGGTTGGTGCTGGTCTCTTCTCACAGGTAAATAGTGATAGAACAAGAGGGAATGGTCTCAAGCTGTGACTGGGTGGGTTTAGACTGGATATTAGGAAACTTTTTTTCACAGCAAGAGTGGTCAGGCACTGGAATGGGCTGCCCAGGGAGGTGACTGAGTCACCAACTCTGGATGTGTTTAAAAGTCATTTGGATGTGGTGCCTGGGGATATGGTTTAAGGTAAACCTTATAGAGTAGGGATATCTGTTGGACTTGGTGATTCTGAGGGTCTTTTCCAACTAGAATGTTTCTGTGATTCTGTGACTCTTCCAAGCAAGGGATATTTGTTCGATGTGTAGAAGTCTAAGAAGTGTATTTCATTTACATTTGTCTATAGGAACATCTGCTCAGTACTTTTCCATATGCTAGTAGCTCATTATGAAATCTCAAGCAGTGATTATGCTCAAAATGAAAGTCCTGCAGTATTTCCCAGTAAAAGGGAAGGTAGATTTCAGCAGCTCCCTATTAAAATTTTTCTTTTTTGGTGTAATCTCACCAGGATTGCTCAGGACATCACAGGATCACAGGATGTTAGGGGTTGGAAGAGACCCAAGGAGATCATCGAGTCCAACCCCCCTGCCAGAGCAGGACAATACAATCTAACACAGATAACAGAGGAACACATCCAGGCAGGCCTTGAAAGCCTCCAGAGAAGGAGACTCCACAAGCTCTCTGGGAAGCCTGTTCCAATGCTCTGTGTCCCTTACAGTAAAGAAGTTCCCCTTTGTGTTGAGGTGGAACCTCTTTTGCTGCAACTTACACTCATTGCTCCTTGTCCTGTCACAGGGAGCAAGTGAGCAGAGCCTGTCCTCCTGCTCCTGGCCAGCCCTCAGATACTTATAAACATTTATCAAATCCCCTCTAAGTCTTCTCTTCTCCAGACTAAAAAGCCCCAGGTCCCTCAGCCTCTCCTCATAAGNGACTTAACAGCATAAACACAGACTGATGACCAGAAATTAAGCATCCTAGTCTCTAGACTTGTTAGGCCAAGCTATTTTATATCTATTAGTTATTCAGTGCTATGAATGATAAGCAGCGATGTTCTGCAGAGGAACTACACTTCCTTTCACTGGTACTGTATCAAAAAATTTAAAGCATGTTACATAATAATACCAAGAAAGTTCACTTTTATTGGGGGAAAAAAAAAAAAAAAAGAAAAATAAAGAAATCCAAACAAATTAGAATTGAACTTCTCTGGTCTTCAAGAAGTTATCATTTATATTTTCCCTCTAAGATTTTTCAACAGCTGATTTAAAAAAACCCCTTGCCCTCTGCAAATGTGAGCCATTAATTAAAATTCAAATAGCTTCTTCACAGTTTTCATGGCGAGAAGCCTACATTTTTCAATAGCATGTCACTAGTTAAATCAAATCCTGTTTAATTTGAGAACCATGGGAAAACAAAAGAAAGGAGGGGATCTGGCAAACTGGCTGAAAGCCAGCTTTCAAGCAAGGGTGTGGAGAAAGAACTGAACAGAGAGAAGGAAGAGGAGATTTCAGATCTTAATGGAATGTGAAATTTGCTAATGCCAGCCTTTAAATATTATGTCCAGTGCACCTAAACAATAGGCTTGAAACCCATGATTTTTAGAGAGATTGTCTCAATTACTTTCTAAATCTCTCCTTCAGGTTGCTTGCCAGACAGATGTACACACGGACTTGCCAGGTGAGCTGCTTTTTAGAGCTCTTTTTATCAAATTATATTGGGTAAATTTTATAGCTGAATTAGTGTTCCTAGTTATTTAATGTTTTTATGGAGTCGTTACCACAGGAAGAAGGCAGGCAGGCAGGTCTGCAACATGCTAGGACTTGTACAAATACACGAGGCACAATGAGTGACTTTAAACAGTGTGATGTAGAGTGCTCAGTAAGCAGATGGGGCCAGAGTGAAGGATCCTTGTATATCACAGTATCACAGTATCACCAAGGCTGGAAAAGACCTCACAGATCATCAAGTCCAAGCCGTTACCACAGAGCTCAAGGCTAGACCATGGCACCAAGTGCCACATCCAATCCTGCCTTGAACAGCTCCAGGGACGGCGACTCCACCACCTCCTTGGGCAGCCCATTCCAGTAGCCAATGACTCTCTCAGTGAAGAACTTTCTCCTCACCTCAAGCCTAAATTTCCCCTGGTGCAGCCTGAGGCTGTGTCCTCTTGCTCTGGTGCTGGCTGCCTGAGAGAAGAGAGCAACCTCCCCCTGGCCACAACCACCCCTCAGGTAGTTGTAGACAGCAATAAGGTCACCCCTGAGCCTCCTCTTCTCCAGGCTAAACAATCCCAGCTCCCTCAGCCTCTCCTCGTAGGGCTTGTGCTCAAGGCCTTTCACCAGCCTCATTGCCCTTCTCTGGACACGNCATGGGGTTGTTGTGGCCAAAGTGCAGCACTCGGCACTTGGAGCCATTGAACGCCATCCCATTGGACTCTGCCCATCTGTCCAGGCAGTCAAGGTCCCGCTGCAGAGCCCTTCTGCCCTCCAACCCAGCCACATCTGCCCCCAGCTTAGTGTCATCTGCAAACTTGCTGATGACTGACTCAATGCCCACGTCCAGATCATCTATGAAGATGTTAAAGAGGATGGGGCCCAGCACTGAGCTTAAGTCCATCTTCCTTTACGTGTGCATACATCACAACAACAGTCTTTAGTTATTGTTCAAAGCCTAGCCACTCTGTTTTCTTGTACAGGTCCATCCCATTCAGTGAACAAGATCTTCAATGAACAAAATGGTATTTCAGTTTACTCTGCCATCCACCACATGGCCATGGAATTTCCTGCTGTATCTTATTTAACTCCAGCTTTGAAAGCCTGAACAAATTTCTTCATGGGCATGTCAGCACCATATGTATGCTGAGAAAATGACTTTCATAATATTTGAAGCACCACCTCCATATGAAAAAAAAAAAAAAAGGAACAAGAAGGACAGGGAACTACTTGAAAGATTCCAGTGCAGAGCCACAGAAATGATTAAGGGAATGGAACATCTTCCTTATGAGGAGAGACTGAGGGAGCTAGGACTCTTTAGTTTGGAGAGAGGGAGACTAAGGGGTGACTTCACTGATGTTTATCAATATGTAAAGGATGAATGCCAGGAGGATGGAGCCAGGCTCTTCTCTGTGATGCCCAATGACAGGACAAGGAGCAGTGGGTGGAAGCTGAGGCATAGGAAGTTCCATGTAAACCTGAGGAGGAAGTTTTTCACTGTGAGGGTGACAAAACCCAGGAACAGGCTGCCCAGGAGAGTTGTGGACTCTCTCTTGCTGGAGATATTCAAAACCCACCTGCACGTGTTCCTGTGTGATCTGGTCTAGGTGATCCTGCTCTGGGACTGGATGATCTTTTGAGGTCCCTTCCAGTCCCTGACATTCTGTGATTCTGTAAGGTTTGGATGACTGTGGTCATCCAATTTAATCTATAGCACTATAACAAAGAAAATGAGAAATGGTGTCAGGTAATCTTAAGAGGCTGAGCTGTAAACTGCAAAGGGTTCAGCAGCTGCTCCAGAACCACTTTGGCCAGCCCCACAGAAAGACCCTCCAGTTCTTCTTAGCTTGGGGCAATCATCTCTGAGTAAGTAGCCAGGAGACAAGAGACCTTCAAAATGCAACTATCGTAGGAGGAAAAGGCTGCTCAGCACTGCCACCAATTAAGCACAGACTGACAGTCTGAAAAATGCATAAATAAGCAGGAAACCAGCTTTTGAACAGTGGTGGGGGGATCTCACAGACCTCTGTCATGGAGGCAGGAGTCCCTGGGAAGCATTCAGATGTCCTTCCTTTTAGTCATTCTTTGCTAACTTCTCTCATTCACACCACAACTTTCAGAGTGTATAGCTGTCAAATTTGATGCATCCCTATGCAAATACCCCTGAAATAGAGAGCAGCAGAGAGAAGGAAATCCTATGGAATACATATTAGGTGAACAAGTAATCAGATCCTCTATCATAGTTGTATAATCTGAATTGCAGTGAGCTAAACCAGCACCGACAACATTAGTTCCAACTTTGGACAGTTTTTTAGCACCTGTCTTATTATTTTACTACTTTGTTATTCACTGTAATTTTATTTAGTATATTTTTTAATCCCTAGGGAAAATATGTAGGACAAACATTCATAGGAAGGTGGCCTGACCACAATGTGGAACAGCTGGATCCACACTACAGCCTTTATTGTTGGTACTAAAGGAATACAGATGCTCTCACAGCAGCAAGATGCTCTCTTCTTCCATCTAAGTCATCATATTGACAGTGAGTCAGCTGCAAAAGACATCTATAAGAAAAGGTAGTCCATGCTCAGAAATCTTTTGTCTTTTAGCAGCAGAGAGCAGTGTACTTGAGCTGCATGTAATTTTTGGCACATTTCCTCAGCCTTGTTGTCTTCTGCTTTAACCCCCACTACACTCACTTCACATCAAGGTCATACTTTCCCCACTTTGTACTTCACAGTTCATCTTGTGAGTCCACCACTTAGAAGTCAGGATTTTTCTGGCAGAGCAATCAGTAAGATAGTCTTAATGAGGTTCTCTAATCTCAGTTGTAATAGCCAGCACTGGCACTAATAAGTACAGAAGGTTATTTTCCTATTTAGATCTACTTGTCAAAAGCAAAGTAAAAGGACGTTACCTCACCTTCAATTTTTAAATCTCTACCTCACAGTACCAGCAAAACAACACTAAAACTATGGAAAACATTCACAAATAGCTGTACATATTTCAGCTTGGCAATTTCAATCCTCCTACTTCTTACATTCAACAAAATGTGCCCCAGGCAGAGATGTGGCATGGACAATTTATGTGCTGTGGTGGAGTCATGCTCTAAAGGAGAGCAGACTTCTGTAAGAAGATATATTGCCCATCTATGTCTCTTTCCGTCCTTTACCCTTCTAGCATGATCAATCGTGCTCCATGCCCTCCAATGCAGACAAGGAATGAAGCTGACACACTAGCCAGAGTCAGGTATAGGCCTTCAGTAGTTACACAATTCCAGATTCTTGTCTTCTACGTCTTAATCCATCAACTAGACTCAAGTGAACTGCAGCAACCAGCCATGAAGTGCAGCTGAACAATGCAGTGTTCAGAGTATGGCTATTAGAGAGTGATGGATAAATATAGTACAGTAGCCATGAAAAAAAAAAAAAACAACCAAAGAAAGAACTAAAACCAAAACCTCCCCAAATCATCATCAACAAAAAGTCACTTTCTTTCAGCTTTGCTTTTCCTGGCCTTAAAGCTCACATCCATCCTGTTCCTTTCACTAGACCACTTTTGGTGGCCTGGTGAGACCAGCCTCACCTTTCCCAGCAGAGCACTTCTGAACAGCTGTCAGAGCAGAGCAAATGGGACATGGTCCAGCCCACACTGTCTAGATACTTCACACCATACCACTTGCTAAGTATGGGAAGGGAGAAGAGACTTCTGAAATATCAAAATGGAAACTCTGAGCTGTACAGTAGTCTTCCAATTCCTGATTTGTAGGATCAAACCAGCATAGGTGAATACAATTAAATCCTAGAGGATATCTCTAAAAGAGAAAAGGATGTTTCCTAGATGAATTTCACAGTTCAGATTTTCAGCATTACATAAAGCAAGGCTTTTATTCTTTCTTACACTTTTGTAGTCATTTTGTATTCCCTGTATTTTTGCAAAATGCAGCTATTTTACAGGTTTTAATGTACTGAAAAAAACTGTCTTAAAAGTTTATACGAGTTAAATTGTTTGGGTATAATTACACTTTCATTCATTTTAAAAGAATGTCTAATCCAATCAACCAAAAAAAAAACCCCACATAAAAATCTATCTATCTTTGTTTTAAAAAACAAAGAGACTGAGCCAAAATATGCAAGATATTGTGCTGGCATTCTACTTTTAGAAAATAAAAGCCAAGTGTATTTTTCTAACAAAGCTGTCATGGATTATTCCTATTTTAATTAAATCCCTCTTTATTGGAAACTAATGAGATGCCATTAAGAGCACAAGACAGTTATTATCTTTCAGTCTTTTTGCTTTTTGTACAATACACTATTACCCAAGTTTCAGTGATTCTTGCTGTGTTATCCACCTCTCCTTTAAAGAAAATACTTTGTAACCATAGCAATACTTTCTCACCCTGGTATTATTTCCCGCTGGCTTGTTCTAGGCTTTTGCACATAGCAACCACAGCAATCCTTGGTCTGAGCTGTCAACTTCTTCTTGGCAACTCTTAGCAGAAGTAGCGTATCAGTAAACTACCAAGAACGTGGTTTTTCCATTTTCAACACAACCTATGTTCTGAACAAACTGAGTGTTTAAAGTTGTAATGCTAATGACTATGATGTCCTAATACTAAAAATAGTAGACTTTGATATTCTAGATGCTGTCTTCTGCAGTTACCACTTTAAACAGAGCAATGCATCAGTCTCTCCTTAGATAAGAACCAATAAACATCTTTGTAACAACTTACTATTATTTACTGAACTCGCAACAAAACATTAGGTTCACACTTCGAACCTTCCCATTTTTAAGTGGACTCATGTAGAGGAACAACAGCTATACTACCTATGCTTGGCCAGTTAGACTTCAGGTTCACAGATGCAGCACCAGTTCTGCAAGGCCTGAGACAGGCTTTGATTTTGACATTTCAGTGCTCACACAGCTGGCTGAAATCACAGTATCACAGAATCATAGAATGTCAGAGGCTGGAAGGAACCTCGAAAGAGCATCCAGTCTAAGTCCCCTGCCAGAGCAAGATCACCTATACCAGATCACACAGGAATGCGTCCAGGTGAGTGTTGAATATCTCCAGAGAGAGAGACTCCACAGTCCCTTGGGCAGCCTGTTCCAGGGTTCTGTGACCCTCACAGTGTAAAAAATCCTCCTTATGTTTACATGAAATTTCCTATGCCTCAACTTCCATCCATTGCCTCTTGTCCTCTCAACCGAAGGGTTTGACAACTATGCTACATAAGGTTGATCTTAATTATGTGCATAACCTTTTAACACTGCACACATAAAAAGTCATACTAGAACCACAAGTGCTGATTGCAGAAGGAGGTGCATCAGAAGAACAGCAAGCCTAAGTCAAACAGCCCCAGATTCTTTATCCGAGTTCACTACTCTTCAGCATGTAATGTTACTACATCGCTCAAGTTTGAGTTGAAGATCAATGCTCTTCTTGATCAGCATTTTAGAATTCATAGCTGAAGAGAGGGTTTTTTGTTTTCAAGAGTACAAGGACATGACAGGGCAAGGTCTTAAGGAGGTTGCTCTCTTCTCTCAGGTGGCCAGCGCCAGAACGTGAGGACACAGCCTCAGGCTGGGACGGGGGAAGTTTAGGCTCGAGGTGAGGAGAAGTTCTTCACTCAGAGAGTCATTGGCTACTGGAATGGGCTGCCCAGGGAGGTGGTGGAGTCGCCGTCCCTGGGGCTGTTCAAGGCAAGGTTGGACGTGGCACTTGGTGCCATGGTCTAGCCTTGAGCTCTGTGGTAAAGGGTTGGACTTGATGATCTGTGAGGTCTCTTCCAACCTTGGTGATACTGTGATACTGTGATAACCAAGGTTGATTTTATTGAATACCTTTTTAATAGTTGTTTTTTTTCACTTGTTGACTAATGAGCATAACAAAAGCATTGGCATATTTTGAGACTTATTTGAATTTTGCCATTAATTGAGTTATTTTCATAAGCTAAATAGTAAGGTCCCATCAGTGAATCATGGTGAAGCAGCACAAAGTACATTTGAGGGCAATGGTGATTTAATATGCTAATGTGTTATTGTGCATCCTCTCCCCACACATTCTCATCTCACTGGAATAAGTAGAGCTTTTTATAGAATCGCAGAATTGCTTTGGTTGCAAAAGACCTCTAAGATCATTGAATCCAACTGCTGATCTGAAACCAACATGGCCATTAACCCATGTCCTGAAGCGCCATGTCCACATGTTTTTAACTTCCAAGGATGGTGACTCCATCACCTTCCTGCACAACCTATTTCAGTGCCTGACCACACTTTGAGTAAAAACATTTTCCCTAATATCCAATCTAAACCTTCCCTAGAGGCCATTTAATCTCATTCTATCACTCAATACAAGGGAGAAGAGACTGACCCTCACATCACTACAACCTCCTCTCAGGTAGTTGTAGAGAGCAATGAGAGCTCCTCTCAGCCTCCTGTTTTCCAGGCTAAACAATCCCAATTCCCTCAGCTGTTCCTCGTAAGACTTATTCTTCAGACCCCTCACTAGGTTTGTTGCCTTCCTCTGGACTCACTCTTGCACCTAAATGTCCATCCTGTAGTGAAGGTCCCAAAACTGAACACAGTATTTGAAGTGCAGCTTCGGGAGCGCGCAGCACAGGAGCATGATCACTTCCCTGCTACTCCTGCTGGCCATACTGTTCCTGATACAGGCCAGGATGCTGTTGGCCTTCTTGGCCAACTGAGCACACTTCTGGCCCATGTTCAGATAGCTGTCAACCTGCAAACCCAGGGTCCTTTTTTGCTGGACAGATGTCCAGTCACTTTTCCCCAAGCCTGTAGCACTGCACTGAGTTGCTGTGACCCAAGTGCGGCGACCAGCACTTGGCCTTATTAAACCTCATACAACTGACCTCAATCCATCCAGCCAGCCTGTCCAGATCCCTCTGCAGAGCCCTACTACCTTCAAGTGGATCAACATTCCCACTCAATTTTGCCATTGATGTCTGTGTCACATTTTTATTCCTGATCATGATTTGTTCATTTGAATCACCCAGTGAATAGGTAGTCTCAGAAGAAGCACTAGAGAGATACACAGCATTTACACATGACCTTCTGAGAGAGGCATTACCACTGAAGAAAAAGGTTTTATTGCAGACAAAACAATAGAAACAATTAGAAGAAGTTGTATGGGTGCCATACTTAGATACATACACATATTTTTATATACTCACAAATATAAAGCATATGGAATATATAACAAACAGACATCCAAATGACTTAATGTATTTGTGAAAGCTGGAAAAAACAATGTAAAAAAAATGCTACTAAGCCAATATCAGTTACTTTTTTTGTTTTGTTTTGTTTAAAATTCTATAGAAGAAAACAGTGGTGAAAATTAATTTTTATAGAGCAATTACTTCAGGAGGCAGAGAGAAGAGTACAGATAGAATAGAATAGAATAGAATAGGAATAGAATAGAATAGAATAGACTAGA
Source organism: Tricholaema leucomelas (assembly GCA_013400475.1). Taxonomy (NCBI): domain Eukaryota; kingdom Metazoa; phylum Chordata; class Aves; order Piciformes; family Lybiidae; genus Tricholaema lacrymosa; species Tricholaema leucomelas. Next base: position 467,569 of record WAAF01001754.1, read on the forward strand.
CCAGGTTGGAAGAGACCTCCAAGATCATCCAGTCCAACCTATCACCCAGCCCTATCCAGTCAACTAGACCATGAGACCATGGCACTAAATGCCTCATCCAGTCTTCTCTTGAACACGTCCAAGGACAGTGATTCCACCACCTCCCCGGGCAGCCCATTCCAATGGCCAATCACTCTCTCTGTGAAGAACTTCCTCCTAGAGAGAGATTATGCTTCCAAGCTTAGTTCTTTAGATATTGTTGGGTTAGAGCATATTTTAATTTATAGGTACATTACCTATCCATACAGATGCAATTTTGCTACAGCTATAAGCCAATTGAGGCTACACCCTAGAGGAATATACCTGAGTTACATGGGCCAGCGTGGGAATATAGGATCACATTCCTGATGAAAATAAATTAACAATCTTTACATCATCGTTATTTATTTTTTTTTAAAGGAGGAGTTAAGTCTTTGTGTGTATAGAAAATAAAACAAAGAGTAGATTTGGAAATGTAAAAGAAATGAAGTGATATAATTAGTTTTATGATAACATCTAAAAGCAAAAAAAAAAAAGCCAACAAAGGATGTTATACTTCGTTATTTTGGTACCTTGCCTAGCAGAGACATATATATATGTATATGTGTGTGTATATATATATATGCACACACACATATATATATGTGTATATATACACATATACATACATATATATACACACACATACATATATATGTGTATATACATACATATATATGTATATATACCTGTTTATATATACATATATATGTATGTATATATTAGTAATCTTCATAAAATATACCTAGGCTTTCATGTTAAAGAAAAAGGTGACAATTTGAAATGAGTGTAATATTACCCATGATTCAGCTATGATTCATAGAATCATAGAATGGTTTAGGTTGGAAGGGACCTCAAGGATCATCCAGCTCCAACCCCCTGCCATAGGCAGGGACACTTCCCACTAGAGCAGGCTGCTCAAGGCCTCATCCAGCCTGGCCTTAAAAACCTCCAGGGAGGAAGCATCCACAACCTCCCTGGGCAACCTGTTCCAGTGCCTTACCACCCTCACTGTAAAGAACTTCCTCCTAACATCCAGTCTAAATCTCCCCTCTTCCAGCTTAAACCCATTCCCCCCTCGTCCTAACATTACTAGACCGTGTAAATAGTCCCTCCCCAGCTTTCCTGTAGGCTCCCTTACTACAAGATTATCAGAAATGTGGAAAAGAAATTCTAAATGTGTCCCCAGAGAGCCTCAAAATTAATACTTATAATTAGCAGAGTAGAAAAGTGTCCTGGCACTGTACAGGGGAATACTGCTTTGTATTTTAGCAACTGTGATGCTGAAATTGTGGAAGGATTTCTAGATAGAATCCTTCAACTGAGTATCACAAACTATAAGCAAAAAAAGGAAAGAACTTAATTTTTTCCCCCCATAAATGAAGAAGGTAACAATTTATTAAACTCTAATTCAGATTATGGTGTTGATCAAATGCACCATGAAAACCAAACATCATTTAGTTTTATGAGGATACAGTAGCAAGTGCTACTCCCTCCCATTAAGGATGTTCTGAATGTATCAGCTTCATTGGTCTAGTAAGACCAATCCTTTTATTCTAAAACAATCAATTATACTCTTCCTTGCTGTCTTGTTTTGAATGTACACAATTTTGGTGAAGTTTTCCCAAACTCTAAAGACACTATTTTCTAGAAGCTACCATCCACATTTAGAAAGTGTGGCATTTTATTGATTCTTCACTTGAGTTACAGAGAGACTTAAAGGGAATGGATCCACTGAGATTAATTTTAAAGTCTGAAAATAGAACTCAATCCACAAGGCTAAGGAAAATCCACTTTTAAAATCTACACTTATGACGAATTTACAATACTTTTAGATAATAGCATTTGGCCAAGGTACTCTTCCCCTAGCCACAAGAAATAACTTGCCAAACTTTTGCAAGAATTTATTAGCAATAAATAAGATTGAGGTAAATACTTTTCCACTGGGAAGTCAGGTGAGAACAACGTATCCTTTTGTTTTATTTCTGTTTATGATAATTCAGCCTGACAAGAGATCAGCAAGACAAAATACTATGTTAATATTTTATGCATATCTTCTACCTCTTCTATAGATTGGTCCTTGATTAAACTGTTTATTCCTTGCATGAAATCTCCTTTTTTTTTTTCATTTGAGTGTTTTGAAGACTTTTAATGTTTACCCCTTCTTTTAAGAGGATAACTGCTCAGAGGTCTCTTTTTTGAAAGCTGTGAAAGTCTGATCTATAGTCTTTTCTTTTTCTGCTTTTTAAAATTAGTAAGTAAGAGTTTTCCTTCTAATTGTAAAGACCTCACTACAGTGACCTTTCAGACACAATTCAAACACTTGCCTATAAATTGAGTGTTGGTTTAGTGCTAGTCTACTTCAGGGATCTTTTTTTCCTTTCCTGTTTTCTGAAGTCTCAAAACCCTCTCTCAGAAAATCTGCTGTAACTGGATCTCACACAGGAAGAGCAAATGATCCAATAACCACTGGAAAAAAATAGAGATGTGCTAAAGGAATCAAAATGAGAGTGAGTACTGTGTCAGGTATTTGGGAAAACAGAGAATATTCTTTGCTTATAAATCCTGTAATTGCAAACAAAAATTCCTTTGTATCCCATTCTTATTGGAAACATGAGCCAAACCCACAAATAAATCAGCTTTGAAACTTGCAAGAAGTCCAAATCTCAGCAGAAGGGAGATACATCCCTGTTTGGGATACAAACATTAACCATTGTGGATGCAGTGTTCCTACTACAATGTATTATCACACAGTATCCAAGTTTATCAACCCTGGCTTCAATTCAAATATGCAGTTAGATGCCTTACAAAGTGCTTTGCTAAACTGAGCCTTTAATGCTATTTAAAACTAACTTAATATAGAAAAGAGCTATAGATTAACTGACACATGTATTGCCTTTTTTGTTCCAATCACTTCTATTTAAGTGCACTGCTCTCTGAGGAATATAAAAACTGGGGGGAGGAGGAGAAGGCAGAAATCCCAATTGTGTTCTGTTTGACTTAAAATTGTACATTTAAGCACTAGACTGTTACAGGCTGTCTGATCCTTCCAGTCTCACCTTATCTAGTCAATAGTTAAATCTCACTCCCTAATACTCCTTAATCATGACTGTGCCTTCTATTGAGTTCCTCACAGCAAATGATCTAAAACTGGCTTAGAGTGACCACATTGCTCCTGAAGTTGATTTGGAAATCCAACCACCAAGACATGCACCAGCATTTGACCAGTTGGTCACAAAATGACAGCTTCACACAGAAATTCTATGGTACAAGCAGCAGTGTCAGAATTCAATTTTCTCTCATACCATCTGATGCCTTAGATATGAGACCCTCCTCTGTCCAATGCCTTATGGCATTCACACTTTCCTCATCTTGTGACAAGAAGAAATGTGGAGGTGAGATGTTCCCAAAGTACAGCACACACACCATTAGAGGGATGCTGGTTTCTTAAAGGAAGGCTGCCTGTGCAGTCCAGCACCTCCTCTGAAGTACATGGCAAGCTTGCATTAAGCCAGGAGTTGCGGCCACACTGCAACAGCAACAGCACACTGCTGGCTCGCTGCGAAGGTACATAAAAGGGAATCCCTTACCTCTAGAGATTTTCTAAGGGAAGGCACTAAACATATGTTAAGTCCCAGAGCCTATTGTTGCCATGAATGCTGTTGCCCAGAGGAGGGAAGATGCAGAGAGAGGCAGCTGGAAGGTACTCCTGGGAAAAGTTGCCTAGGGCAGCTGAATGTCTGCTACAGCTTTCTGCAAGCAAACCATCTCGAGGATATCAGTCATCATCTCATCTGCTATGTATCCCTCATGAACACCACTATTTCATCAGAGGTGTGTTTCTTCTGTGGAACAAAAAAATACAACCCAAACCACTATTTACCATTTATTAAGGATGCAGAGTCAAAGTAACACATGCAACCCCAGTTCCAGCAGTTCCTGATTCTAATGCCCTGGCTTTGTGCCTTTAACATGTCCTTTAAAGTGCATTGTGTAAATGCAGTGCTTCCTCAACTTTCGAGGGAAAAACAATAATTGGATCAGGCAGAAAAATTCCTTGTGGCAACCTACTGACAACTGCACACCTGAGAGACAGGCTACAAGCAATAACGCTCTATTCTGCCACTGCAGTCAATCAAAAAACAAAAGCCATGTGTGGGTATCATCCTTTGCAATGCCTCGGATTAGGAGAGAAAGAAGAATCCAGGAATCTTGTAGTCCAGGCAGTGTACTGGAAAACAGCAGCAGCATTAAGCAGTTAATGCCCTCCCATTAGCTGCCCCTCACCTATTGTCATCTTGAGCTCATTACTAGTCTGTCTTAACGTTTCACTTTCTCATGATCATAGCAAGTCTGACCATGTTTTTTGTCCGTCTTGATTCTTCTTCTTGATGCACGAATTAAAACTTGCAACCAGCCTTCACTCACCCTTCTTCCTCTGCTGCACAGTGCTTAGGAAGCCTACTAAGGGCACACAAGAATGGGAGGGTCCACCTTATCCATGCATCGCATCCCCCAACTGAAATCAATGGGACACATTGGTGCATTTGAGATTAGATGTACTAATACACAGGAGTATGCAAAACACATTTGCATACCCAGTCTCTCTTCAGCTTCATGTTTTCTGCCTTTAAAGAGGCTTAGCTCTTTTTATTTCTGTCTTATTTTTTGCCTCTCTCTGCTAATCAGAAGATACTTTCACAATCAAAGAACTCCATATTGTGTAACATACAGAATGGGTTTTTTTTGAAGCAGAACAAAAGATAATGAATTTCTTCCAAGTGGTGCACAGTGCAGTTCTGGACTCAGGGCAATTAGGCCTACAACTGACAAAAGAAAATGACTTCACATCCCAACTGAAGAGAGCACATGGAACAAAATGTAATGCAAGAATGACACAGCTGAAAACAAAACAAAGACATGCCATTTTTCATAAGAATGTAGATGTTAAGATATTGAAAATATTTTTAGCATGTACTAGAGAACACAAAAAAGAAGAAATCGACTGGGAATAGCAGTACAGATCTACATTGTTCCCCTATTTTTCATGACCTATAGAATAGTGTGATTCCTCCCCTCTTCTATGAATTTAAACACTTGGCTCTGAAACAAACTCTTTGTTTTTCCAGAAAAACATCACCATGTTCACTATTTTTAAATATATTCTACAGAATTTTATGTGCTGAAGCATATCCAGAGAAGGGCCACCAGGATGATCAGAGGGCTGAAGCACCTCTCCTATGATGGCAGACTGAGAGAGTTGGAGTTGTTAAGTCTGGAGAAGAGAAGGCTCTGAGGAGACCTTACTGTGGCCTTCCAGTATCTGAAGGGGGCTATAAGAAAGCTGGTGAGGGACTTTTTAAGGTGTCAGTGACAGGACTAGAGGGAATGGATTCAAGCTAGAGGAGGGGAGATTTAGATGTTAGGAAGAAGTTCTTCGCCATAAGGGTGGTGAGACACTGGAAGAGACTGCCCAGGGAGGTGATGGAAGCCCCATCCCTGGAGATTTTCAAGGCCAAGGTGGAGAAGACTCTAAGCAACCTGATCAAGTGTGAGGTGTCTCTGCACATGACAGGGGGTTGGAACTAGATGATCCTTGTGGTCCTTTCCAACTCAGACAATTCTGTGATTCAGCTCTCTGCAGCTGTTTTTCAGAGGCCTCAGTAGTTTGTAGAAGGACTTGACCTCAGTCACAACCATGTCTGAGCTTTCACACCCCACACTCCATTTTTAGTTTTGAGTTCCAGTATGCTGCACACTTAAATCTCAAAAACTCAAGGTAGCATAACTCAAAGTCTGCATCATTTATTTTGAAGACAATTTAGCACTGCAGGAGCCAGTCGTGTATGCTCACTCTTTTGGTTGCGATCATCCTTTTCCACTGCCCTCCCCTCTAGACGTTGAGTTTATCTGTGGCTGGGCAATCTATACACCTTTCAGTTGCTGAGAGAGGTCACTGCCCCTTTTCCTTTGTAAGAGATCTGGCATTCTGCTTACACATCAATAAGCCATGCAATAGAAGAGGAAGAGTCACACTACACTGTGATAGTCCCAAGCTATACCATATTTTAAGACCCTTTGCCTTGCCTAGTATCACTTTGGACCACCAGGCCTGAACATGCCCTCCATAACAAACCCCTGTTGTACATTTATCCCTTCCCAGTTCCCAATGACAAGATCAGATTATTGCTTTGCAACTCTGCTCCTTTTCTCCAAAGGGCAAGAACAAAGCACAAATGCAGGGTAACTTAATATCCAATATCCCAGGAGGACACACAGGAGAATCCCAGTATTCCCACTACAACCTGATTGTCCAGTTTCCAATTCCTTAAGAACTGGTTTCATGATCACCTAACAAACTGAACTAGCAGAGGAACACAGAAAATGCCACTGGCCTCTCCAAACTCCATTCCACACTCAAAGGTATGTTACAGCATGGCACTACCAAACACCATGACATTATGCCTTCTGCCCCAGCCCCATGAACATCTTGTGAGATCCTCAATAGCATCACCCTTCATTCACACATTTGTTTTCAGCCCTGCACATCTTAGCAGTACAAATTCACATGAGCACAAAACAGCCTGTGCAAATCTTGGATGTTTCCTGAGAAGCATCAATCCTCCTGAACATACACTACACGAGAGAGTCTGTATCCTCATCTACCCTCTGGGATGAGAAGATAACTGCCAGGAATGGACAACTGCTGCTTAGATAATTCACATCACTTATAAGCAGGCTCAGTTATCCCCAGCAACTACTCATCCCCAGACAAGGAAGGGAACTACATAAACTGAATTATGTTGGTGGTGACAACCCATACACAGGCATAATGTTTCCTGAGGACCATTATGCAGAGTGACAACAGAGGGGCTGCTGCAGGGAAAACAGTGGCAGTAACAGGCTGTTGTCTCCAGATTCACAGTCTGCATTGAGAAGCCTTTGGAAAAGAAGATTACAGTCAAGCCACATATAGACCTCAGCTGCTGAGCTGCCCTAGCCTACGTTGGACAGAAATACAGAATACATTTTTGTGTGAAAAAATGTCTTCAGGCAGAAGCTCTATAGTCCTTTCACTGGGAACATAACTTGTTATGGGGAACTACCACACAATAGGAACACTTAGCGGCTGCCAAAACCAATCATTATTGCAACATGTAAGAGGATAAAAATAAAGGGGTTTAAGTGGACAGAAAAGTACACATGTGAGGGAAGTGGAACAGCTCTGTGATGGTCCTGACTTGTCAGTTGTCCAGAATAAATCAATAGTTCAAACCTTATTTATGCAAAAGTCATTTCATATCGCATCGTAAAGGAAGAAATGCTGTTTGTATCTCCTCCCATATCTGTCAGACAGCTCCGCCAGGACTTCCAGGACTTGCACAGTTAAGAGTCCCTACTACCTAGTTACCTACCATTGTCAGTATCCATGACATGGAGTCAAGGGGATATGCTAGACTACACAGATACGAGATGTAGCTCTGGAAGGCCTCGTTTAGTCTGCTGTGTTTAGCTACAAACAACTAGACATGGGTTTCACAAAGAACTTGTAAGATCAACCAGGAGGCAAAGGACCTGCAGAAGAGATGAATGCCTGCTTTAATTGAGGGTGACATTACACTTCCAAAGTCATTTCAAAAAACCAGAACTTTACAAAAGAGCTATTTGTCTTGTAAGCAGGTCTGGGCAGGTTTTTAAAGGCTTTCAGAAAGTGGTTCTGTAAATATAGAGCATAACCTTAGTTTAGTACAAAGTGCCAGACTTCGTAGTGTGACTTCATAAGACAGATCCCAAAACACGGCTTACATATCAAATAGTAACTCTCTCCTTCCCACAGTTGGGAAACTGATGACCTGCAAGCCATCAGGGAAAACAGGGCTTGAATGCCAAGCACTACAGCTCTCTCCCCTTCATGGGCTCCAGTTGAACCTGCTTTTGTAGTCAACCAGCCAGACTAGTACTTGTAACCCTCTAACAAGGCACCCCAGATGTATGAACACAAGTGGTTAAGACCACAGAAGAAAGTGACAGTACCCTGTATGGGTGTCCTTTAGCCTAGAAGGCAAAATATCCATCTAATTTAACAAAGATGGAGACAGATAGCAAAGGGGCAAACTGGGAATAGGAGAGTTCCCAAGAGCTCCTAGAATTTGTTGAAGAAAAAAGTTGGGGGAAAAAGGTTTTCTTTCCCTAGTTTTCCCTACATAAGAGGAAAGTACTATTAGATTGGCTGCCTTGGATGACCTCACTTTTACCCTGCCTTAGTGAGTTATCTGGCTGCTTCCTATGGTAATGTTGATGCCATCATGAATACCTTCGACAAACTGACCAAAATTGCTGTCCTCAGTCATATTTGTACTACTAATACATTTTAGATGTCTATTTTAAAGTCAGGTTCTTCATAAATGCTCATCCAAACCTTTCCAGCAACAGGGCAAGAGAGAATGGTTTGAAGCTGGAGGACAGCAAGGTTAGCCTAGATCTTAGGAAGAAGTTCTTCAGTACGAGGATGTGAGACTCTGGAATAGGCTTACCCGGGAGGCTGTGGATGTCTCCTCCCTGGGGGTGTTCAAGGCCATATTGGATAAGTCCTTGAGCAGTTGAGTCTAGTTGAGGGCTGTCCCTGCCCATTGTGGGGAGGTTGGAGCAGATGACGTCTGAGGTCCCTTCCAACCTAAGCCATGCTATGACTCTCTGATTTAAACAGCAAAGTGTAATGTTAAATGTGAGAAAGCATGCAGAGAGACAAATTGTTTTTAAATGACTACAAAATGCAGAAGAAAAGTTAAAGAAGACTCAGTTCAGAACTGCTTTTTAAGTCTCAAGGCTCAAACAGGAGAATCAGGTCTAGAGGTCTGCTACAGGACTCAGATACTCTAATATAAGCAGACTTAACTCCAGTCAGGCTTGGTATTTTTCCCAAATTCCCAGCTGCATGCACAAGTAACACACAGTGAAGGCAAACTAGTGCAAACGCAGGGCCATACTCTTCCAAGAAAACATGGAGTTGGTGCATGTCTGAATCCTCAAACTATAACCTGGACAGCAGCTGCTTTCATGGAGGCATTAGATCACTGAAGAAATCCCTCAGTATGTGCCTCACGGGTTCGTATTACAGCAAAAAAGGATTAGGGCAATCCCTCTATGCCTAACAGCAATAAGCTTGCCCATCTTGCTTTTCCTATGTATGGTGAGACTACATAGGCTTTGGAACTGTATGCAGGTGGTACTAAAAAAGGTGGAAAAGAAATAGAAAAAGGCTCAAGTAATTTTAAGGGATAAAACCAAAATGCCAAAATGTCTTCAAGTGAGACTTAAAGATTCAAGTCTGTATAAATTATCAGCTTGGACAATTTGGACAGAATAGCAGGATGAGTGATGCATTCTCTGTCATCCCCTCAAGTATTTGCAAGATACTGAGCACAGCAGAATCACTGCAGAGCATATTGCTGTGTCCTTTGTCACTCAGGTCTTAAATAGATGTTGTGAGGATCTCTCTGGCCTTGAGAACACCTGAGTGCCATGCTAAAGCTGAAGACTGAAACCTAAAGAAAATATTTAACATTTTAAACAAATAATATATTTATTTCCTATTAAAAAAAAAACAAAAACAAACCCAAAACAAAACAGAACATAATTTTAAAAGACTGAACATTAAGAGCAGGAAAGCACAGGCATTTCCAAAATGCCAGGTTAGCCTAACAGAAATGTTAAGATGTAATTGAATTTCTATGAAATATTTTGTGCTCATTCTGCAACTGGGGAAACTTCATATGAATGTCAGTCTCGCCTCCTACTAGTTATGACCAAAATACTGTCATTTGCTTCCCATCAGTGGCATATGAGTACTGGCATTTTTATGTCAAAATTTGTATGTGAGGACAAAGTGAACATATCAGTAAAAGGTTGTGGTTAGTTAGGTAAACTCCCCGTGGTACGTTTAGTTATTTCCTGATCTCACAATTTAGTAAGACAGGAAAGTCTTCTGCCAGTCTCTGACTTTTCAACATACAGCGACGCATTTCAAACCAAGCAGAGACACAAAAATCTCCCTTTTTGTAATGAAGTAATTAATCACTGTCTGTTACAAACATCCTTTCCTACTTTTGTGTCACTTTTAAAAGAAATTCCCCTTCTTCATCTTCTTCCAAATGTAGATTTTAAGCAAATCATTATCACCAAATAAACAATCTGATTCTGTGCCTCACGAGGCCACACAAGGTTCTCTGCACATCTTCGCCTACTTCCTCCACCCTCAGTCCCCTCCAGGATGTGTAGAAAATTTCACACAGAAAATGAAAATACAAAAAGGAAAATGAAATTACACATAGATATGTGTGATTGGAGGGTTGGGGACGGGGGCAAATCTGTAAAAGGGCAGCAAGGTCAAGAATTACAAGTATTAGACTCACATGAAAAAAATTACATATATAATGAAGTGAATCAACCTATCACTCCAGTTTTAACAGTGGGTTTCTACGTGGAAGTACACGAGATACAAATACAGAAATACTAGAAATGTGAGTTTGGAGTTTAGATTTTAAAATACACAGATATTTCTGAATGAAATTAGATAGATGCATAGTAGTTATGATAATCAAAATAACTGAGAGACAGCAAAAGAACACACAGTGAAGGCTTCCTCCGCTATCTAGTGTCTTTTGTATTCTACAAAAGCCTATTTCTGAGCAAAGACAAAATCTATGTGTTGTAAAGCATAGTCTAAAGAATTTCAAGACCACTCTGGATGTGTTCCTCTGTGACCTGTCCTAAGTGATCCTATCTTGACAGAGGGGTTGGACTCAATTATCTCCAGAGGTCACTTCCGACTCCTACCATTCTATTATTCTATGATTCTATGTATATCCTTAATAAAAACAATAATTATTGATTTAATAATAGCCTGGAAGCAGACCTCATGTATCTACACATAAAGGGATAAAGAGTAAGGCCTCTGAGTTCTCAAAGGTATCTTTGTCTCCATACAACTCCTCCCAGAACAAGAACAAAGATGGGGACATACTGAAAAAAATTAATTTCCTGATGAAAATGAATTCATTAGTGACAAGTTTGCAACAGCATCACATCATAATTTGGTCAGGTATCAGCTTCAAAAGGCTGGTGAGAGGTCTGGAGCACAGCCCTATGAGGAGAGGCTGAAGGAGCTGTGCGTGTTGAGGAGGAGGTTCAGGGGAGACCTGAAAGGAGGTTGTGGCCAGGTGGGAGTTGGTCTCGTCTCTCAGGCAACCAGTGACAGAACAAGAGGACACAGTCTCAAACTTTGCCAGGGCAGATTTAGGTTGGATATTAGGAAGAAGTGCTTCCCAGAGAGAGTGATTGGCATTGGAATGAGCTGCCTGGGGAGGTGGATGGGTCACCATCCCTGGAGGTGTTTAAGAGGAAGCTGGACTTAGTGCCATGGTTTAGTTAATGAAAAGGGCTAGGTGATAGGTTGGATTGGATGATCGTAGAGGTCCTTTCCAACCTGGTTACTTCTGTGATTCTGTGAAAAGTCTGTTAAATTCAAGCAAGATAGAAATAAAGTTTCCTACATGGCAAAACAGGGCAGATTTTTTGACAAATAACAAAAATTAATGACTATATAATGAAGCCAGTGGAACCAGCTGCCAAGTATTTGCAGCCTGGTTCTATGAGAGGCACCCTTAGAAAATCCCAGCTAAATCATTCAGAGTTAAACTGTTTGGATTCTCTAATTTCCAACAGTCACTAAAAACAGAAACATGACTCAAGCATTGAAATACTTGGGTGTATTTTGTGTCAAGCGTACACAGTTTAAACCAACATAAACACCCAGGCCCTGTAACCTATTTCGCCTCTTGCAATACATCCAGCTACCACGGGCAGGAAGATCCAGGTCTTCACCAGTAGCCATCAAATCCTGCCCTGCTCCAGCTACAGGAGCCAGAAAAGGGCCTCCACCCTTCAGGACACAGTCTCAAGTTGTGCCGGGGGAAGTATAGCCTGGATGCTAGGAGGAAGTTCTTCAGAGAGAGAGTGATTGGCATTGGAATGGGCTGCCCAGGGAGGTGGTGGAGTCACTGTCCCTGGGGGTGTTCAAGAAAAGACTGGATGGGGCACTTAGTGCCATAGTCTAGTTGATTGGACAGGGCTGGGTGATAGGTTGAACTGGATGATCTTGGAGGTCTCTTCCAATCTGATTGACTCTATGATTCCTTCACTTAGAGGACTGCAGAAAGAGCAGGAGTGATGCTTCTGCTAGCACCATCTCCAAAAGCCATGGCTGTCTCTGAAGGGCAATTTAAAAAAAATGAAAAGCCTAACTTGGAAACTCAGAATTGCCCTAGAAACCCCAATCATTTTCCATTAGCTAGGGAGGAAACAGATTCAGTGTTCCCACTAGACTAAAGATAGCCTTTGCAAATACCCCACCAAAGTCATCAAAGCTAATGCCCTTCAACTAATACTCTAGCAGAAAAATAACACAGCCTAAACAAGAGGGGGAAAAGCCTAGCTTGGCAAAATAGGAGCGTAAAATGGATTTATCAGATGTGGAGGGAAAGAATGATAATAATGAACTCTTCAGTAAAAACAGCCTGACAGAGATGAACATTCAGAATGTATCAAAATAAAAATGAAACATTAAATAAATCACAGTACAGTGACTGTCTTGGAAGAGGAAAAAAAGCAGTAGTGTTGGTGGAAAACCTCAGTGACTAAATGATAGCCATATAGCCAGCTTGTAAAATAAAAGAAGACAAGCTTTGTTGTAAGGCAGAATAATACAGGCTGGAGACAGAAAAGGTAAAAGTAACACTTGAAAGAGCTAGAGCAGGCAATGAATTTTACTGTTTAAAGTGAACTTTAACTACATGACAGCAGTGTTTCTTTCATCATATAACCAAGAAAACATATAGCAGCTACGCAAAGAAAGCCTTATGCTATTTCAGAAGCATTTGGTCTAAAAGACAAAACATTTTATCAGTTCTGATACATTTCTGCATAAACTAACAGATTTGAGCACTGAAGATCCATAGCATTTTCTGAATAAAAAATTCCTCACTTGAAATGTGGACAGTTTAGATGGACATTTTTGGACAGAGCACGGCCACTGAAGAATAATAGGGAAAAAGAAGCAACAACTCAGCAAGCAGGTAGTAGTCAAAACGTGGATGAAACCCAGGAATGATGTGTAACAAAACTCCTTTGACAAAATGACTGTTAATAGGACCTTTTTAATAGTATCTCTTCTGGTTTGCCTGGGCTACTCTTTTCCTTTATTTTTTTGTTTTGGATTTTGTGTTGTTTGGGGTTTTTTTGGTTGGTTGGTTGGTTTTTGGCCTTTTGGTTAATTGGTTTGGTTTGCATTCTTGCGTTTTGGGTTTTGTTATTTCCTAGGTGTTTTGATAAATCTTGGTAATACCTCTGCATTAAATCTAAAGAACCTGATGGATTTAAAATATGGCATTTGTTCCTCTTTCCCAACTAAATATCTACTGCTAGCTTCAAATTTCTTGTCTGAGTACCACTGCTCAGCAAGTTCCTTAACCCCTGTGGCTTTTGATAACAGCTACATGTTTTCCCCTCTAAAACTTCATTTGGTACACCACATCACACCCCCAAAGCCTCATAATTAAGTTTGATTTAATTCTAATTTCCTAATAATCTTCTAGCTTCCCACCTTTAGATCATCCATATGTTTGATTAGGTCTTCACAATGTTCCAAGACAATACTCACTTAATGAGAAGTAAACCAAAACTTTCTTCTCACTGGGATCATTAAAACGAAACCAAAGTCAAAGTAATTATTGAACCAGCCATCTTACAAAAAGCATAGCAAAGTATTTAAGTAAGTAGTACATCTGGCTTCAAATTATTATTAGCTTTTTAAGTGTTGCTGAATCAAAGGACCTATAGCAGACTTCATAGGATCATAGGATGTTAGGGGTTGAAAGGGACCCAAGGAGATCATCAGGTCCAACCCCCCCCGCCGGAGCAGGACAATGCTATCTAACACAGATCACAGAGGAACACATCCAGACAGGCCTTGAAAGTCTCCAGAGAAGGAGACTCCACAACCTCCCTGGGGAGCCTGTTCCAATGCTCTGTGACCCTTACAGTAAAGAAGTTCCCCCTTGTGTTGAGGCGGAACCTCTTTTGCTGTGTGGAATGTCTGTTACCTTCTGAAGGTTTCCAACATTATTGTGAGCACTATTCTACCACTCTCCCTAACACCTCAGCCCCATAAATGCAAAGCAACCCTCTTTTCAGGTTGCAATTTTCTAGATCTGCCTATGAAAAGAAAGGAAATAAAAAAGATTGTTCAAATATTAAATCTGTTAAGTGATTTTATTTTCACTGAAAGACTTTGTGAAAGCAAAGATTCAAAAGATCTCTTTGCAAGAAATTCTTGCCATTATTTTTTGGCTCTGTAGGACAAAACTGGAGCTCAGACTTGAAAGTTATTGTTTTAAATAGAATAGCAGAATTGTGTATTTCATCCCAGAGAGACTAGTCCTGATTTAATGATTTTAAGAACACTGCAGGGGGGGGGGGGGGGGGGGGAANATACAGCAATGAGATCACCTCTGAGCCTCCTCTTCTCCAGGCTAAACAACCCCAGCTCCCTCAGCCTGTCCTCACAGGGCTGTGTTCCAGGCCTCTCACCAGCTTCGGCCACAGAACTCTACAAGAAACACCAAGACTTAAAACTCTGAAGAGTCTTTTTTACTTATTTCTATCTACCTTCATCACAATGTCCCACCTCATGTGCCAACTCAGTGGTTCTTTGCTGGAATGGGCCAACTTCTGCAGGTTGGAGTCTAAATGTGTATTAAAAAAGGTTATATTTGACAGAGTTGTGAAATACATCTCTGATTTTACCAGCTCCTCTCCCCTCAACTGCTCAGTATTTAACTAAATATTTGATTAAATTCACAGAATTACACTTAAACAGTGTTTCTTTCCCTTTTGTAACATTCACATATATATAAGGTTCAAGTAGAAAAGAAGGTTGCAGTTCCATTCTTTGCCTTTCCATTCTCATTCACCATCTACAAGTCTCCATCTGTAGTGAAGAAGTTAAACAAAAAGGCTGCTACAATGGTGGCAGAAACAGAGAAGGATTTGTGCAAGATTATTTGGACAATGTTCAGCAGATCTCATGTTTTACCTGGACACAGCTCTTCAGAGAGATGTATATCACTGTCACTCTTTGGGAGTTAGAATTTAAGAAACATAAGGTTGATGAAAAAGGATGAGGAAACATACTGCCCCAAAACAGCTGCTCTCCCTGGATGCTGCAGCCCCTTGAAATTGCACCTTGCCAACACTTGTAAAAGGCTCTGATGCAAGCCATGCACCACTGCTGCTAACTCACAGTAGATTGGTCCCCAAAGCAAAGCTAGAGCCCAGTTCCGAAGGCCCTATTACAAGAGGGATACGGATGTGCTGGAACATGTCCAGAGAAGGGCCATGAGGATGATCAGAAGGCTGGAGCTGCTCTGCTATGAGAAGAGACTGAGGGATTTGGGGCTCTGCACTCTGGAGAGGAGAAGGATCCCAGGTGGCCTTATTGTGGCCTTTCAGTATCTGAAAAGGGGCCTACAAGAAAGCTGGTGAGGGACTTTCTAGTGTGTCAGGTAGTGACAGGACTAGGGGGAATGGAACAAAGCTAGAAATGGGTAGATTCAGACTGGGTGTTTGGAAGTTCTTCACCATGAGGGTGGTAAGACACTGGAATGGGTTGCCCAGGGAGGTGGTTGAAACCCCAGCCCTGGAGGTGTTTAAGGCCAGGCTGGATGAGGCTCTAGAGAGCCTGATCTAGTGTGAGGTGTCCCTGCCCATGGCAGGGGGTTTGGAACTAGATGATCTTTGTGATCCCTTCCAACCCTGACTGATTCTATGATTCTAAGTTGCCAGTATTGGCTTGGTCTCTGTAACTGGTCATACATATATTTGTCTGGTGAAGCTAAATGTGTTAAAATTAATTAACACTCACAAGGCACTTGCCATCAGAAAATTAAGGATGCACACTACCACAGAGGGCAGTCTAGCTTGGTCTGACTGAAAAAGCAAAGTAAAATCTCTTTAAACTTCATAAAATTACCAGATTTGAGTCAATGGACATAGCACTGTTACGTCTACAAATTTAATATACTGTTCTATATTCACTCCAATTAGAAATTATTTGTGCATGAAATAAAAGAACAAAGGAGGCAATGTTGACAAGTTTCAGGAAACACAAAGATAAGCAAAAATTGGGAAAAGGGGGGGAAAATCTGTAACATTTGTGTAATTGAGTGATGAGTAAAGGTAAAAACCATAGAGAAGCAGAGAAAAATGAGAGAAACAACACCACAAAGGAAGGCATAACTAAATGGAGAAAAGGCATTCAGTAAAAGTTTCAGTATCTGAAATCAGGAGAATTGCAATTTCTTTGCATTCTCAGGAGCCAGCAGCATGCAAGGCTGTAGGAGGTGATGCCTGTCCCCAGCCACTAGGCTCAGCAGAGAACTGATAAGCAGGGGTGTGTTTTTTTGTTGTTTTGCTTTACACTCTGTCTTCCATGTTATGGAAGGTTTCATCAGAATTTCAAATTTCATTTGTGAGCAACAGAGGCTTGACATAAGTGAAATCTGAGCCAAGGACAGCATGTGACTTTCATTTTGACTTCAGAATTAGTATTATTTTTATTATAGAGCGCACAACCACTTCAATTATCAGGAACACTAAGAACCATCCAGATAAAATGTAGCAAGTGCAGTCAACTATTTGTAAGGCATTAGAGAATAACTTGAGTCAGCAGCACCCCTCTAAACATAGAGAAATAACACTGGGTCTAGTTGATACTAAACAGGTATATATGCAGAGCTTTCACAAAACTGAAATATACAAAATGCATTCTCAAGGGATTTTGCTTTAGAAATTTAGGGGGGGGAAATGAAGTTTACTGTCATCTGTGCTGACCAAAATCTCCTTTCATATTAGACTGCCAATGGTTCAGCTTTAATTACCACACTAATTACCAAACAAAGAGGAAAACTTCTCATACACTTTTTTTTCCTCCCCCCTGGTATCTTATTCCACTATATGAAATTAAAATGTAAAAATTACTCTTAGACTCATTCTTCACTGTTGCTGAACAAATGTGAAGGCTCTAAAAAGCATTCAAAGAGATCACCAAAATAAGTGAGCTAATGAAAGGACCAATTCTTCTTTGATTTTTGAGAAAGAAGAGTGTGCTAGGGGTGTTTGGTGTGGCACATAATCCTTCTTTCAAATAGGCTCTATTGTCCAACTTCTACAATTTGAAAAACCTCCATATGAATCTTTTTGTCTTTTTATTTCAGAAAAACCTTTGATTTTAACTCTTTTTTTTTTTTTTCTGAATCAGAAAAGTATTTCAGTCTAATTTTTAATACAGCCCTAAGCTTTGCCAGGCAAGCATAGAAAAGTTTGTGGGACAATCTGGGCTGTAAAAGTAGTATAAAATAGACACTTCTTCCTGATACTTTTAAAAATGGGGTTAGCTAGTATTGTCTTGCTGTGTATTTTTATCCTAGAACCACTGCAAGAAAAAAAAAGTGACCTACTAAAACCTCTAAAAAAAAAAAATCAGGCCTAACACTAACATAGAATGGGTATATCCAAAGGACAGCTTCAACAGGGAGGCCAGCTGTCTTTGTACCCCTTCTCAGTCTGTAGCCAGTGAAAACCTCCTTGTGAGGATAATTCAGAGCAGAAACGGGCTTGGTTTCCACCCTCTGGAAAAGAGAATTTATTGCTGTCAACCACAGGAACCCAAAAAGACTAATTTTCCTGGGTTAGAGCTAGCCTTTTATATAGCCCAACATCCATTCCTGTAACTCCTCATAGGGTCTAGCAGTCTGCCTGTGCTGATTCTGTACCTCACGTCTGGTTGCACTCACACGAACCCATAAGCTTTACCACTAGGAGACTCTTTTTTCATTTCATTTCATTTGCTATTGGGTTAGATGACTACATAATTCTTGTTTCATAACTTCTACATTCTTTTAACATTTAAATGCCATTTTCATGTCTAACAGTCAAGTCATCCTTTATGCTTAATAACCAAATCCAAGTCTAATATAACTTTAGTCCTTGTATGTTTGCACAAGGAAAGAATTTAGGTGCAATCTCACTGTATTTATAGGAAGAGAGATCCATGAGAGTCCGTGTTTGTGACTCAAAAACTGCTTTGTTTCATTATATGGGTAAGCCTATCCCAAACTTTCCCAGTTTATTTTTCTATTTAGATTTTTATTTCAGTTCACCTGAAGATAAAATGCAAGGAATAACAAACGCTCAACTTATTTTGAGCAAGGACAGAATTAAAACTGAATACTGTCACCTCTGAATAAAGAATCTTGGCTCCCTTGTATAGGCATTAAACTTCATAGAATCATATGTATCAACATGGTATGATAAGTACTGATACAGTCTTCAAAGAAAACTGATTTTTTTTCCCCCTTGTTTTTGTCTGGAAGTTATTAGGCTCAAGGAAAAAAAAAATGCCCTTCTCAACATGTTTTCTTCACCAATAATTCTGTTACGCAGCTGGAGTGGCATATGGTCAGCACTTTCTTAGGGAACTGCAATTTGTCTTCTTTTTACATAATAGCCACATCCAGTCAGACCAGAGATATAGCTATCCTCATATCATGTCTTTAGCAAAGGCAGAGAGTAAAGATCCGGGGGAAGAGCACTAGGACAAAGAAAGCCTGCAAGGAATGTACCTCAGAATCTCTCCCCAGCCCTCAGAGGCTGAGCTTTGTGTTCTAAGCAAAAGGTGATGCTTTCACACCGAAAGCCCACACTCAGATAAACTTTTAGTATGCATAGTGGCTCACAGTTAACCTATGCACCATGAAAAAGCCACAACCTCTTGCTTGTTCTGAATTTGTCACTTGATATTTTTATTTGATCCCTCTGGGTCTTGTACTACAAGAGACAGTTAATGAGCATTCCCTGTTAATTTTTTCCATTACACTCTTATAGAGATTTTTATAATTTCCATCTTTAGCCACTTTTTTGCCAAGCTGAGGATTCTTAATCTATTTAATTGTTCTTTACCGACCCTGCCACTTATTTCTCAGTCTATTGTCTCTCCTTTTCTTCCTCACCATTCCTTTAAATGTGGTGATCAGAACTGCACTCAGAGATCAAGACAAAAGCATCAAGAGTTTACAGGCTGCTGTAACATACCCGTGTTCTGTTGGCCATCTCACCTATACATTTTTAACTGGTCCTAAATACTTCACCAATGCTTGGATTTACCACAGTAAGCTCTCTACATCATCACTTCCTTTGGTACTGATAGTTTACAGTCTCAATAATAGCAGAGTTGTTCTCCCTCGCTGCATTATTTCATTGTATCAGCAGTGAGCTTCATCCCCAGTTACTAAGCATCACAAGATCTCTCTTTGGCTCTTCATAATTAGCTTTCTTTTTTGCTGCCCTCATTAACTTAGAAACACTTTGCCCTCACTTTTTGAGATCACCAGTGCATACGCTGACTAGTATTGAGCCTAACACAGATTCATGAGCAACTCTACTGGTGACCTCTGTCCCCTCTGTGAAAACAGGTCATTGATGCCTTCCCCATCTTTTAACCAACTACCAGTCTAGGAGGGAACTTTCCTCTTATGTCAGAGCAGTTTCATTTTGCTCAGCAGTTCAGTGAGCAGTTCTGAAAAGACTTTTGAAAACGCAAGCATACTGCATCAGTTAGATCACACTTACTCACAATCTCAGTGGGACCTGCAAAGAACTTCACCAGGTCTGTGAGGCTGCTCTGAATTCCCTAGTGTATAAAATTAATCCATTAGGATTCTTCTTCCTATGTCTACCATAGTTTTGGTATTTTGTTTTTGGTGTTTTACTGTTTGTTCCTCTTATCAGGCTTTCCAAAGAAACCCCTAAGAGCATCCTGCTAACTGCCTTCTCTCTATGGTAGACCTCTACTGTCGATGACTTTAGAACCAGACACTCAGCCCCTCCGCCTTACCTTCTAGTCTTCTAGCATTAGCATAGAAACACTCTCTTTTGGTCTGACTGCCCATTCTTCTGTGCATCTGTCTAAACTGGACACAATTTGCTCAGGCAGTTGTTCACTGTTTTCTACTTGACCTTCATCAACTTCTGTCCTATGTAAGACAGTGTAACAGACTTCAATCCCTGAGATTGAGTCATCTTGACCTGTGTGTTCTTTTTGCTTGTCCTCAAGTATTTGCGTTAGAGTGCAGACTGATGCTGCAAGACTCTTTACTCTTCACCTCAGAGTTGATTCCAGTACTATTGTGATAGCTCTTCTATGTCACCAGTACTTCTTCACTAGCTTTTCCAGCATTAAAGAGATATTCTAGACTCCTCTTGTTGTAAGCCACCTTGGAATACAATTGAAAGTGTACTATATGCTCCCTTTCAGCACCATAAATCCAGTTAGTTGTGTTCCACTTAGTCAAGTGGACAGAGAGAGATCTTGCTCCATCATCTAGACTCAACACCATGCACCAGCATTCTTAAGAGCAAAAGAATACTTGGCCATCACCTGAAAGCAAAGTCTCATCTACAGCATGTAATGTAATTTCAGGAGCACTTCTCCTTTACAGGTTTGATGTCCTCCTACATTTAAGCACACTTGTGACAGATGTCCTGAAGCAGCATGCCCAAAGATGCCAAACCTGCCTGGAGGTTTACTTCAGACATTTGCTGATCAGGGGTACTTTCCCCACCTATGTTCTTAGCATGTTGTGACTTCCACAAGAGTCCTTTTAAGTTACAGCAATCTACACTAGGTATCTTGCAATGCTGTAACTCTCCTTTTGGATTAACAGCTGCATTAATACTGTTGAGGTTAAGAAGTGCTGACATTAAGGAAGTACTACACTCTTCTAACCACAGATCTTGTACAAACCTCTAGCCTGAGAAGTGTCCAAGCTAAAGGGCCTCAGATTTTGCTTGTGGTTTAGGCTTATAGAATCATAGAACTGTTGAGGTTGGAAGAGACCTTTGAGATCAAGTCCAACTGCTCATCTAGAGTTCACAATCCCACCATTACTGCTAAGCCATTACCCGCTAAGCCTTGTCCCTGAGCATCACATCCATACATCAAATACCTTCAGGGATGGTGACTCCACCACTTCCCTGGGCAGCCTGCTCCAATGCTTGCTAACCCTTTCTGTGAGGAAATTGTTCCTAATATCCCAGCCGAGCCTCTCCTGTCACAAGTTGAGGCTGTTTCCTCTTGTCCTGTTGCTCATTGCATGTGAGAAGAGACTTACTTTCAGTGTATTCCATTTGAAGTTTTCACTTTATGCCTCCTCCTTGAGAGACTTTGATTCAGCCCATCTTCATCCTCTTGATAAATGATCTATTTGTTTTGTAAAAACCTGCCTTTGACACTGGGCTGCTGATGCCTCTTAAGGTTTCACAAAATAAATAAACGAAAATATTTTTCAAAAATAGTTTCTCTGTCTTCCATCTAACATCATTAATCCATAAGCTTAATACTTTTCTCCAGCTTCCCACAAATAATTTACAAGACAATCCTGTGCAAGTGCTAAGTGAGAAAGCTTAATTATTTTTGTGTAAAACCCTGCTATCATTAAGAGATAATTTTGGTAACTCCTAGGCAATGGTGCTTTATGATAGTGTGAAATGACCAATTGTGCAAACCCTGAGACAGTTTTCGTAAGACAACAGAACATGCAACCAGTTGCAACCATCATCTCAAGGCAGAAATGCAGGATGGTTTCCTAAGGTGTAGCATCAGTTGCACTGTTAACGAGAGCTGTATTTACAAATACATTTGGCATCAAATCTGGTAGCTTTCTACATAACCAAGATTTGCTGATTCAGAATGGGACCTTTCGTGTTTAGATTCCAGATTTAGATTTCTTATAATGAATTCTACTTTCAGCTACAGCAAGTCTGCTATATTTCATTAGCTACAATGTACACAACCTTCAACACAAAAAGAAGTCTTGAGTGTTTCCCACACACAGAGTGTCACTGCTGTATTTATAGGCAAGATGATTAAACATTTGTATTTTATTGTAACGGGTAAATTGTACTATACAGTAAAGAGAAATTCAATACTGACTGCTTCATAAACAGGCCTGATTTTTCAGTTGATAAAAACAAGGGTTCTCCTTCCCTTTCCACCATAAAATCTAATTTAAAGTAACCCAGTGTAGTGCAAATACATTAGATACTTAGTAATCTCCAGTAATGTCAGGGAAAATCATCACAAATTGCTGAATGTTATGAATCATCTTGTGAACACACAACTGCTATGCACTGCAAAAGGCGCTTTAACAAGTAGTTTCATTCACTTATGTCAATACTTCATCATTAGCGCAAAGAAGTGTCTGTAAATTGAACTCTTGAGCATCATCCTGCCTAGTTACCAGATTTCTTTTATTTAATATTTTGAACACTTGATGTAATAGAAGACTCCATTAAAATTTTATATCAATGACAGATGACATTTTCATTTTCCATTTTAAATGTGTTAGCAGAAGGAAATGGACTCAACGTTCAACAAAACCATAAGCATTTTACTACATACAATTCAGCTGACTTTATCAGAGCTATTAATGTAAGGTTTAAAAGTATATTTAACTCTTTCTGGTCAATAAGAGAAACTATTTTAAAAAAATCAAAACAACCCTACAAGGCTGCATAGAAATTGGAGATGATGTTTTCTGTCACCCCAGTTACACTCAGGAGTAACAGGTGACAAGTAATAACATGATGGCCAGGCAAGGAGGGTTACAAGAGCTCTCTCCTGCAGAACAGCTCTGGGGATGTAGATTTATTCACATAAAAAACCTGACCCAACCAACGAACCAACCAACAAAACAACAAACCCAAAACCACACACACACACACAAAACCCAACCCACAAAAAAACCAAACAAACCAAAAAAAGCCAAAAACCTCAACCTAACTAAATAAATTGAAGTTCAGAAATGTAATAGGTCTTCAGAGTACAATATCCAAGGCATGCTGTATCACAAACCCCACTCAGATCAGGCCCTTACTATTCACCAGCAGAGATACAGCTTGTCTACAGAGAGCTTACAGCTTCAGGATTTAGGTACCCACAAGGCTACACCTGAAGTACATTTTCCTGGATTTTTATTTTTATTCTTTTTAAGGGGGGGGGGCATAATTTTGATTCAGATTCCAAAATTCCAAAATGCCAAGTACTTGCAATTTAACAACTTATTGGTGACAGCTGGTTGTTTATACCAAATTTGATGTATGTCCTTAGCCCATTCTAACAACAAAATAAACCATTCTTATGTTGCAACTGGGAATAACTAAAAGTGTGCTCAAGGCCAATTGCCACAGGCTAGTCAACACAAGGTGCCTTGGCTACCTGTGGTATAAGCATGTTCTCACAGAAACAATTTAAAGGTTTAGACAAAACACCATCCAAGTCTAGAATAAGAACAGCCAAATGCAAAAGTATAAATATATTCATAAACACAGTGATTTGACACATCTTACCGGTGTAACTTCCCACTCAACAGTTCTAAAAAAATCCTCAAGCTCCAGCCTGGAGTTTATCCCATCCTCCATGACTTCCCAGGAATCCTGGAATGCTGGAATGCAGACCCACAGACTAATTTTTACAGGCTGTGCATACTCATATAAACATAGAAGAAAAGCTTTGCCTTACTCTAATGTTATTACCTTAGTAATTATTTTTTCTCATTAATCTACTATTCCCCTTTGCTTTGAAATATGAGAGATCTTATTATGTACTGCTGATTTTTTTACCTTTTTTTTTTGTTATAGAAAACAGTGTTATAAATTTATTTTTAAATCCCACAGGATTTAACCCTTTACAACACATATGCATTATCACTGGAGAGTTATTTGAAATGTCATCATCTTAATTACGTCTCTGTAATTCTCCTCATGCGTTCAATTCTTCAATGCTCATAAAAATAGTACTGATAAGACATCCAAACCAGACATGTAAATCTTTCCACTGTATCTAAACTTCATCTGTCTCAAGTATAGTCAGGTCTATAACTGCTGCTAGGTTTATCAATATGAAATCTATTTATTTAAAGCAAAGGGGAAAAAAAAAAAATCCACAAACATTAAAATCTCTACATAAATTAGTGCCCCAATTCTTTATGGCTAAAATAAAAAAGTGGGAAAATCCCACCTCTCTTTCCCTACTGCCTTCAGAGTATCTTTGTTCTTTTTTAGTAATCAAATATAGATTTTTCCATGACATTTTGATTAGGCTCTTACTGTGAATACATTCAGTGATAACTGGTCCAAAAATACCTATTGAGCCACAAGCATTGGAATACAGCAAATACTGGGAGCACCATAGGCAGTTGTATGAATCACTTCACATACCTGTGGTTTTCCAGGTTCCTGTGCTTAGTCATGAGTACACTCTTCATTTTCTCATATACAGAATATAATTTCTGCCAGTTTTTGTTCTTGGCTTCTACACTGCCACCTGTAGTCACACAAGAGAAATCAGCCATAGTTTATGCTGTGAATCCTATTGCCACAATGTTACACCTCACTTGTTCTGCTAAACAAGCATCCTAAAGCGCTCCCCTTTGTAAAAGGGGTTTTAAGACACTTAAACTGAGTTATTTGTAATTTTCTCTTGAACAAATTTCAGGAATTCAGTCCTAACTTAACCTGAGAGAGAACATTTAGAACACTTGAAGACAGATAAAGGCTTTACAGATTTTTTTATGTTATCCTTGTATCTTAGTGGACACATTATAACCTTGACAGAGTAAGGCGACTTCTCAAGTGGGAATACAAAAACATCTGCACTTGATTACTGGTGTAAATAAAAAAAAAAAAATAACCCCCCCAAAACCAACCAACCAACAACAAAAAAAACCCCACAACCAACCAACACAAACCCCACAAAAATCGATTGTTTCTTTCATCTGAAAAATGAACAGTTTTACAAAGAGGCAATTTCTGTGCTTGGCTTAGTCACCTTACATAGATTGTAAAGTGCAGGGGGAAAAAAATAAATAAATAAAAAAAAAGAAAAATAAAAAGACCCCAAAAAATATTTGGAAGACTGTCTCATAGAACTAAAAGTGATCTTGGACTTTTTAGTGCAACAAAAATCACAAAATTTGTTCCAGGCTTACTGCACTCTGAGCAACATGCCACAGATTCTGTTGAACAAACCATTTACGTAGAAGTAAGACCTGAACGTAGTAACCAGAGCCCTCATATGAATCCTTTCCCAGAAATATGACAAAGTAGGAAATCCAAACCTTCCTGGGAAAAAAACCCAAAGGTTTGTGGTGTTCAGAACAAGGGCTTCACCAAATCACGAAGTTTCAGAGTACAGGCTCTAGAGGAACACTGGCTTGAGCGTGCACATGCACTCCTGCTACCACTTCAGATTTGCTCACACCATCCCTGGGAGCAGCCTCCAGAACGCTCTCACAGTTTCTCTACCTGGAAAAACGCTCTGAAGTCACTAAGGGACAAAACCCTCTAATGTCAGCACGCCAATGCCAGCACACGCCTGGCCATGGCTGTCCTGGGACTTGCACCCTTGCACTACCCCTACGCCAACAGCGACCGCAGCCTCCACTAGAAATCTCAAACTGGGATGGAAACTGAAATTAAAGGCACCTTTCCAGGAACAAGTTGCGTTTAAATAAATAAACAAATCCTCAGGCTCCGGTGGGGCAGCCTGAGCCTCGAAGTACACGGCCAGGTAACCCACTCACCCTGACACCGCCGGTCACAGGAACTCCCCGGGGACCTCGCCGCCCTCTCAGTCCCGCGGCGGCCGCTAAGGTGCGCACTCGGCGCCGCCCCGCTACCGACGTCCGCCGCGGCACCGCGATCCCCGGCATCCGCACTCTCAACCTCACTGCTGCGTCGCCTCACCGTCCACCGCCCCAAGATGCCCCTCACAGCCCCATACCCCAGCCATTCTCTCAGCCCCATTAAGCCACTCACAGCTCCACACCCTAGCCATCCCCTCAGCCGCAGGAAGTCCCCCATCCCAGACATCCTCTCAGCCCTGAGAAACCCCCCACCCCAACCACACACGGAGACGCCGGGCGAGACTTCCCACCAGGACGGTGCCGGAGGCAGAGGAGGAGGTCACCGCTAAAACTGAGGGCCTGGCACCGCGGACGCTGCCCGCCCACCCACCTGCGCTCGCAGGGCTCCTCACGTTGCCGGCCGGTGCCGCAGAATGAGGCGGCGGCAGCTCCTCCTCACCGGCGCGGCTCGCTCGCTCCCTCCCTCCCTCCGCCGCGCAGCCAGGGGGAGCAGCGCGTCCCGAGTGCTGCCGCGCCGCCCGACCGGGATTCCTATGGGCAGCCGGGAGGCGGCTCGTAGCTGGCACAGCCTCCCGTACCCTCTTCGGCTCCCTCCTTCCCTCCCTCCCCTGCACATTTCAGTGGGTGCTACCGCAGAGCGCTCCGGCAAAGCCGCAGCGAGCTTTCCGGGTCCCTTGCCTTTTTATCGCGGGGCCGGGGCTGCTGCCGCTGCTACCGCCGCCGCTCGGCATCCGCGCCGCTGCCTACCCACGGCCGGTCCGCCCCCACCGCCGCCGCACTCGCACACGCTCGTTCGTACCTCTCGCCCGCCCCTCGCCAGCCCACCTGTCCGCGCCCCGCCGCCGTGGCCCACGCAGCCGCCCGCCCACGCACCGCCCACGCTCCCGCCGGCAGCACCGCCGCCATCCCCAGCCACGGACCCGGTCCCCTCACCGCGGCGGCCCCGGGCGGAGAGAGCGGCGCTGGTATCACGGGCTCTGCGGATACCACCGAAAAGCTACCACTGGACAAACGAGGGAACTAAGCTGAATCGTGGGGGGGAAGGAGGCGGCGAGCGCCCGCCTCTCCGGGCGAGAGCGGCGGTGCCCCCGCAGTGGCCGGCGTGTGCTGGCTCCCACCCGTGTTTCTAGCCCCCGAGTGCCGGAGATGTCAGCCTCCCCTCAGGCAGGAAAGCGTCTGCAAGGCTTTTCGTGAGCTCTGGATGCCTCCCTTTCGGTGTCAGAGCATAAACGCATAGTCCTGGCCCGTTACTGATAATTTACATGTTCAGGAACATGCTGGAAGCCCAGTTCTTGCTGGCTCTCTAACAGCTGCTGGTGAGAGATGACCTGGGTGAAAGTAGTCGGTTCTGTTAAATTTGTTTTGTAATGCTTACGAATTTTGCTAAACTAGCAGATTAATGCATACAAGTAAGCGTCAGGAAAATGTCCTACTGCAACTAGAAACCCAGTGAAACTTGATGTTGCACACGTTGTCCTGGCTCCCGTGCTAAGGGAAGAACAGCCCAGCCCTTCCTCATAGTTCTCCCATTCTCTGGCTTTTACCTGATGTATTTGCAGTTTGGAAACAAAGAGTGTATTTCAGTTATTTGGTTTGCATCTTTTGTTGTTGTTGTTCAAATGGGTTTCATCATGATACTTACATTTAAAGAGTATCTCAGCACGATACAGTAGTCCAAGTTAAAAGACAGTTGGGAGGAGTTGAGTGTATTGATGCAGTGTCACACCAATTGACGCTGGTTTTCGGTCTGTATAATAAAAATCTGTTACATTCATTCTTTTCTCAGTGATAGATTCCTCTTTGGATAAGAGAAACTTTGCCTTTCCTAGACATTTTAATCTAGTTCTATATTTTAGCAGCCAAGGTTTTCCAAGGCAAGCAAGAAACCTATATCCAAGCAGTTAAGTTACAAACTCTGCTATCATACCATACTCCAGTGGTATTAACGAGTAAGCTACAAAAATAAAATCACTTGCCTTTGTCTAGTCTTCTGCTGAATCAAGGCTATTTTCAGTTCCTCTTATGTCTCGTAAGTGAGACACCAGACTATCTGAATATCTAATGAGTAGTAAACCAGAAGTCAGTATGTATTAAAAGTAGCAAGTATAGCACACATTTTTTAATAGCTACGCAGACAGGTACTTATCTGAGAGAAGTTTAAACAAATTAATTCCACAAAATTAATAAACATCCATTATATGTGAGCACATCTGCAAGCTATTCATAGCATGAAAAGATGAAAATCAGACAAAGCTTTCACACATACCCAAAAAAAAAAAAAAAGTTTAAAAAAAAACTGTAGAGATGAAGCTAAAAATTGATAGAGGCATTTAGAAAAAGCATTTTGACTCTACTCCAACCATGACAGTGGTTCTGCTCTTTCATTCCAAATCCAAACAATCTAGTGGCACTCTGCTACAACACTTCAGTAGACAGCTGAGGATTTGGGTGTCATAACTCTGCTTACAAAAGCAACCATTAAGCATACAGCACAAGGTTTTACATCTAGTAAGTAATAAATACTATTTTCTCTCTAGGTTGAATGTTTTATTTCTAGACAAAGTTTTATCCTCTTGCTCTCTAGGCTTGTAACACATGATACAGATTTTTAAAAAATATGATAGGTTTTCCAGCTTTGCTTCCTCAACTACATTTTACTAAATGTAAGCAGCAGATACCAAGAGTTACTAACCAGTAAATGTGATGCTGTAATACCATAGTTACTTACACTAAGGTCTGACAACGATGTACTTTAAGGGCTGGCTTTTCTGACTGTATCTCTTCAAACAATACATTGGTAATAGACACCACACTGATATGCCTCCAGTCTGTAAGAATTCAGACACTTTCCATTAAAACCTCTATAAACATATTGTTTTGTGTACAAGTGATTTTCTGTAACTGCTACAAATATGTTAAATTCTACCAGAAAGTTATTGTCTTTTTCACTGAAGCATGTCCACTGCACAGGTTGTTCCCTTTACAGATTCATCACTCAGGTCTTCACAAAGCTGCTCTTAAGCCTAGCCCATCACAGGAGAAATTCTCTATTCCGATTTTCAAACCAAAAAACCAAGCATTTGGTCACTTCACTGTTAATCAAATGCTATCATATTTGACTTAAGCTTGTGAGATGCAGAAAACTAGATCAGTCATGCACAGACTCCGTTTCTCTCCTCCACCCTCCTCCTCTTTCTCACCCACGTCTCAAACAATTCTTTTTTTTTTTTTTTCTTCAGTAATTCAGGTTTGGAAGAATAAATTCCATTGTTACAATGATTCAGAGACAAACTGAAAGCCAAGTGAAATAATGTTCTCCCAAATTTGACAGGAAAACTTATTGGATGGAAACACCCAGAAAAGAAACCCCACTTCTTTTATAATATGCTCCAAAAAGCATTAGTTGTCACTTTCCTCTTACCCTGAGAATATAGACAGCAACTGCTAGGTCGCCATAGTGCTGAAACTTCCAGTTTTCCAGATGATGTGCTGCGACTCAGTACTCCTACTGATACACCTCAATGCACCATCCATTTACTTTAGAACTTAGAAATATCATCCTGTGTCTGCTGGTGTAACCTACCACACCTTGTTCAACCTTATACATCTGAGAAAAAAAGTTTTTCTACTCTATCTTTTCGTTTTTTTAGATGAACTCCTTATTTCTGTTGCTACCCAAATGTGCTTACACCTCTGACAATATGAGCTGTGCACGTAAACACTTTAAATGCTGTTTTATCCACTGTCCTGCCTCAGTTGTGCTTCTGTTTATTGACTGAACAAGTCTGAACAGCTGGCATGTACCTCCCTCATTTTGTGTCAAGGTAGTTGCTAGAAACTACTTCTGGGAAAAGTATGGAGTTTTCCCTACATCCCAAATCCATTTGAAGAGCCAGTGAGGTGACAAAGCAAATTTTGATCCATTTGTAGTTGAAAGAGTGACTTCAGTCTAATGCAATGGAAACCAGAAATTGGTATAATAAAGCCAACAGCTGGTTGAGGAAGAACAGCAATGTCCACACTGTGCTCTTTGATGTTCACAGATGGAGACACACAATCAAACCTGAAGTTAAGATGGTTCTGAGTAGCAGTAAGGGGTTAAAACACTTTTGTAAGTACATTTACCAAGAAAATATTTTCTTACAGGAAAGCTATCTTATTTATTGCCCATGGTAGCTACAGAAAATGTCACATTTAAAGTGCAAGAATATTATGCTAATGAGAAATCTGTGTTGAATAGCCCTTATGAACTATGCATTGCAAAATGTCCCACAAGCAGCTGGAAAGATATCCTAATTTTAGGAACTTCTCTCACTTCAATTTGCTAGGTGCACTGAAAATCAGCACAGTGCAATGAAGGTACTTTAATAGCTTGAACCTCTGAAAAAGCTTTGTGGCATTCCCAAATGAACATCTGAGACAAAAGGAAGATGGGCAGAGCCATGACAGTGAATAAAAAATGCTGTTCTAGTTAAAACTATTAATTTAGTACCAACATCTGCCTAGATAAATTCATTTGTCAGTAAGTGCTGAAAATCACTCCAGAGAACTGCAGAAGAGATTAAGTTCCCTGACAGGAGACTCAAAAGAGCAAAGGCAATGAGCTATCGGTGAGAAGGAACAGTTCATAGTGATAGAAGGAGAATAGTGGCCAGATCTCTGCAAAGTAAGATGTGATAATCCTGCTTACAAGTTCTAAGCAAATAGCACCCCAAAGACTATGCTTCTATCCAGGGCTAGAAAACCCAAAAAGCAGCAGCTGATTAGCTCCCCTAGAACAAGCTCTCCCTCAAAGAATCTGAAATTACAGGGAATGAATTACAGTTGCCTATAACAACAATCAATATCCTCACCTTATGTCTTTTTTCATGGGTTAAGTTGTCGTCCTTCTATTAATAGGACCCTCAAAAGCCTTTTTGTCCTTCTTTGTAAAATAACTGAGAATTATGTTCATTTGTAAAACGTTTAAAAAACTCAGCATTTGAAGAAACCAGGCTGTAGTGTTACTGTCTGTTTCAGTCCTCTGCAGCTCCAGAGCAGTCTCAAGGAGAAGGACATAGGGGTGTCAGCAGATGAAAAACTCAACATAAGCTGGCAAAGTGTGCTTGCAGCCCAGAATGCCAACTGTGTCCTGGGCTACATCAAAAGATGTGTGACCAGCAGGATGAGGGAGGTAGTTCTCTTCCTCTACTCTACTCTCATGAGACCCCACCTGGAGTACTTCATCCAGTTCTGGTGTTCCCATACGGAGAATATCAGACTGCTGGAGTGGGTCCAGAGGAGGGCCATGAAGATGATCAGAGGGCTGGAGCACCTCCCTTACAGGGACAGGCTACAAGAGTTGGGGCTGTTCAGCCTGAAGAAAAGAAACCTCCAAGGAGAACTTATAGCAGCCTTCCAATACCTGAAGGGAGCCTGTAAGAAAGCCAGGAAGGGATTTTTTACAAGGGCTTGTGATAGAACGAGAGGGAATGGATTTAGGCTGGAAAAGAGTAGTTTGAGATTAGATGTTGAAATAAATTCTTTACGGTAAGGATGGGAAGACACTGAAACAGGTTGTCTAGGGAGGCTGTGGATGCCTCCTCCCTGAAGGCTTCCAAGGCTGAGTTGGATGAGGCCTTGAGCAACCTGGCCTAGTGGAAGGTGTCTGTCTGTGGTAGGGCACTTGGAAATAGATGATGTTTAAGGTCCCTTCCAAATTAAATCATTCTATGATTCTATTAATTTGATGTTGTTGCAATCTTTCCAAACTCATTGTTTCAGAGATAAAAACTCTCCAATTACCTGTTCAAGAATCAGAGATGTTTTCCTTCATATCAGTTTCTTCATTACTGACTCCTTCTGGTCTCCTCACAATGAGTATGATCATGCTAGCAGCAATCGATTTCAAGCGAAGTAAGGCTAAAGTGTCAGTTCCATGGAAACACAGTCATTTTGTAAAACTCTTCTGTTTCTACTGCTGTCCTTCAAAGTGTTTCCTTTGTGGTCTGTATAACAGGTTCATGATCAGTGCAGTTTGTAAATTAAACACACGTAGTAGAATCAATCATTTTTTTGAATGGGTCTGCTCAAGTGCTTACCATACTCTTCTCCCAGAGAATTTCAGTAGATCTCAAGTCACATTTTTTCACGTACAAATACACAGGTTTTGCTGGAACCATCTCTAAAAGAAAAAAAAAAAAAAGCAATAAATCTTACATGTAGATTCCAATATAGCTATAAAAAAAGCCCTGTGTTTCTATCTAAAATAGAACTTCTCAATTCTGACATCCCAGAGAATCATTACATTTTTTAATCTACTTTAGGATTGATTATAGCTAACTATGGATTTACAAATTAGATGGCCATGACTACATAGCTCCCTTGGAAATATATCTGGATTTGTTCACATTAACAGCTGAAGTAATATTTATTTCTGCATTTATTAATCTGCTTTCTAATGCAAGCATTTCCCTGGACCAGACCTAGTTAGATGCTGCTGCTTATTAAAAGCAGTGGCAATAAAACTGACATGTATTTCTAAAAACTGCTGTGCAAATCAATATAATTTCTTAATTGGTTAACCAAAGAGCTGCCACACTAATGAGTCACTGCAATTCTCTGTAAATATCTCTTTCTGCCTGGTTACACTTTTTAAGCAACTACATAGCCAGATGGAAGAGATGTTAAAGGGTCTCTCTTTCTGCTCTTTCTAGTCATTACAGCTCCTAGAACCGTAGTTCACGGACTGGCTGTTTTCCAGTGGTTTGGATTTCTTTTAGAGGCCATAAAAATCACAGAAATATTCAGATTGGAAAAGACCCTCAGAATCACCAAGTCCCTGATTGATAACCCTACTCTGCAAGGTTCACTCTGAACCATATATCCCCAAGCATCACCTGCAAAGGAGCTTTAAATGCATCCAGGGTTGGTGACTCCACCACCTCCCTGGGCAGCCCATTCCAATGCTTGACCACTCTTTCCATGATTTTTCTTTACCTAATGTCTGGTCTAAACCTACCCAGTTGCAGCTTGAGACTATTCCCTCTTGTTCTATCACTAATTACTCGTGAGAATAGGCCAGCACCAGCCTCTCAAGACTTTACAATATGTATTTTTAAATTATTTCTAATGATTCTGTCTCTAACTCTTCATGCAGTATCTACATTTATACAATCAGTACTTCATAATAGTAATGAATAGAATAATCACATGGCTAACGCCTTAAGTAAGAATTGTAGAACATCTTGGAAGGAAAGCATGAAAACAATCTCAATTCTTTCATTAGGAGGTGCCAAACTTAATTATGGATGTGTGATGTAAATAAACTCTCAGCTCTTTCTGTGATACGCAAGCACAAATACAGGCTAGGCAAGGAATGACTCAAGAGCAGTCTCAAGGAGAAGGACTTGGCAGTGTCAGTTGAAAAACTCAACATGAGCTGGCAATGTGCACTTGCAGCTCAGAAGGACAACTGTGTTCTGAGCTACATCAAAAGAAGTGTGGGCAGCAGAAAGAGGGAGGTGATTCTCTTCCTCTACTCTCATGAGACATGACCTGGAGTACTGCTTCCTGTTCTGGTGCCCTCAGCATAAAAAGGACATGGAATTGCTGGATTGGGTCCAGAGGAGGGCCATGAAGATGATCAGA
Organism: Tricholaema leucomelas; assembly: GCA_013400475.1. NCBI lineage: Eukaryota > Metazoa > Chordata > Aves > Piciformes > Lybiidae > Tricholaema lacrymosa > Tricholaema leucomelas. The sequence goes on from WAAF01001754.1 coordinate 501,072, forward strand.
GGGCAGGAGCACCCCAGCTATCCCCATAGAGGTTGTCTTGCTGGAAAGCAGCTCCATGGAGAAAGACCTTATATCAAGAAGTTCGATGGCATCCTGGGGTGCATTAAGAAAAGTGTATCCAGCAGGACTAGGAAGGTACACTTCCCCTGAGGTACTCCTCTATTCTGCTCTGGTGAGACCACATATAGAATACTGTGTCCAATTTTGAGTTCCCAAATTCAAGAAAGACAAGAATCTGCTGGAGAGAGTCCAATGAAGAGCTATGAGGATGACTGAGGGTCTTGAAGAGAGACTGAGAGACCTGGGGCTGTTTAGTCTTGAGAAGGTTGAGGAGATCTTATCAACTTCTGTAAATATCTGAGGGGTGGGTGTCAAGATGAAGGTGCCAGTCTCTTTTCAGTGGTGCCCAGTGATAGGACAAGGAACAATGGGTACAAGCTAGAGCACACAAACTCCTTTCAACACAAGGAGACACTTCTTTACTTTGGGAATGACAGAGCACTGCAACAGGCTGCCCAGAGAGGTTGTGGTGTCTCCTTCTCTGGAGATTTTCAAAGCCTGCCTGGATGCATTCTTCTGCAGACTACCTTAGGGGATTCTGCTTTGGCAGGGGCGTTGGACTCTGGAGGTCCCTTCCAACCCCAAACATTCTGTGCTTCTGCAGTTCTGTGATTCTGTGACAGGATACAAGAATTAGGGCTGTTAGCCTGGAGAGAAGGCGGCTCTGGGGAGACTTTATAACGGCCTTTGGTACCTGAAGGGGGGCTACAGGAAAGATGTGAAGGGACTCTTTACAAGGGCTTGTAGTGATAGGTCAAGAAAGAATTGAAGTTTGAGAAGAGTAGATTTAGACTGGATATTAGAAGGAAATTCTTTGCAGTGAAAGTGGTGAGACATGAGCAGATTGCTCATGGAGGTCATGGATACCTCCTCCCTGGAAGTGTGCAAGGCCAGGCTGGATGAGGCCTTGAGCAACCTGTTCTAGTGGAAGATGCCCCTGCCCATGGCAGGGCAGTTGGAAATAGATGATCTTCAAGGTCCCTTCCAACCCATTCTATGGATCTATGAATAATGGTCTGAACTCACAGGTCATGAAACTGAGCTAACTCCAGTGCAGTGATATCACATGTTGTCTGAGTAGCAAACACTTATCATTGTTCAATAGACAACTTTCAAGATATGAGTATCAGGTGCTCTTAAATGCTAAGAATAAATATCAAACACAAAGTCAAGACAGGCTAATAGAACTCTTACAGGTGGGGTGCATGTCAAATGATAAAATACATCCTCCTTGATTGCAGCTATTTTGGTTAGTGGAAACAGTTTTGTCAAATACATGGAGTTTTGCCAAAAGGGAAAGGCATCGATACAGATTTTTGTAGTTTCATATTGGATGATTTGCCACTGTTTGTGACAACACAGTGTATATATGAACTGTCTTTCCCTCTTTATCAGTTTAGCTTCACTTACTGGGTTTTAGATTTTAATTTAGCCTGTTCAAGAGGATAGCATCAGCCACAAATTCCATATCATAACTTGAGTCACAACTTTCTCAGAGTATGCTGAGTGTCTGTAGCAGTGCTTTAGGTTTAGGATCCTCTTTAGACTTCCTCTTTCCTAGTTGAAGTCAGAATAGAGCAGAGAATTGGTATCTCCTACTTCTGATCAGGTTGAGATCATAGAATCATAGAATGGTTTAGGTGGGAAGGGCCCTCAAGGATCATCCAGCTCCAACCCCCTGCCACAGGCAGGGACACCTCCCACTAGAGCAGGCTGCTCAAGGCCTCATCCAGCCTGGCCTTAAACGCCTCCAGGGAGGAAGCATCCACAACCTCCCTGGGCAACCCGTTCCAGTGCCTTACCACCCTCACTGTAAAGAACTTCCTCCTAACATCCAGTCTAAATCTCCCCTCTGACAGCTTAAACCCATTCCCCCTCGTCCTAACATTACTAGACCGTGTAAATAGATGATGTTGCCTTCCTTGCTTGTGAGTGCTGCATCCATGATGAAAATTAGCAAAGCTATGGAAAAGCATCTACTAATGCTACCTAAACAGAACCTGGGCTTCAGATTTAAGAGTGGCCTTTTCCTAAGCAAGGATTCATTTTCTTTAGTTTTATCTCTCCATGCTGAAAGTTTATATGTTGTAAAGTTAATACAGAGTTAATACCTCATGTGAAGTGCGTAGTTTGATCACTAGGTCTAATACAGGGTTGAAATTATTTTATCGCCTATATTAATTCATGGACTTTTGTGCTCCAATTACTACACAAGTGCACAAAAATATCAAGATGAATAAAATTCCCTACACATGGTTCAGCATCCTTTCCCAATGCTTCCACATGCTGAGTTTTCATTTGTTATTACTGAAGACTGATTTTTAAACAAGCTACAGCAGGAGATGGAACATTTTATTGCCAATTTAAGATGAATGAATGTCTCCTGAAAACAGGTTGGCCAAGTCACAATGCACTAGCTGGTAGCCAGTTTATCAAATAAGAAAATCAATCCACACAAAAAAAGCTCCAAACCCCAAACCCAGAAAGAGCGACAACTTGCAATTGCTCTTGGAAATTGCAAGTCTTAAATGTAAAATCTGCAGGCACCATTCTGCTCTCGAGATTAATTTCCATAAAGGTTAAATCAATACCACCAAGGGCACAGAGCTGGACAAAGAATGCCATCACCATTTCTGTTCCTTAGAGTTGCTATGGATCTTTTCTCTTTCTTTTTTTTTTTTTTTTTCTTTTATTGTTTCAGCCAGTGTAGGGGAAGAAAGGTGTTGAATGCCCTAGGAACGTCTAGCAGTCTGTTCTGTTCCCTCGACACAATAGGATGCCATTCCCCAGTGGCCTTGAAGTATTACTGCTATAAACTTTATCAATAACAACTAATAATGCACTAAGATGACCTGTCAAGATATATAGATATGAGAACATAAGATCAGATGTCAGAATAGAAGATCACAACTGTTAACTTTTTGTTTTCAAACAAAATGGCATAGCTTAGGATCTAATTCCATGAGTTTGTCACCATGCAGGTCCTTTGTCTGACAAGAATATGTTGGAAATTGGGCATTTACTCATGAGGATTTTCTGAGGAGCCCAGAGAAATAAGCTTTTATGTGCCCAAAGCTCTCCTTTTTCCTGGAGTGACAGAATGCTTGAGATTGGAAGGCATCTTCAGAGGTCATCTGGGCCAACCTCCTTGCTCAGACAGGGCTACTCAGCACATGTTACACAGAACCATCTCTAGACAGTTTTTGAATGTATCCAAGGGCTGAGACTACAAACTCTCTGGGCAAAAGTCTGCCCAACAGCATCAGGACAGAGGGCATCAGAGATCTACTTTTGTGGAACCTCTGGAAGAAATGAGAAGGTGCATTGCTGCCAGTAGATCTATCACAGCCACTCAAGTGCCATTGACTGCAGAAGCTGATGGCCTGCCTCACTCCTGTTCACAGAGTGGTTGTGGATGCCCCCTCCCTGGAGATGTTATAGTCCAGATTGGATAAGGTCTAGGGCAACCCAAGTCTTATTGAGAAGCATCTCTGCCCAAGACAGGGGGGGTTGGGATCTCTGAGGTCCCTTCCATCCTAAGCCATTCTATGATTCTGTTCTATGAGTGTACTGGAGTTCACAAACAATCCTTATGGAGTTCCTTGGGGGAATCTGTGTTTTGCTTGCAAAATGTTTTGTGTTTGTTTCTTATTCAATTTTGTCATTCTTTTAATTTAAGAGGAAAGCCAAGTGCTAACAACATTACTGCCTACATACGTCTTTCCTATGATACCTTTAAAAGAATTGCTTAGACAGGAGGGAAAATCTCTATATAAATACTTAATATATAAGAAGATCATAAAAATCACTAACAACTTCAACACTGAGAATTTTCAGGGAAATTAATGACTAGCTGAGGTTAATGGCCCTCAGCTTCACATTGGCCCATCAACTCTCCCAGTCAGTCATTCATTCCCAGGAAATGCCTTGTGCCTTGATTGTTATAGCTTTAATACATTAAAGTTAAAGGCTTGACTTAATGTTTAGCCACTATAAAGTAAAACACAAGGAAGTGTTCCCACTAGATATATTCACTGTCAAGTGTATTTTTGTTTACTTCATGTTCTACAGGTATTTAAATAGAGAAATTCAATACTCATTTACCAATTTATTTTGTATCACTCTTCATAACACATAAAAAAATTCCATATGTCTTTATCATTTACTTAAAATTTCACTAAATATGTCTCATCTGAGTTTAAATATGACTGAATGTGCAAACTATAGACACAACTATTTAATGATAAAATAAAGAAATTAAGAACTGATCAGAACTAGTTTTGTTCGGTCTAATTAATGTCACACTAGCTTCCTTATTGCAGAAATCAGACCCTATGATTATTTAAAAGCTCCAGCTGAAAGTGAAAAATCAATGACTGCTTTGGCCCCAAACCAATTGAAAGGTGAAAATCTGATGATGCCAGTTGTTCTTGTGAAATTTCTGCCATTGTGACCTCCTTCACAGAGAAAAATGCTGTGGACAGGATTTTTTTCCTGCCATGTCCTGATAAACCTGCAATGGATTAAAAAAAAACCCATCTGAAGTTAGAGTGAAATCTAGTCTAAAAGCATCGTTTCCAGCAATGATGAAAATGTCCTTGTTTGTATTCTTTAGTCATTTTATATGTTACTTAATTATTCTTTAGATATAATTGGTCACATTTTCAAACACAGCCATTTCACTTTCTTTCAACACATGAAGAGAAGATTAAGAAGCCCTCAATATAGAAAGGACATGGACCTGATGGATTTGGTCCAGAGGAGGGTCACAAAAATGATCAGGGGGTTGGAGCACCCTTGCTATGAGGATAGGCTGAGGAAGCTGGGGGTGTTCAGCCTGGAGAAGGCTCCAGGGAGACCTAATAGCAGCCTTCCAGTACCTGAAAGGGGCCTGTAAGAAGGATGGAGAGAGATGGTTTACAAAGGCCTAGAGTGACAGGACGAGGGTCAGTGACTTCAAACTAGGAAACAGCAGATTTAGATTGAATGTTAGGAACAAGTTCTTTACTATGAGGGTGGTGGAACACTGGAACAGGTTGCCCAGGGAGGTGGTTGAGACTCCATCTCTGGAGATATTCAAGGTGAGGCTGGATAGGGCTCTGGGCAGCCCGATTTATTTGAGGACGTCCTTGCTGACATCCTCAAATAGGTGGGGGGAGCTGGACTAGATGACTTTTGGAGTCCAACCTGGACTATTCTGTGATTCTAAGAAAAACCTTATTTTCCTCAATGTTGTGGTCAAACTGTTGGTGTTTCTATTTTGTTCAATAGCCACTCTTGAAAATAGTTGCACATGGGCTAAAAAAATATGCTTCTGAAACTTATTTTAACTTTTCACAGACAAAGCTGATTTCTGGTGCTGCTTCATTAAAGTCAGTGCAGTTTTGATGGGGCTACATCTGACTTAGTGTCATGCGATTGTATACTAGAGGATGGCTTGAGTTGATGTGCACATAAAAGCACATCAGAATCACTACTAGATTTCTGCATTAAGTTTTTAGAGGGTTGGCAAATTTTGCACATGCATTTCTCAAGGCAGTATTCACTCAAAAGTCCTTGGGATCTGAGATGATGCTGTCAGGCCAAAATATAAGACAGAAGCTGTTTATAAAGGGATTCAGTCAGTTTAGACTAAATTTTGACAGATGCTGTCCTGACGAGTGACTTTATATAAGTCACCTGAATGCTCTCTGCATCAGATTTGCCAGACTATAAAATGAGAAAAGAGCTCCTGAGGTAGAGAGAGAGAGAGAGAGAGAGAAAGAGAAAGAGAGAAAGGTTACTTTGTCACTTTGAATTTGATACTTGATACTGGCAGTCCTGCCAATGCAACACTTATTGTGTAACTCTGCACTACAATCGATTCCCCATTCCCTAGCATCAGGGGCTGAGATGAGTTGCACACAGAGGTCATGCAGGTATTGAAAGCATAGTGCAAAGACCTCCGTATTGCTCATCCACAGTTGTCTTTGAGATTGAGCTAAGGACTATACCTAGAACTTAACTGCAGCCAAGGAGGCTGGCTGTAACCCAAGTGGTTCATGGAGAGTCACTAGCTATCTCTTTACCCAGCTCTAGATGATCTGAATGATTCACTTTATGTAAGAGGTAGCTGGCTGCAATAGTAATGTGGTAAAATTTCCTAAATGGCCTAGTCCTGCACTGTTAAAACATACACAAGAGGTAGTCAGTCTGTGCTCATCCCACCCCCACATAAGTCGAACTAGGGAAAAAAAGTCACTGGGAAAGAAGAAAGTTAAAAAAGTGGCAGGCATCCTGAATGAAGATGATTTGCAGCCACACTGTCCACACATGGACAGCTATGCCTGCAGGCTTGGGCAGATTTCAGTGCATTGATTCACTGTTGGCCTTCGTGTGAACAGCAGCATCATAGCTAGGAAAAGCACTTGGCCTGCATCTGAATCAAGTGGTAACTTGAGATATGAAGCATAAATGTGAAGTACCGAATGAAAATCTGCTTTCCTAGCTGTATAATCTCATCACACAAGATAAAGCTACTCTAAATTCTCTGTTCTTGTACCTAGTGTTTCTTGCCTTTTCCTGATAAAACCAACTCTGCTTTCAATGTGCCACCTTCCTCCTTCTCAATTTGCTGTTCTTCCCCCACCTTCAGTACCATTCTTACCACTCTGCCTTTTCTTCACTAGGAGACATGATTTGGGACATACATCACACCATGGCATGGAGCAGAGGGTTAGTCATGGTGGCTTAGGGTCATGTTATGAGCTGCAGGTTCTGCAGGACCCAGGTAAGCACTCTGCAGGAGACACACATCCTTGACTGCGTGTCTGTCACTGACTGCTCTGCTCAACAAATGCATCAGGTCTTGTATTGGAGCAAGCGGCTGACCGTTGCACAGGGCTCACTAGCAGGACAGGGCCCTGGTGTTGCAGGTATGCAACAGGATGTGAAAGTGAAGAAGGTTTGGGAATAGAGGGTACAGGGAATGGAGGGTACAGGATAGGCACAGAAGAGGAATTTTGTAGTTGGAATGGGGAAGAAGATGACAACAGAAACAGGGGGATGTGGTTCGCAGCTGAAGAAATGCAGTGAGTGTGACTGACCATCACATCTCTCAGCACCTGACACTTCTGGAATTCGTTTGCAGTGGAAAAAAATAGGACTACACTGGGAACTAAACCATCATTTCCATCCTATTTCAGACTGTGGTGATGGAAGCAACCTTCCAGACATTAGCTGAACAGGAAGCTGGCACAGGAAATTATACCCAGCTCTTCAGCGAGCCTGAAGCGAGAGCTCTCTGCATGCTTGTAAGCTGATCTCACTTGTCTCAGTAGGACGTTCAGTCTGAAGGCCAATGATGATAATTAAAATGTTGACATTAGCTATTTAATTGCATGACAAACAAATGTCATTCATCTCTATAGCTTGTTATATTTATAAAAAGGAAAGTGGTTCAATTACCGTGGTAGGCAGATGCAGTGCCAACCAATTGCTGAAACTATTACAGATCTTCACCTCAAAACTGTGTCTGGATCAAGCCATGGCTTAGTTTGTATTAAAAACAATTAAAAAAAATCCTTACTTTTCTTAACAATACCAAAAATGTAAATATTTTATAACTGCTAAAATTACTTGCTACCCCCCTATACAGCTGCAAAAGTATTCACATTACATATTTTTGAACAATTGGCTATTATTTCTTGAAGTATTATGTAAGAAATTTTAATAATTTATACTATAATATTTTACTTTATAGTAATTTCTTCAATATATTGAACTTCTCCTTGGTACAAATAAAGATGTCAAAAACAGAAACTGAGAAACAGGGGACACTCTGAGGTAGGTTGCATTGAATCTAATAAAAGTTAATAACAATAATAAACAAACCTCACAGCTACTCTCTGAAGGCACTGGGGTGCATAGGGAGCAATGAAAGAAAGCCATATGTGAGAGCTTCTCTTGTAATACTCTGTCTCTCCTAACAATAGCCATGGCCAACATGTTGCAGGGTTTCTCAGACAATGCTACCTTGTCTGACTGAAGTATAGTCCTGGCTAATCCAAAATGGGGAGATTATTTCTCAGGAGTCACAAAGCACCATGGCCACCGCAACTTTCCACTTTTGATGAGTAAATCCTAGGCCAGAGGGGTGAAATGATGGTGGGGTTAGCACTGCACTGAAGAACCATGCACGAGCAGCACATCCCTGCCGCTACCCGGGAGGCTGTTTCAACTCAGGAAGGTCCATGTGGTTTAGGACATGCCTGTTGCTAGCACAGCTTTGGTGCAGTGAGATGGTTCACCTTACCATCTGTTTTAAAGCTAGCCTACTGTGATGCCCTGAAGAGTCTCGTCTTCAGCATCTCACCTGGAGCTGCAACCCTGCATCCTAGCACCCCCAGCAGCCAGAGTGGTAGCTGGTGGGATGCAGGTGGGTTTGGTTTTCCTTCTGTTTAGCTCAAAAGGAGATGCTTGCCACGTGAGTCATGCTTGCAACCGTTCTATCACCACGATTTTAAACCAACAAAACCCACAACCCACTCACCCCTTTCATTCAGTAACACACCATCAGGCACCTTTTGCTCCCTCCCTCTCATTTAATCCATTCTAAGTTTTTCCAAAAGATCAAAAGCTGTTAACACTGCTGGTGCTGTCATGTTTTCCTTTTGTCAGCTAGTACTGTTTACTTAGAAGACATACAGGATTGGATCTGCTCCTCTTTTTCCTTTGAAACAGAACTTTGCTAACTGCAGCCTGAAATTGCAAACAACTTTCTGTGAAGCTATAGTAAGCAGTTCAAAAGAGCATCCTGGCAGTAAAATTACTTTTAGCCCCACCCCCCCTCAAAAAAAAAAGAAAATCTCTGTCCCTCTTATCATTGACATTACTCTTCAAGCAAGCTGCTTGTTAACATTTTAGAAGTAACTCCTGGGGGGCTTGATGTGGTTTAATATGCTCTTTGCCTTCTAAGGACTCCACATGCAAATGTTTTTGCATGCACCTCTCATTAGGCCAAGCCATGCAACACTAGGGCACTGTACAGCTCACTCAATAGCCTAATCTACTCTTACACAGTTTTGAATTATGGTCTTTAGCCATTGTCCTCTAGTCCATTACCAGGCACATAGTTTTTTTTAATGTTGACAATCAACCAAGACCTAGGCAAGGACTTCAGATGCCAGCACAGAATGGTTGAAATCTACTTTGACAGGTTATCTTGAACAGAGTTTGTCTTCTAGGATCCATTCAATGGAAGGGGGAAAAAAGGTATAATATGTGCTCTTCCTAGGCATCAAGTATTCTTTTTATTCAGCCTTCTGAGTTACTCCTGTGTACCACAACTCTGCCTCAAACCTCCTCACCTTGTGCTGCACTTTGGCAAAATCCAAGTCAGACAGGGAAGCTTAGCCCACAGTGCCTGCACGTGGAGAGTCCACTCCCCTGGTGAAATTCAGTTCTATCCATGATCTCTTTTCATACATTCATTTTTACACAGAGGCAGCCTTGATGCTGTCAGCTCCATTTGAACTTTCATATTGTCCCTCCACACAGTTTAGCTTCTCTTTGTTCAAATCCTCTCCAGATTCACTTCTATTGTGTATTGTAGATGCAGTCCCTTGCATCTTGACATAATAAACTTTCTCATAGCTGTCAAAGTCACTGTTGAATTGTCAGTTCTGTTTAAAATGTCACAATTAACTCTTACCCAGCTGGTCACCAGAGCAGGTAGAACTACTTAATAGGCTTTTTTGCTGCTACCTGATGCATATGAGACGAAAGATTTCTGCAAGGCAGCCAGACAGAACCATGGCTTTTTAGGCTGAGAGTGAAAAACTCTGGTTGCTTCCCTTTGATGCCACCATACGACTTTACAAACATTAAATGGTTACATGATTAAATGCCACCCTTACCCTACAAATACATATATGTGAGAAAACATGTATTTGAGGCTAAGCACGATTTTCCATTTATAAGTCAAGCCCACATGTTGTATAGAAAAAACAAGAGATAGGAAAAAAAACCCCAACCAACCAAAAAGCCAAACCCCACTTAGTGCTTTAGTGCTACAGACAATTTGTTAACAAAAAATAAAAAGAAACTGAGACTTTCCAGCTTCAGGATCTATGCCTTTTCAAAACAAATATTCCAATTTCACAATACTTGCAACACAGCTTGATCAATGCTAGCATGCTGCTTCGTGTATGAATCAGTGGTGCTGAAATTGCTCTTGCTGGAGTTTTTGATTCAGTTCTCCTCAAAGTCCATAAAATGAACAGAGAACTAGGATTTTGAAAGCAAGCATTTTTTAAACTCAGGAAGCAGAGATTTCTGGTTTGGACCCATACTCGATTAGAAAGGACATACTATTGTGAAATGGATTGTCCCTGCCCATGGCAGGGGGGCTCAAACTAGACGATCCTTGTGGTCCCTTCCAACCCTGACTGATTCTATGATTCTGTGACTAATGCTGTTAAAGATACTATGGGCTTTAGATGTGAAGAAAAAAAAAAAAGTTTACATATCTTGTAAGATTTCATCCACTGTCAGTTTCACAACAGCATTTCCTCTCCTAATAAAGAGATCATGGCTTTGAGATACTTGTCTCAGTTAATTTGCTTATCAGTTTAAACACTTTTCCCAGTTTAAGATAATTATGTACCACTTAAAAATAAATTTGCAGGAAAAGTAAGTCCTATAAAAATGTTTGCAATCAATTTAAATAATTATCTGTAGCTAATATAATATGTTAGATTGATAGTATCTGCAGACTGTATCAATTTATCATTTGTTAATTGTGGTTCAAAACATAGTTAAAATACCAAGGAATTAACAGTCCAATACTGAGAGCAGAAAACTGTATTAGTACAACTGAACTAGAGGGGAGTGCCAAATTTTTTCCCTGAAAAAAAAAAATCAACCAGAAATATAGTTGGGAGACACAAGATGTTGTTTGCTGATACTTATTATAGGTATCACAAGGACATAGAGATTACGCTGATATAAATGTGGGAGACAATTAAGGTCAAGAATCATAGAATAGATCATCCAGTCCAACCTGTCATCCAGTCCTATCCAATCAACTAGACCATGGCACTAAGTGCCTCATCCAGCCTTTTCTTGAACACCTCCAGAGATGGCGACTCCACCATCTCCCTGGGCAGCCCATTCCAATGCCAATCACTCTCTCTGTGAAGAACTTCCTCCTAACATCCAGCCTATACCTCCCCCAGCACAACTTGAGACTGTGTCCCCTTGTTCTACTGCTGGTTGCCTGGGAGAAGAGACTGATCCCCACTTGGATACAACCTCCCTTCAAGTAGTCGTAGACAGCAATGAGGTCACCCCTGAGCCTCCTCTTTTGCAGGCTAAATAACCCCAGCTCCCTCAGCCTCTGCTTGTAGGGTTTGTGCTCCAGGCTTCTGGAACCAATTAAATACACACATCTGTGAATGAGTTTGCATGGCCAAGTATTAAACTGCAGGTTCTCTCTCTTGAGGTAAAGGTATTTTTTGGACCTTTTTAAGATCAGGATGATACAGCCTTCACACAGCTGTTGAACTGAAGGAATGTAACAGCAGTGTCAAGTCCATGTCATGCATATATCATGAGACTTAGTGTCATTCAGTCTACAAAAATAGCTCACTATATGCACTGCAAAGGAAAAAAAAAATCTAAATGTAAGTGTAACAAAGCAGTGACTTTAAAAATCTTTGGGTCCAAAATTCACTTCTTCTGATGTAATCCAGTCAAGTATAGTCTCATGGTCATATGCCTCTCACAGTTAACTTCCTCTTTCATAAAGTTATGAAACCCAGCTGAAGATGAGGTGTTTTGTGGATTAAGAAGTTATTCACAATTTAGGCATGTTTTAAACCCCAGAATTTTTAATTTTGAGAAATGTCAGTACCTGCATGCCTCCACTCATGCTTTCTCTAGGGACAGCGACATGTTCTTCAGGAGCACCACTGAAATCCAGAGTGAGCTGGGCAGTGGCGTGGGAGCATCACCCAGGCATAGACGTACAGAGCCAGATCAGCCATGCCCTGTTCCATGATCCTTTTCATTATTTCTCTGTTCACAGGGACATTTACAAATAACGGAGTTAGCTGTACTGTGCAATAAACATCTTTAAAAACCATGTAGGCTTGCCCCCTCTCCACCACGTGCCTTATAAATAACTTGTTTCCTGGCTGCTGTGTTGACAAACTGAACTGCTTCCACCACCTCTGCTAACCCCACATTCTTTTTTCACAATCACACACCACTTCTCTCGGGACTTCGAAGTTTGTTTCTCAAACACTGTTGGGAGGGCAGAAGAGAGGAAAGAGGAATAAATGTGTTCACCCAGGTAAAAAATGTCAATTTAACCAAAATCCTTTTTCTTGTGTGCTGGGACATGCAGGAACTAAGCCTCAGCCTGTTTTGAAAGTAGCACAAAATATTATCACGGAGATGGTCTGCAAAGATTACAAAGCTTGACTTTGCAAAATCCTGCTGTGCTACTCAGGTGACACTGAAGTGGACTGAAATTCACCCAAGTGTTGCACAGAGGTAGACATTTCCATCCTGAATCTTACTTGGCTGCCTCAGTGATGAACATTTAAATTTCTACTCCAAAGCTTTATGCTGTTACTTAAAGGCCAGCTAATGAATGACCTCATTAAATTCCCTCTTCAGTGCCAATGATTTGATCAGCAGCATATCAGAAAGTAAAACATTCCACAATTTAAATGCAACAGCCTTAATTTATACTGTATGCATAAACACGAAAAATACCTTCTAGTGAGGGCTTTGTGTCCAGGGCTCACTCACAGGGCTGAAGGGGTCTCTTGCTGCTTCTAAGTCATTAAGATCCAGAAATAAGTAACTAGAAGTTTAAAGTGACCCACTCCAAGCATGTAGCAAGTTAACTGAACAAACTTAGTGACAAAGAATCTCCCAAATGCTGAGGGTTTTTTTGGGTTTAGGGTTTTTCTGGCCTATACAAAGCATCCGATGTCACTTTTGTGTGGGTGGAGAATGCTGTACAAAGGTTATACAAATTCTTTCATCCTTGCTCATGAAAGTAGGATTGTATTGCATTTCCAGTAACAAAATGCATTACTATAACAGGTTGGGGATTTACTATATGCATACTTGTGTACCTCAGTGACTAACTGGCCATGTGGTCTCTCCCTTCCTCTTAATCCTGCTCAGACTATTGCTTAATCTGAATACTTTTTTGGCCTGAATTTATAAAGATAATGCAGCCAACACTGACAGCTATCAGTAAGTAGGCTTAGTAGTACAGAGCTACAGAACTCATACCTGCTCCATGTGCTACAGAAAGGAACTTTTTAGAAATTGAAATGCAAAGACTTACATCTCATAAAATAGGCTATTTCTTCAGCTAAGTGCTTAAACAGAGAGTCACTGCTGAGTGCAGCATAGAAGCATGCATTTGCATTTGAGCACAGAAAAAAATCCCACTGGTAGTAGCTTAACACTAAGCAACTGGTTCTAAGTTTTCTTATATGAAGGTCTGTATAAAGCTAGAATCAGTGGAGTTACCTCAGTGGATATAAAGCACTGGAACCGTCCAAAAGTTTAGTTCTTTGCTAAAGTGTTTCTTCTGGAAAGGCAGATTGGGATACCAGGGAAACCCTCCTCATGGCTAAGACACAAAGGCCATGAACAAGTTGCACTCAGAGGTTCAGCTGAAGGTTGAGGAGCTTTACGTAAACCATTTTTTGCTACCATGGTTCCTGTACCACAGGAGGGTGGGTGTATCAGCACAGAGATCATCACAGCTACCTAACGGAGGCTGTGCAAAGCGGGAGGGTTCACAGCCTCCCACACTGCCTACTGCTGCCAGCTTTACCTGAGCTAAGAAGTTCAAAGACAGCTCTGATGTGCCTGCGTGAGCTTCAGTAACAGCTCTGCACTTGCAACTGGAGAACGGTTTAGAGGCGTGAAATGATGGCCTGGCAGAAACTGAGGCAGTGTGTCGCGTGTCTTCTAGCAGTACTATTGCTGGCGATGAGCACAAGAAAGGGCTATATGCTTGTGTGGAAGCTTCTGTAGAACACACACGCACACACACTTATATACGTAAAATATTGGCTAACGATGAAGAAAAAAACATAGTGACCACCTTAACGAGACCAGGTGAATGGCAGCCCAGTACATGATGAGTAAAAAGCAATGGCCACTGGTAGAAGTGATGCAAAAGGTATAGACACTTTATTGACTTACAAACAGTGACCCTCTGGAAAACAGATGGATCGCTCCTGATGACAGCTTAGCAGGAAAGCATCTGCAGAGTATGTTATCTGTGCAAAAAAACCCAAACCCAAACTAAAACCAACAATAAATGATCTATTATGAGGCATAGGAAACTAGGTGGGAAATAGCATAATGTGATAGGTAAACAAATAATATACTGCCAGCTTGGATTCTGCATTTGGTTTTCATCAGTGCTTTTACAGGCAATAATACAGTAACAGAGGGGATTCAGACAAAAAAAATAATTAAAATAAGTAGAGGAATGAAGAATTTTCTATATGAAAAGATGAAAAGGATTAGGCCCATTTAATTTAAAGATGTATTAGAGGTTGCAATATGATGACTTTAATACAAGTGAATTATCCTGGGCTCATATTCAGCATATCTCTCATTCAGAAAGTAGAAATATTACGTGATAAAATCCATAAGGAGTAATAAAAAGCTGTATTTTTTTCACAAAACACAAATACAACATTATTTTCGGGAACTCTTTGTTCTAGCAGGACTAAAATTGACTGAGCAGTTATAAAGAAAATTAGTATATGTGTGATGGTTTGGGTATCCCCCGCCTCCCCCCCACTTTAGAAATCACCCAGACTAGACTCAGTCAGCTCTGGAAATTTGAATGAAGCTTATATTTACAGCTGGCACAATTTACAAGCAGATATTTACAGTATATACAATTATAGACAGAAATATACAAGGTAAAAAGGTAATACAGACACAACTCCCTTCCCAGAAACCTGAGTCCCCAGGAGGGGCTCTCAACCACCCCTCACCTTCCCCCTACCCCTCTCAACCTTACCCCAATCCCAAGGAAGAATGGAGGTTTGGCCAAGAGGGATTAAGAAGCAAATGTGAAATCAGCCAAAACAAATGGAGGGTGAGGTTAGAAAGCAAGATGGAGTTCAGCCAGCAGCCGCAGCTCTCCCCAGCAGGCAAAGCCAAAGAGACCAGCCCAGCACACAGTGCAGAGCAAAAGTGACCTAATCTTTGTTTTGCCTTTCTTCTTTACACATCTCAGCAAGACTGTGAGCGAAGTAGACCTCACCATTGTTTTCATTTCTCAACCTATGATCTAGTCTTTCTCACCAAAACATCCCAGCTAAGCTCAAACTAGCACAATATGCAAATTAATTAAGTTCAAGAAATGTTGTTCAAGAAGTCATGTACACCATGTGTAGATAAAACAGATGCTGGCCTGATGTCATATGCCAGTTCCAGCATACAATTTGAAGCAGAAAAGGGATGTATGTGAGGAAGAGTGATATGAAAATAGTTTTTCTATAACTAATGGCATTACCACTTCAGAAATGGTACCCAATGCCCTGTTGATATTAGACCAGTCAGAAGTTGTTTATCAAGGTATGATTCACCCTTTTTTCCAATGGCAAAACTTCTGTCCCTATCCTTGTGTTGCTGTAAGCCAGTGAACTTTAATGCCTGTTTGCATAGAGAGAACCCACTGCTGATGCAGACTGAGATCATGCCAGCTCAGCACCTCAGGCCACAATAACAGTGAGGAGAAAATCTGCTTCTGGTATAGAGAGGAGCAGACATTTTCCTGATAAATTATATAAATGAAAATAATGATACTGAGAGCTATTTTTAACTGTTTGAAAAAAAATTATCAAGTCCCAGTAGAGACAGACTGGCAGGCAGAGAATGGAGGAAACACTGCAGAGCTAATTAATTTATTACATAAATCCATGGCTTATCAAATGATTATCACTCCATAGAAATGCCATGAGCAACAAAGGAACATTAGAGCTTTGAAGAGTATTGATCAGCATCCTTTTGGGAGGGCTGCATGAGTGTAGTATTGAATCTCCAGGAGCAAATGACTCATGACACACTGCAAGTATTGGCCAGATTTTTCCAAACTCAGAAGCTCTTCCTTTACCCTACCTTAAAAACAGAACAAAATAAAACAAATCTCAAAAAGTTCCCCACGTCCACACAGAGTTCAATGAGAGAGAGAAGGAAAAAATAAAGCCCAACAACAATGAAAGCCCTGGTCTTCATAACCCACTTCCTCCTACATGTATTTCCCACAAACTGTCAACATCCCACAGGAATCTACCCACGTTACACATCACAGCACAATGCTCCCGACAAAGGCATCTCAACCTATGATGTTTCAGGCAGCCTTTCAAACCGCCTTCAGTGTATCTATGTTCACCAGCTCTGTAATTAGGTGTTAAGTTTAAGCAATCCAGGAATTTATGCAAAGAGATACTTGTTTGAATGTTCATCATGATTTATGCCTGCACGGTCTAGGTGGAATGAACAAAGGTTCATCCCATGAAGCAAATGAGACTTTCCATACCTCTGTTCAGTGAAGCCCTTAAGTATTTGGTCAGGTTCATCCCTATTTAGAACAGCATTTAACCAAGCTCAGCAGTCCTTCCATTTCATGGGACTAAAACATGCACCTAAGTGCTCTCCTAAACAGGCTTTACTTTATAAACAATATGAATTACAATGTTAATAATCATCATCACTGCAACATCTGCTCTTTTTGGCTTTACATGACAATAACAAATTTCAGAACTGAACTATGGTAAATTACAAGCATAGATTCCTGCCATAAACAAAATTGGAATGATAGCATTGTGAATAACATTGGTCTTTGCTAACAGCGTTTAATCTTGAGCATACTGGAGTGCTGTAGGGTTAAAAAGACCACTCAAATTACTTCTTTGATGTGTGATTAATTCTCAGCAAGTGAATATTCCTCCTGTCCAAAAAAAAAACCACCCCAAAACAACAACAAAAAAAACCCCACAAACCCAAAGCCAAGTCAGCCCTGCCTCACATTTCATTCTAGCTTCCAATACCAAACGTTAGAACAAAAAAAGGTAGGAAGAAATCATTGCAGGAGACCAGGAGGCAGAAGACAAAACATGACAAAATGTAAACCAAAATTATTGTGTCAAATCATCAGCCAGCTCTATAAAGAGCTGCATGGCATGCTCTCAGATGTTTTGCTAATCATTACACTGGTACCTGCTGAAAGAAGTGATGTTAATGGCTCTTTGCATATTCCCAAATGTTTGCCCAGATAGTTGTGAATAACATATTTGGCAATCGATTCTTGAAGTTTCAGCACCTATCACATTTAGTATCACTCACTAATCAAAACTTGCATCTGCCTCTGTTTTCACTGCACATAACCTTAACTGCAACAAAACCTGATTTGCATTGTTATCTCTTAGGTGTATTAGATGATTTCCTGCAGCCCCTTCCAACTTTCAAATGAGCTTCAGATACACTATAAGCCAGACAACACATGGTAGATTTGTGGCTTCCAACATGCTATCAGGACTGGTACCCCAATATACCCTTCATTTCATTGACCTTCCTATGCATTTCAGCAGATGATACTTGTCCTGGAGCCCTGGATACACCAAAATTCCTCTCCCTCTGTGGTTTGAATGGGAGAGGAAAGGGGCAAAAAACCTGTTTCCCCCCTCTGCCCTGCAGGTGTGAAGGGGGGGGGGGCAAAAGGCCCTTCTGGCAGATGCCCACGCTGGAATCAAGCTGGTGATTGGCTGTGGTCTTCATGCCTAGGAAGTGGTAAATCTGCTCTTTGTCTAGCAAAGGTATAAATATTGGGGTACTTGCCACCTTGGAGTGCCCGCCTTAGAGTTCTCCCCCGCCTGGATAGCTCCTGCAGAAGGAGTACCCTGGCTCTCTGAAGGACAAGTTCCTGAGGGACAGGACCATCCCTGCTTTGGACAGCTTCCCACCATAAGCACCCCCTTTATGCAGCTTGATTGGCCTAAGGAGCCTCCGATGTCTTTTGAAAGAGAGCCAGCTGACAAGCATCTGGAGCGCCCTTTCTCTCAGCCAGCCTAACTCACCTGTGAGTAAACTTTTGGCCCAGCCTGATTAATAGTGAGGAATGCTATGTTTAGTAGCTTAGCCTTTTCCATCTCCTGACTTCTAAAGTAGTCAAATTTATCTATGGTATCCTTGTAAGATCTTCTCAAACTGAATCTGCTAATTAAAACTAAATTAATTTCTGTATATAGTTTTGGGGGCAGGTTTCAGGAAAATAAAATAATTCTATTTTTATATCTATTCCTGACTTGGCCACGTTAATTCCCTGCCTCCACAATGATACTAAATTGGGTGGGAGTGTTGGTCTGCTTGAGGGCTGTAAGACTCTTCAAAGAGATCTGATCAGTCTGGATCAATGGGCTAAGGTCAATTATATGAGGTTTAACAAGACCAAGTGTCAGATCCTGCACTTGGCACTGATGAGGGTGCATCTTGAATACTGTGTCTAATTTTGGGCCCCTCACTACAGGAGGAACATTGGCATGATGAAGTGTATGCAGAGAATGGCAACAAAGCTGGTCTAGAGAACAGGTTTTATGAGGAGCAAATGAAGGAACTAGAATTGCTTATCTGGAGAAGTAGAAGCTGAGGGGAGGCCTCCTTGTTCTCTACAAGTATCTGAAAGGAGGTTGTGATGAGGTGGGTGTTGATGTCTTCTCTTAAGTATCGGGTGATAGGAGAAGAAAGAGCCTTAAGTTGCCCAAGAGGAGGTTTAGATTGGATATCAGGAAAAAAAATCTTTACTGAAAGAGTATTCACACACTGGAATATGTTGCCCAGGAAGATGGTGGAGTCACTGTCTTTGGAGGTGTTACAAGAAATGAGTGGACACAGCACTTCAGGACATGGTTTAATGGCCACAGTAGTCTTAGGTTGAAGCATGGATTCCATGATCTTGGAGGTCTTTTCCAACCAAAACAATACTATAATTGTATGGTTCTGTGAGTCATTTAACAATTGTGAGCAAAATACAGAGCTGTTGGCACACACAGAAACATAGGATGGTTTGCACTGGAAGGGACCTTAAAGAGGTCTAGTTTCTAAAGCGTCTAGTTTCAATGATCCTGCCATGGGCAGGGACAACTTCCACTAGACCAGGTTGCTCAAAGCCCCATTCAGCCTGTCCTAGAACACTTCCAGGGGCATCTGCAACACCTGTTCCAGTGTCTCACCATCTTCACTGTGAAGAACTTCTTCCTTAGATCTAATTTAAATCTACCTTCTTTCAGTGTAAAGCCATTATGCATTGTCTTATTGATGCATGCCTGTGTCTTGAGGTGCTGCAGCCCTCTAATCACCTTCATGGGCCTCCTCTGGACTCTCTGTAACAGGTCCATGTCCTTCTTATGCAGAATGTTCAAAGATTCCTGCCACATTGCTGTAGGTGACTATCCAACCACGCTGTGAATAAGAACAATAGTTAATGCTTTCTGTAGTGTCATGTTTTTCCAGCTGATTTCTTGTTTTTCTGTATCTAAATCTAATCTTTATTCATATTTTCTTGTCTTTTAAAGAACAATGACAACATTTTATTATAGGGTAATTTTCTCAAGTAAATTCGCTTTTCAAGTTGCATCTGACACAACCAAAATCTTTGCACTTACTATGTATATGGGTACATATATAAATACAAACACATACAGTTATAGAATCATAGAGTTGTCAGGGTTGGAAGGAACTCTAATGATCATCTAGTTCCTACCAGCCTGCCATGGGCAGGGACATTTCCCACCAGATCAGATTGTGCAGAGCCACATCCAGCCTGGCATTAAAAACTTCAAGGGATGAGGCTTCCACTACCTCCCTGGGCAACCTGTCTCAGTGTCTCACTGTCTCTTGTGGTGAAGAACTTTTCTAAATCTACCCTCCTCTAGATTGGAGCCATACTAAAATATCTTGATTATGTTCTTTTGCCAGCAGATATTAAAAATTACCAAAAAAAGCAAATTTAGTGGTTGAAAGACTCACATATATTGAGTAGTATATGGTGCAATTTTTCCATTTGATCTTTGCTGTGACCTTATGCAAATCACAATATTTCAGGGAACTTTCTGATCTTTTTAGTCAGTGATTGTGAAGCAACATTTTAAAAGAGGCTTTTCAGGCATATGATCAGTTTCTTATTCCATGGAAATGTGGGGGAGGAGAAAAAGCACTCTTATTGTACTTAGTCATCTAACACTGATATTAATTCTCCCAGGCAACCAGTGACAGAACAAGAGGACACAGTCTCAAGCTGCACCAGAACAGGTTTAGGCTGGAAGTTAGAAAGGAGTTCTTCACAGAAAGAGTGACAATGGAATGGGCTGTCCGGGGAGATGCCGGAGTCACCATCTCTGAAGGTGTTTAAAAGGAAACTGGACATGGCACTTAGTGCCATGGTTTAGTTAATTAAAAAGCATTAGGTTGGACTCGATGATCTTGGAGGTCTTTTCCAACCTGGCTGATTCTGTGATTCTGTGTAATGATATGTTCATATATCTAATAACTTTCTGGATTTTTAAATTTGGATGTTAATGTAAAGCAAACTAGAAGACAAAAAATGAAACAGATTTTTTTTTTGTCTAAGTTGTCACTGAAGGGACACGGTGTCAACATAGGGTCTACCTGATGGTCCCAATCCTCTAAGCCTGAAGATCTTCCTGAGTGCAGCATCAGATCTCAAGGTAGGCAATAGGTAATTGAAACATGAAACATCCAGTATTCTATACAATTACCTCTAAAAAAGCAGGTTTGCAGCCCCCTCAAATACAAACATTTATTTTGGAAAAAAAAATCATAATTTTTTAATTGCTTAAAGTATCTTTGCAGTCTCTTGAAATTATATGAATTATATATATATGAGTTGCAATGGATCATTTGCCCAGAGTCATACCTGGGAGGAGGATCTGGAGTCAAACATCTCTGTGGCTTCTTGGAGCTCTGTAACGTACTTAGTGTTGTGAATTCCCATCCACTGGATCCTCTGACAGTGCCAGCTCAGTTGTTACAGCTTTGCAAGCTGCTGAGCAGGAATACAGGGTTCTTCTCCCTCTTGAAAGGCTGGCAGTGCCTGGTGGGAGGCAGCACTAAGTGCCAGTTTTGCAGGATGGAGAGAGGCAGGAAGAGAAAGTGGCCAGAACTTGCTTCCCTTGCCTGTGGAAGTCAACTGAGCTTGTTTGCACTTTTCAACCATGCTTTAAAACAGTTATTTTAACATCTGCATTCATTTGCTTTACTAACTTCTCTCCTTCTGTGAGGCAAAGAGGAATAAAAGCAAATCACACAGCCATCTCTGAAAGAGTGGTATCACTTCATTTCTGTATACGTGCAGCTTTTTTGTGCCAAGATGATGCTTGAGGATGTAGCCCAGAGATCTGAGAGGGTAAGGTGGATGAGCTTCAGGGAAGTTCACAAACAGATTACACTCTGGAGAGATGCAATAACACCTGATAAACAGATGTGCTTAGCCCACAGTTTTCCCATAATGTGGCCACAGCTCACAGAAACGAGGAAAGGAGGGGACAGGTTTGTTAAAAAGGAAGAACAGAGTTGGTTTTGTTTGTTTACTTTTTGCAAAGCTCATGTCAATGTAAAAAGCCAACATAGACTACGATTACTCATCGTATCTGCAAGTACTAGGAGAGATGTTCTTTGCTTCAGCCCTCATCGCGATGCTAGTGATTTCAGATTCTAAGAGGGACTGCACAAAATCTGCCCATGAAAACAATGACCATAAAGGTGTAAAATGAGATAATTACAGTCTGAAACAAAGGAAAAAATGTTAGTCCTCAATTCTATCAATGATAATTAAAACTTACATCTGACGGCCATAACTTAAACATCTACTTGGGAACAGATGCCATTTTGTTCCTCGTTAGGCCTAATTTACATTCCTACAATAGCTCTGGAATAGAAAAACAGACCAGTGACCAAATGGAAAGTCTGCATAGTCTTGACGCATAACATGCCTAGGATTTAAATTCCCTTTGCTGCAATACCAGTTTCATGAGGACCGATCAGCTCTTTGCTTTCATTCAAAACAGGCACAGAGGCAACTGTGTTCCAGTTCAAGAGTCTCTTGAAAGGCCCTTCAAGCCCACGTGGTTTTCTCTGTCTCTGTGGTGTGAAAGCCGTGGACCCTTCAAGGTCTCCTGTGCTGCTGCAGCACACCTGCTATTGAAAAAACTCTGGTGGGAAAAAAAGAATAGCCAAGCTGCTTCCATTTTTCAGGTGGGGAAAAGTCTATTGTCAACAAAGTCCTCCACAGTAAACAAAGGAAGGAAGATCACCAGGGCAGTACTGTAGTGTGAAGAAGCACTAGCCTGCAGTGGGTGCTCCAGCTCTCTTTGCTTAACAGTGACAACAAAAGCCTGAGCCTTCTTTTGGTTTGGGGGGTTTTGTTTTGTTTTGTTTTCTTCTGAGAAGGCTTGGAAGGTTCTCCAGGAAGGCTGGAGCCCTTCGAGCACATTAAGGTCAGACCAGCCCACCCTAGTTGTGGGTGAGACAGCAGCCAGCCCCATGGCTCTGCACTGGCTGCCAGCTCACTCTGCTTTCACAAAAAAAGATGTTCAGGGGGACAATAAGATGAAAGGAGGGGAAAGAGCAGTTATGAGAAGCAATCTCCAATTGATTATATATTGATATATTTATTTACACTTCTTTCAAAAAATCCCACCAGCCATGTTCCTAATCTCCAAGATTCTGAAACATGCGGTAGAACAGTTATTTTCCCTGGATTGGTTTATGTTCACCAGCTACAAGTAATTACTTGGAAAGCCCTTTACAATTAAGCCTCTATTAAAACTTTTCAGGGTAAATAGTAGATAAATTTAGACCAGGTTCCCTCTAGTTTTGCCAGTAGAAACTCAAGTGTTGTGTGTCCTGAGGGATAAGTGATTTGTTGCCAATAATTTAACAGAGGGCTCCTCACAAAAACATTCTCCCTTAATCCGCAATAAATTCCACATCCCAGATGTCTGTGTTTGTGCATGTTCATAAAGTGGACAGGTGAGAGAGTAAGTAATCTGTTTGGGCCTTTTCCCCCTTTTAAAGAAAGACACTTTAAAAACCAATTCGTCCTAAAAAGAAGGCAACACTTTCTCTTTTAGTAGGAACAAGTCTACAGAAAACAAATAGTTCCACAGAGCATTATCAGCAATGAAAGGACAAATAATCTGTAGTCAATCCAAATTAAGTGTAACAGGTGACACAAATCCTCTTTCACTTACAGTAAATGAGTGTATATAGGTATCTGTATGGCTAAGTGGGCTAAGTGGGTCTCTTCTCCCAGGCAACCAGCAACAGAACAAGGGGACACAGTCTCAAGTTGTGCCGGGGGAAGTATAGGCTGGATGTTAGGAGGAAGCTCTTCACAGAGAGAGTGATTTGCCATTGGAATGGGCTGCCCAGGGAGGTGGTGAAGTCACTGTCCCTGGGGGTGTTCAGGAAAAGACTGGATGAGGCACTTAGTGCCATGGTCTAGTTGACTGGATAGGGCTGGGTGATAGGTTGGACTGGATGATCTTGGACATCTCTTCCAACCTGGTTGATTCTATTCTATTCTTAGGAGTTTTTTCTGAAGAGAACTCATAAACCTTGGAAATGCCAAGTAGCTATCTGTGTCCCACCGTGCAGTCGCTCACAAACATCATGTAAAAGTAAGATTGCCACTAATTATTACTGACTGAATGCAAGCCAAATATTCCTTTGAAACAATCACAGAAGGAATACATTTGCAATATTTTACATAGCTAAACCAAACCAGCTCTAGATGCAATTAAACTAAGCCATTTGTTACTGTATTATTCAAATGCCCTGCTACCACGCAAGGTGTACTTTCCTCACAATAGGCTAATCCCAGCCACATGGCCTCCTCTTTGAAAGCTCCTTTCCTGCATTGTTCTAGCTGAGTAACCACTCTGCATATTGATATTTCTGTTCAAATAAACATGCTTAGAAATGAAGTTCCTTGGCATTTCAAGAACTTCAGAATGTGTTCAAGCGCACTTCCTAACGCCTCTTGTGCTTGAGAAAGACTTGTGTGTAATTTTAACGAAGAAATATGAATTCTCATGACACGAAACATATGCCTTGGGAAGAATATAAATTTTTCAATGTGTGGTATAATATCTTCTTGGAATGTGCTGTTGATACAGAGGGAGTCACAGGCTCGTTTCTGTTGAATAGGATAATATTCTGCAAATCACTGTGAATCAAGGGGTCTCCTAAACCAAAAAAGCAGCACACGAAAAGCTCAATAATAACAGAACAGAGTTTGAAGAGCTGCAACCGCTAAGTAACGTGGTAAGATGGAGATGGTCAAATATGTAAGGTATGTGCTTAATTCTAGAGTAATTAGGAAAATTTCAGCCTGTTTTTTATTACTTATCAAAGACGTTTTAATGTTGCTTTGCAGGAGGTATTTATTTTCATTAAAATTAGCTTTCCTATTGCCCCTCGGGCTGGATCATTGTGGTAGAACTGCATTGATCAAGGAATATAATTGTCCTTTTCTTCACCTGGCATTTCTACCAGTTCCTTTTTAGTAGATTTTTCTTCAGTTCACTCAATTAGTAACTGGTTTTATGCCTGTGAGAGTGTATGACAGGACTGAAGGGGTGCAGTGATGCTCAGCACAGCTCTAGCATCTTCTTCTTACACTGACTTAAAATTGGTATAATATAGCAATGCATCAGGCTTGTAACAGCTAACGCTTCGTATCTCAAGAAGGCACAGTTATTCTCTGCTTTGTAAATGCCCTTAGTTACAGCCATAGTCGCTATCATAGTTGCTTTCTGTTTTTTAATTAGACTTACTGTTTTGTTTTGTGCATCCCTTACACCCTGTGAAAGCCTGTGTGATATCCAGCATACAGAAGCCTATATTTGCTTAGTTTTGAGAATATTCATCAGACTGGGGGAGTTAGTTTTGCAGGTTCCCTGCAGAGGTATCTCACAGCTGTGGCTTACTAAACCCAAATGCCCACATTTGTTCCTCATAGAGGAGAAAACAGAACTGAAGTGATGTGTAGCAGAAGAAGTAAGTTTTTATAAGCCAGATGCAGAGAGACAGTTCTGGCTTTTGGAATGCCTATGTGTAGGTACAGAAAGGATACTTCCCCATCATGTCAGGGTTTGACAACTGCCACTGCAGTAATCTGACTTTTTCAGCACTGTTTCGACATCCAGGCTGCCATCACTGTTAAAGCTGCACTTTTTCATAGCTGTCACACACATTATGTTTTCAGCTGGCTTCATGTGTTTTAAAATCAATTCATATCTATTGCCATAAGGAGGCATTTGTTTCTTAAGAGGAGAATGCTCTGGGAAGAGCCATTCCAGGGGGGCTCTCAAGGATGCAATCTCATAGCTAGAGCTCATGATTTCCTCTGAATAGTTCAGAGGCACTTCCGAAGTAGCTGAAGCTCATTTTCTTCCTATCTGTCTGCTGTATTCCCACAGCCCTGCCTGTTTCCTTCTGACAGGATGGGCAAGCACTTGCTTACCTGTATGGCAAGTAAGGAAATGTGTTTCTGCCAATGCAGCTGAAAGCAATGACTGCAAAAAAGCTTTGAGCTTTCTGCAGAATCAGCTCCTGCATCTCCCAGAGCTGGCGCAAGGACAGGATAGAAGTACATGATGGCTGCAGGCAGGATGTCAAGCTGCCATTGAGTTTCATCTTCTGGTTATGATTTCATGTGGTGCTGAGTCCTGACAAGGAAGAGAGAGCAGGTCCTGCTCCGCAACCTCTCCATCCCCAGCCGCGCATTCCTGACCCATTCCCCTTGGGATGGCTTTAGCAGTCAGATAATTCCGGGGCAAATCAATTCAGAGAATTGACCCACTGGAAATCTAACACCGCGTGTAAGTAAATATGCAAATAGAAGAACAGTTAGGTATCAGAAATGTCAACACCTCAGCTGAGCTGACTTGCCCTAAGGCTACACAGTTGCCAAAACCAATATGAGAAGGAAGAAGGGTACCTACACCTGGGAAAAGCAGACAGTGGAGAGGAAGCAAGAATTCCTCCCTTTTAGTGGAAGGTGGGAGCTGCTTTTAGTGTGAAGACACTCCTTCTGTGACACCCGTGGTATGGATAGAGGGGCGCTTAATAAGGGGTAAAGTTCATAGACATAAATTTTACCTCCTAGAGGTTGATCCACCAAAGCTGTTCCTCTAATCTGTGAAGGGAAATAGACTTCTCCCGGGCAAGTGACTAAGGATGCCCATATCTCAGCTGTGATCACAGAGGAAGCACAGAGACATTACCTCCTCTAAGGCAAGGCAGCCTTTATGAAAATCTGTAATAGCAATGATTTTCAGCTCATTTCATCACAAATTTTTACAATTTCCTGTTGGAAGGCTGAAGATCAGTAGGATGGGTTTTATCCCATTGACAAGGGGCTTGCCTGGTTGCCTTGCCTCCTGGCAGCACCCTCAGAAGTAATTCATGAGCTCAAAAGTCTGTGGATCATAGTCAGAAACCTTCAAACCCACAAAATTACACACTAAACTCCATCTGCACAGGCAGAGCAGCAGAAATTAAGAGGAAGCAATAATGGTTCTATGCCATTTGCTATGACAAAACACTAGCGCTAGTTACAGCAGACACAGATATTTGGCAGGAAAATACATTACGTATTTAGAAGCTGTGTTATACTAAGCATGTATTTTCAGACTGAAAGTCCCCAATATTTTTCTAAATGGACAGGATCATAATAAGTTAAGAACAACAAAAATCGATTTTCTGAGCCTCTCATACTATAAATAAAATTGAAATAAAGTTTTTAAAACCCTCAGATATTCTCCAAAGAAATAGTTGCATTTTATTATCATTAATTCTAGTTTTACATGTGATCAGTCTTTTGTCCTCTAGTTTGAACTGGGCTGAATCTGCAGGGTTAGCTACCACCCCTTTCTATTGTTGAATTCCTCTTTAAGTAATCTTGCCTATTATAGAATGGCTTAAGTTAGAAGGGACCTTAAAGATCGTCTAGTTCAAATCCACCTGCCATGAGCAGGGACACCTTGCACTAGAACAGGTTTCTCAAATCCTCATCCATCCTGGTCTTAAATGCTTCCAAGGATGAGGCAGCCACAGGAATGTGCCATCCTTCAGCAATGTCCAGGAGATCTTGCCAAGGAGTAATCTGTTTGTCTTTCCAATACATGTGCTGCTGCTGAACCAGTTTCACCCATTTTGTCTAATGTTTTGCCATGAGACAGTGCTGAGTCAGGGAGATACCACCTCAGCCCTTTCCAGAAGCAGAAGCCTCTCAGGTCTATCAGTACAATAAACCATCCAGAAGAGTTAGTCCAAAGCTAAGCAGCACAAAGAGCTTGGACTCAAAGCCACCCATCAATGGCTATATCGCTGAAATAATTTAACTGTTCATTAAACTGAAGATTTCAGGATTGATGAAAATATACGACAGAAGATAATAGCCTAAAATGTGGATGTTATTTTGACTGTAAAACTGGCATCTTTGCTCTATGTCTTGGTTGCCACTGGGGTATCAGATATTTAAAATGTCACTCAAGAAGAACAAGCAGTCGATTGCAATTCCCTGCTTCTGTTTTGTTAAAGCTACAGCAATCAAAGGAACAAGAAAAGTCGTTTGTACAAGGTGGAGTAGATATCTGCTAACATGCATGCTGATTTTATGGCGGAATAGAAGGAATATAGCTTTAACCGCTCACCAAAGAACACTTAAACTTGCATTTATTTACATAGCATCTATGGCATTTAGCCGACTGAAGAGAATTGATTAGCAAGAAGGCTGTTAAAACAGCAGTCCTATAGCAGGAACTGCACAGAGGATTAGAGGTTTATTTCACTAATTGGTGCCCTCCTGTAGTCTTTATGAGTCAGTTCTGAAAAATAAAGGAGCACTCCGAACTGTGTTTAGAATAAAAGCAGAGTGAAGATTTTCACTGCACCGAAATCCCATAGCTGAGCTCTTTTAGAAATAAGCTTAGAATTTTCCAGCCAAATTATTCCTGTCCAGTGAATGTGCCTGCAGTGCTGTATCCTTACTGTGCTGCTTCAGCAAACCTCGGATAGTGTGGGAAGCTGGCAACCAGACCTGCAGCTGCCATGGTAGTCATGATGTTGCCTTTATTGTCCACTATGACTGCCTGAGATGCAAGAGCCACACAAGAGCAGAGACCTCTCATAATTATGAGACCCTGGCTTATGAGTTGGCCAGCAGCAGCACCACCATGCATAAGGCAGGCAGGCAGGTAGGCAAGGCTTTCACCCTACAGAGACAGCAGCACAGAGGATCGTTATAATATTGCTACTGCAGAAGTACAGCATGTACACCTACAGTGCCATAGGACTGTGGTGGCAGCTGTGAGGTGGGATTCAGGGACCATCAGAACATTCATTGAGGAGCAGGCTTCTCTTGGAGATGAACTAAACTTGTACAGGCAGGACTAAAGAGGAAAGCAAGTTTCAGAGAGTTTCCCCTTAGGTTTTGCAGAGTGTTTTATCATGGGTGGAGACAAATACAGATGTCATCCCTGCGGTTTTAACAGTAATTTGAAATAAGATGCTCATGCTAAACCCTGAAGAGCACTGTTGGCACTAATACGAGGGCAAAAGGTATAGCTGGATTCAGCTGGCTCCTGGAAGCTTCCAGGGCGTGGAGAGCACCACTAGAGGGCTCACAAAGTATTTAAAGGGTTATTACATCTGGTATGTGAAAAATAATTTCATTTTTACTTCAGTTCCTCCATTTGTACATACACCATGTTTCAGAACTGAATCTGCTAAAGCATGGCCTTGCTGTAAGGTCAGCTTCACAGATTCTCACAGGTTCATCTCCATATCGGGACACCACAACCCTCTGACCTGTCCTCTGTAAACAAGATTTGTAAAACAATTGTAGAACAATTTTGGCCCAATCATGCTGCTCCTTACAGAGTAGTCACTGACCAGAGACAGCCATTCAGCAAAACTATGACTGCCATTACTTGAGCTTCCAGAGGATTGAATGGATCCAATGTGTCAAGCACAGTCATATTGCATATATCAGTATTTCAGAAGGGAAAAACAAACAAACAAACAAACAAAACAGAAGAAAAAAAAAAAAACAACAAACCCAAGCTTTTGTAAAGCTAATTGGAAAGAAGACACACATGGCTGTAATATTTGTAACTTCTGCAGTTAGAGGATTCATATAAATACTGGAATGACAAGGTGCAGACATATGAAGATTTGGGTGTATTGCTCATGAGATCAGAGAGGTTGGCCATCCCTACAATGAGATATGAAAACTATTTCTGGCAACTAGTAAATAATGCTAACTACCCCTAAAACATGTTTCCTCTTAAGGATCAAGATTTACCTTTGCTGATGGGGAAGAATACAAAACAAGTATAACGGGTTTTCTTTTTCCCCTCTTACCACTCTTTAGCCCTGAGGACCTTGTTAAAACATTTGGTGTTGAGAGTAGAAATGCTCTAATATATAACCCCAAACTAAAAAATGTGAAGGCAATAATCACAGGAGTATTTCAACGCTAGCTAAAATGAATTTCCTTCTTTTTTTGTACTTCTTTTTCCTCCTTTCCTCTCTGAAAGAGGCTGCCAAGGGAATTATTATGATTACTCTGCATGTTTTGCAGATGGTTGGCTGCTGCATGGGGTTCTCAAGAGAGGCCAACATCCTATAGCATCCCGTTTGGAGGTTGCCCTCCACACCAGCTGAACTACGGAAGTCCTTAGTCAGCAAAGCTTTTGCTGACATGACATACCTGATTGAAGTCTCTGGGACAAGTCACCTCCTCAGAACTAGACTGAAGCACTTTCCTGAGCTGGGGTTTGATTCTCCTCTTAAGCCCCATGGAAATACTCCACTTGCCAGGAGTGGAAGTAGAGTTGAATCTTTAACTTTTTAAAAAAAAAATTATATATACATATGCACACAGACACATGTCTACACATAAAAGCTGCAACATTGACTTGTTCAGAAGACATTCAAGGATGTTCTGAGGAGTTTTAGCTAAGATTCTAGTTTTCTTCTCAGGAACTGTGGAGACATAGACATTGGTTGTACCATCTTAACAGTATGAGAACAGGAAGCTTTTCTGTCTTTTGGCTTTGCCATATGGCATTCAGACAAGCAGTTCAGAGAGGTCCTAGTTACAGGCTGGTGGGAGCAAGGAGGCGGTGCATTTACTTAAATTGTAACCTTTTGGTAAGTAACTGATAAAACACACCTTTTTGGTAGCAATCTACAGTGAAGTGGAAGAGAAGAAAGGGCAGAGTTCGCACAATGCTGTAACACCTACTTATAGGTTCACCCACTTTCCATGTATATATATATATATGCACCAGACTTTCAGCCTCAAAGAAAGATAGAGGACCAGCTTCTGCAGGTCATCTTGAGGCCAAGCAGTCCATATGTCCAGCAGGAAGACTGTGGACCTGGGTCAGGAACAAGAATTGCTGATTGTACCAAGACTTTGCTCCTGCCTGGGCAGATTTGCTGGCATGGCATCAGCTCCAGGTGTCCAGACCTTGGGGCAGGGCTTCAGGGCTTTCACCCTGAGGGGAAACAAAGACAAAGAGTGCTCTGCCATTCGAGGTCCACAGAAGACCAGAGCATCACTACATTTTCCCTCACATGCATGCTGAAAGAAAACTGAAAACCTGTCTGCGCTGCAGCAGTATCACCCGTCACACCAACATATTTCCCTGACACATCTGTTTCACAGGGACAAAAGTACTGAGATGAATACACTGAAGAAACAGACTGAGATTTGCAAAGCTATCTTGCATAAAAACTGGATTTTTGCATCCTTTAAGTAAAGTCTCTGCCCTCGTTATCTGAAATGCATCCAAGCAAGTAGTCACTACAAATGTAGCATTTAACAAATGTGGGGTTCAGCTTTATTGTTTAAAATTATTTTGAAATCAATGACTATATCTGCTTCTCTATGTCAACAAATAGTAGCTCTTATAATCTGGGGGTTTATGCATTTTAGATTTCTCAAACACAAATTGAATTTTCAGATTAGAAATTGAGAGATCCACTATAGATGATTTCAAGGTGGGCTTTTCC
Organism: Tricholaema leucomelas; assembly: GCA_013400475.1. Taxonomy (NCBI): domain Eukaryota; kingdom Metazoa; phylum Chordata; class Aves; order Piciformes; family Lybiidae; genus Tricholaema lacrymosa; species Tricholaema leucomelas. Next base: position 532,278 of record WAAF01001754.1, read on the forward strand.
ATTCTGAATTTTTTCCACAAAGATGCATACCACTATTTGAGTATGATGAGGTTAGCCTAAACCAACAAAAGCAAAGTGATTGTAAGCTAAGATTGATGATGTGTTCCTAACTCATGCTGTTATGCCTAGCTATTGCAGGACTGCCAACCAGCTCATGATAATTACATACAGCAAACAGAGATGTGGGAGAGGGAAAAAATAATTAAAGCAAAATGATTGTTTGGGCTTCATATTACTTTCACTGAACTTTACTTGTGCTATTGAGTCATATCTGCTTTTAATGTTTCATGCTCATAGAGTCTGCAAACTCAAATACAAACCTCCTGACAGATCGGGAAGAACAAGAGTTGTTTTCCCTCCAGACTTTTGTCTTAAGCATGACAATAATCTTCTTCCATTTATTACCATGAAAACATGCTATTTGTGCATCTTTTTGCAAACCAGCCTCGGTCAGCCTTGTTATCACCATAAGAGACACCAGTCAGTCTTGTTTCAGGCTGCAAATAGCATACGAGGAAAGGAGTGGGCTTTGAAGAGCACCGGGGAAAAGCTGTACTACACAGTGACAGCAGTTTTCTGGTTTTCTATTTCCTGAAGTTCAAAAGCAAACACTTCTTTCCACTCTCTTACAGAATACAAACACAGTTTCAATCCCTGAGCTGTAATGTCTAGAGAGGAGGTTGATCATTTTTATTCTTTCATTTTACACTCGCATGTCTTTAACTCAGTTTAGGTGGTCAAAACAATTCGAGTTTGTGCAGTATGTACACAGAGTCCCTAGCACTACAGGGTCCCACCTCAGTGGAAAACATTAAGTGCTTCTGCCAAATAAATGCTAAATAATTGATCACAAGTACCCAAATCATACAATGCAATGTAATTTCTTCTCCCTGATTGCTATTATTTATATCAGCATATGGTATTGATATAAGAAATTTGTAATGAATTCCCAGAGATGCTTTGATTTAATGTGGTTACAGGGACTATCATTATAAGTGGGAACAAATAGCTCTAATGGATTTTCTAGTACCTTGTTTTCATCATCCATAATAGACTGTCATCTGTGCTGGTCGGAACTGTAGGATGCCCATGTGTTTTGCACCGAGACTTTAACGGATCTATATTTTATGGCCCTACAGTAAAAGTAATTGCAGGGTTTATAATGGCTGTGTACTACTCCGACTGAAAGCAATCCATTTAGAGACTTCTGGAAAGTTGAGGTGTTTTGGCTGCAAATGCATGAGCAGAGACAGGCTCCAGCCACACAGTCAGCTGAGTACCAGCCTCCTTTTAATGAAGGCACATTCCAGAGGTCTAACTTTCTTTTCCTTTCCCAATACCAAAATAGAAGATATTTTTGAATACTAGGCATTTAACTTGAAGTGATCTGAGGGGATTCTGCCCTCAAGTTTTATCAGGTGGGAGGAAATGCAGAAACTGGTCCAGAAGATGCTGACAGCTAGAACCTGAATGTTTCTGTGATTCTGTGAACTGCCAGCAAGGGCAGCATGCCAGTATGGCCACTCACTCTCTTCCCATCTCTTCCCAGATCAGACCCTTCAGCTGTAGCTCACAGTTGACAAAAATCAAGAATCAATTTTGACTCTCTGTCTGATCTCAAATTAGCTTTCAAAAGCCATGTAAGAGTTCTTGACAATCTCACTGTAGGAAAGCAGAAACTAAGGCAATTGGAGAAAACCGAGATCCCTTCCTTTTTTTTTTCTCTTGTGTTGAATGACAGACTTAATTATACTGTCTAACTAAGATTCAAGGACTCTGCCAAACGTTCATACCTACACAACCCTCTGCAGGACTGCTTCCAGCCCCCACAGTAACAGCCAGCCCTGCAGCAAGACATTGGCCCAAGGAGCAGGAGAGTCTAAAAGGTGAATGAGGCTTCTTAAAGGCAGAAATACCCTTTAAAACCTCTTTTTGCTATTTGTGGCTCTCAAGACCAAGAATAACTTGATCCAAATGTTAACAGTGTCTTTTATGTGATGAATGGATTAATCCTGGTATTATCAGAATAATTAATCTTGCATGAAATTCCAGACAAAATAATCCAATATGCTGGATTTTACAGACATGGTAGTGCTTCATAATATTTTGTTATCTTTCCGATGTATAACTAATGAGGAGAGTAGGGAATCTGGTAGAATCAGCTAACATTAAAATAAGCAGAAAACACAAAGTTAGGATACCTGGAGCTGAGTCCCAGCTATTGCACTGATATTATCAATTGAAAGGAAAGTCTTCGACTGAGAGATGAACAAGATCCAGTTGCAGATGGCAATGACACAGATGCCACTTGTTAAATGATCTGAAACGACTTTTTGCCATATCATGATTTATAAGCTCTTAGGGATGAGTCTAATTTTAAAAGCCTATTGTTTTCACAGTATACCCTTTGACTGGAGCGCTAGAGATGTAGGAATTTGAGATTGGATAGAACAGGGGAATTCTGAGAATTAGGGTAGCTGGCCTATCATCAGGCTCCCGAAAGCAACCCTTGAATGTGAAAATCTCTGTACGGCTAAATAGGAAAAAAAAAAGTGCCTAAGTCTCATTCTGGAGACCATCTCTAATCACATGAAAGAAAAGAGGGTTGTCAGGAGTAGTCAACATGGATTTACCATGGGGAGATCTTGCTTGACTAATCTGATGGCCTTCTATGAAACCATGATCAAATGGATAGATGAAGGAAGAGCTGTGGATGTCATATACCTTGACTTCAGTAAGACTTTTGATACTGTCTCCCATAATATCCTCATAGATAAGCTCAGGAGATGTGGCATAGATGGTTGGTCTTTGAGGTCAATCAAAAACTGGGTCAAGAACAGAGTTCAGAGGGTTGTCACCAGTGGCACAGAATCAAGTCGGAGGCCTGTAGGCAGTGGTGTGCTCCGGGGATCAGTACTGGGTCCAGTTTAGTTCAATGTCTTTATAAACAATCTGCATAAGAGCATTGAGTGTACCCTTAGCAAGTTCGTTGATGACACAAAACTCGGGATAGGAGAAGCTGACAGTCCATCAGGCTTTGCTGCCATCCAATGAGATCTGGACAGGCTGGAGTGCTGGATGAAGGCTAACCACAGGAAGTTCAATAAGAACAAGTGCAGGGTCCTGTATCTGGGAAGGAATAACAACAGGCACCAGTACAGGTTGGGGGCTGCCCTGCTGGAAAGAGCTCTGTCGAGAAAGACCTTGGAATCCTGGTGGACAGCAAGTTCTGCATGGACCAGCAATGTGCCCTTGTGGCCAAGAGAGCCAATGGCATCCTGGGGTGCATCAGGAAAAGTGTGGCCAGCAGGTCTAGGGAGGTTCTTCTCCCCCTCTGCCCTGGTGAGACCACACCTGGAATACTGTGTCCAGTTTTGGGCTCCCCAGTTCAAGAGAGACAGGGACCTGGTGGAAAGAGTCCAGGAGGGAGCTATGAGGATGACTAGGGGACCTAAGCATTTCCCCCATGGAGAGAGACTGAAAGCCCTGGGGCTGTTTAGTCTGTAGATCAATGTGTACAAATATCTGAGAGGTGAGTGTCAAGTAGATGGGGCCAATCTCTTTTCAGTGGTCCACAGCAATAAGACGAGCAGCAGTGGCTACAAACTGGAACACAGAAGGTTTCACCTCAACATGAGGAGAAACTTCTTTACAGTGAAGGTGATTGACCACTGGAACAGGCTACCCAGAGAGGTTGTGGAGTCTCCTTCTCTGGAGACTTTCCAAACCTGTCTGGATGTGTTCCTCTGTGGACTAGCCTAGGTGATCCTGCCTTGGCAGGGAGGTTGGACTTGATGATCTCTGGAGGTCCCTTCCAACTTCTAACATTTTGTGATTCTGTGATTATGGGAAGGCAGAGAATCCCTGTACTAATCATGCATTTTTTTTTTGAATGTCACCCCAAAATGACAGACTTTCCTTGACCCAAACAATCAACATTCTTTCTCTAGCTCTAGAGAACCACGTGAATCAGTTATTTCCAAATACTGTATTTGTTGGAATAACAATAGTTACCTCCCCTCCCAAAACACTCATTATCCTCTAATACCCTTTTCTCCCCCAGGTGAAATATTCATTCTGAGGCTCCACAGCTGATCATACAAAGTTTGTTGCATGTTTGGTTCAGCTCACTACTTGGAATATAAGCAGTAATATTCTGCTTGGAGATCCTACATAGATCAGTGGGAACCGTGTCTCTGCTGCAACCTCCATTTGGCATGAAAAACACTGACCTACTGTGGCCCAGAAGCTTTCCTCAGCAGGAGAGGCACCAGGTCATACTATGTTGACTGATAGCAAAACATTCCCATTTTAAAAAAAGAACTGTAGCACTTCAGGAAGCCCTGCTAAATTACATCTTTGGTTTAAAACATCCTCAGCTGAGCGTACCACAGATCAACGCTGTCAACTCAGATTGTCCACGAGAAACTGGTATGCTGGTGTATATACACTTGATATGGGGCTGTGGGAGAATTAAATCCTGCATATCATTGAACCAGTTCTTGAACAAATGTGTGAACTCATCCTGATGAAGAAGCTTTTGCAGCTTTTTCAGCTTTTGCAGCTGAACATTTTATATGGCAGCAAAATACAGCTCTGGTAAGTAAGCAGATAACTTGAATACTTGTAAGCACCAGGCTAAACTCAGTCTTCTAAAGCATACAGTCAAGACTAGTATAAGTATGATGCCTTGGCTAATCAAGCCTCACTCATTAGGTCATGCCATAAACAGCTAAAGAAGAGTAATGAAAATTGCACAAAGCAATGTGGGGCTGGATGTGGGTAAGAAGACAAAGGGACCATTAGACTCCTGTCCCCAAGCAGCTGTGTGCTCCTGACAGAGCTGTAGGGCTGCAGGCACATGGCAGCAAATCTTCCCTGTCTATGTCTAGCCTTCCTTCAGGCTGTGCAGATTCCAACATTAGAGGAGCAATAAATAGGTTTGACATTTTATATGGCAGTGGGAAAACTGCAGAAGCCCACACTGGAGCAGGCTCCTGGCAGAACTTATGGACTCATGGAGAGAGAAGAGCTCATGCCAGAGAAGGTTTGATGGAAGCACTTGTGACCTCATGGGGGACCCACTCTGAAACAGTCTGTTCCTGAAGAACTACAGCCTGTGGGAAGGACCCATGTTGGAGAAGTTTGTGGAGGATTGTCTCTCAAGGGAGAGATTCTCTTTCTGGAACAGAAGAATGTGAGAAGTCTCACCCCTGAGGAGGAAGGAGCTGCAAATACAGTATATGATGCACCTTCATTTCTCATCGTCCTGTACTGCTGGAGGGGAAGAAGGTTGGAACGTTTGTGAGTGAAGTCTGGTAAGAGAGTGGTGGAAGGGAGATGTTTTAGGATTTAGTTTTTATATTCTCATGATTCTACTCTGATGTTGATTGGTAATAAATTAAACTAGTTTCCTCCAGGTTGAGCCTGTTTTGCCCATAATCAATGAATGATTTCCCTGTCCTTATCTTGACCCAGGAGCCTTTTATAGTATTTTCTCTACTCTGTCTAGCTGAGGAAGGAGAGTGATAGGCCAGCTTTGCTGGGCACCTGGCACACAGTCAGGGTCAATCTTCCACAGATCAGCAGTTTCCATACAGGGAAACATTGTCAACAATGAGAGATGAAGTGAAGTTCTGGATAGTGTATTCTCAACAAACGCTAGGAGACAGAAGACACAGTTCACATTGACTTTGCCTGGACCCCTGGCACATCAGCAGAGACTGCCATGCTCACAGGAATGTTCCTAGTGCTTTCAACATGTGCTGCTTGGACATAGTCATCCTTGGAGCCAAAATGAAGGTTCTGGAATTCTTGATCTAACTGATCTCAAGTTCTGCAGCAGACAGTTTGGAAATTTCTGAAACCTTTATTTTGATGGGATTCCTTTGGGTGGTCATATGCTTTCTTATGGGAGCAGGGCTGTATTCTGGGAGTCCTCTCCAAATGGTAGACATGTTGACTGAACCACCTGGTCTGAGACTTAGCACACTCTCAGTCCTATCATGAAGCAGTTTGCAGAAATGTGCTGTCAAAGCCAGGACTAGGAGCACAACAACCAGCCACAGAAACAGCTCTGATTGTCACTAGCAAGGATCATGAGATAAAAATCCATGTTTGTTAGCACCTATCTCAATCATTTTGAAGCCATTTTTCAAGTGGTTCAGAACTTCAAAACTTTTGTTTCTGTTTGCCTCATAAATATGGTGCAAAGTTCATCTTTGGGCTTTTGAAGGAGCTTTTTGCAAATGAGAAATGCCATGTTTTCAGCCACAGCAACTGCAGACTAACACAGCCACTGATGACTACAACATTATATTTTTTTTTTCTCCACTCATTTCATTGTCTCTAGATGCTATTTCTCATTGTACTGTTCAATTTGTAACAGGAATACCCTTCAGCTTCTTTGTGTACAGGGCTAGCTACAATAGGGCCTTGTGTCATAACTGTGTTGAGGTAATGCCCAAGGCTCTCAGCAAGAAGTAATAATAAATGACATGACATAACTGTGCTGAGTCACACCTTTTTAAAGCCCAAATCTTTTTGAGGGACTCAAGAGCATAGATAAAAACAGCCACAGGCGGCAAAAGCCCCTCCTGCAAACAGCTCCTGGTAACTCATTCAAGTCAGTGGTCATAAAGAACAATAGCACAGCTGTTAGATAAATGGGATGCTTACAACTGCACACAGAAAACCTAAAAACTTCAGCAACAAACCCATTAGCTTTTACTACATGAGTGGTACAGGACCTGCTGTTTCAGTAATGCTCTGCTGGGTCACATAAAACCTGTAAAGAAAACGCAGAAGAAGTCTGGCATCCATCCATTCTCCCATCTGTCTAAAGGCAGCTGGGAAACTGCCCCAATCACTATGCAGGCTCAGAGATGCTCTAATGCAGCCAGTGCCAGTGTATGAGAACTGTTACATGACCACTACGTTCAAATGAATACCTTATATCATCTCTTATCAACAATTAAAACAAACAAAACCCACAAAAACCCCTCTGTTTTTTGTTTGTTTTTGTTGCAATCAATCCTGATTCTAGGATCTGTGTTCCCAAAATATTGAAATCACAAATCATCAGGACCACTCCTGGATCATCTCATCAGCTTTAGACCATATCCAGCACAATCAATCATTTTTACCAGGAATTTGAAAACTATTGCCTACAATATTGCAGTGGTATCACTAACCCACAGCTCCATCCAAGATAGTGGAGAGCTTATTCTGAAAAATACATCGTGTCTATTAAAATCACATAAGAACATGAGGCAAAGACATCATGAGCCTGGAACTACTGTGTTTTTCCTAAGGTTTTGGTTTAGGTAAGGTTTTTACCTTTTTGCACTAGATAATGCCCCTACTTTGTTATGACTTAAAAAAAAAAAACAAACCAACCAAACAACAAAAAACCCACACAAAAAACCACCACCACCAACAACAACAACAAAAACCACCAAAAAAACCCCAAACCACACAACCTAGGAAAGAAGACATTAGGTTAAGTCCTTTCACTTTGTTAATTTCCATGATCTAATATTTCACTCATGTTCCAACATAGCTCTGTTCTTTGATGATGATGTCAGGGTTGAGGAAGTCTCTTAAAAGGTAGTTTCAATTCAAGAACAAGACATATCAGAGACCACTGAATTTCCCAAACAATGCCAGCAAGCGTAAGGAGAACACTTAAGAAAACCAACTCCCTTTGGCTACAGATGATCAATAATGTTCCCAACAAAACTGAAGAGTTCAGAACATCATGTCTCACCAACTTGTACTGTAGTGTTTTAGTGTAACTACTGTGGATCTCATTTCTGTCAATATCTTGAAACAACAATCAATACTTGCCCACAGGACACTTTCTCTAACATTTATTCTGTTACCCAGCCAGTGGCAATAAGAATTATTTAAGATCAACAAAGCACTGATATGTTGCTAATGATGAGTATCTATTGCATGGGTAAAAGGATCAAGACCCTTCAGTGCTGGATACCACAGAAGAATAGATGCTCAGATACCCATCCCCATAAGTGATGAGTAGCAGCAGATGAGGCATCAGTGGACTTCCTCCCCTTTCATCCTGCAAATAAAAAATATTACCACAAAGACAGTAGACACTAAAAAGTAATTGGCTGTCTATCAATTGGGCTGAGCTTATATGGAGGAAAGAACAGAGGCAAATGTTTTAATAATGTAGGGATTAGGAATTTGTGGCAGCAAGGTAAAAAAAAAAAAAAAAAAAAAAAAAAAAAAGGTTGATTTTCCAGGACTTCTAGGACTGACTTCTGGTATGTGCTCCCATTGTTTTCTATTGGTCCATATTTTATGTTTGCCAAAAATGTCAAAGTGTGACATACAAGATTTGTTTTATGTCTGTATGTTACAAGATTTGTTTTATGTCTGTATGTTATGGAGGAAGTAAAGCAAAGCAATCCATCAATCCAGTGCCTCATATTTAACCTCCCTTCTCCCTTAGACTTGCCTATGTCTATTCTCCTGTACTTCCAAGAAATCGTCAATGTTTCATCCCCAGGAAATACAACTTACCTTAAATTGCAGAAAGAAAAAGTCTCATTGAGCATGTGGGAAATGTTCTGAACAACACTGGCCATCTCTTGTGGCAAAATGTTTCAGCAGAGACAGACACAGTAGCGATTGAAATGACTGGCAGAGGGATATTGCAAAGTATGTGCAACTGTAGAATCCTGTATGGCTATGTCTCATACGGGGCTTGCTGAACACATGAACACACTGGGAAAAGCACTACTGTGTGCTGAATTTGCCACCAATATTGAATACAGAGCAGCAGTAAGAACAAGACATATCCAGCAAGAGGAAAAGGGATGTACCATCTGCAATAATGAAGCTACTTTAGATGTTCAGTGCTTTGGGGTAACTGCTAGACATGTCTACAACTACCTAAAGGGAGGTCTCTTCTCCCAGGCAACCAGCAACAGAACAAGGGGACACAGTCTCAAGTTGTACCAGGGGAGGTATAGGCTTAATATTAGGAGGAAGCTCTTCACAGAGAGAGTAATTTGCCATTAGAATGGGCTGCCTAGGAAGGTGGTGGAGTCACCATCCATGAAGGTGTTCAAGAAAAGACTGGATGAGGCACTTGGCGCCATGTTTTTGTTGGTTGGATAGGGCTGGGTGATAGGTTGGACTGGATAATCTTGGAGGTCTCTTCCAATCTGGTTGATTCTATAATTGTATTCTATATGAGCAAAGAGCAGTATTATTTATCCTTGGGCCAAAAAGCAATCCAAGTTTTAGGTTTTCAGATCCTTCCTCATGGAATTCCCAAAGAACTCAAAAAACAAAACAAAACAAAACAAAAACACCACCAAAAAAAAACAAACAAATAAAAAACCCCAAAACCACCACACACAAAAAAAATCTGGATGGTGAATGCTAGAAGATTCTAGACCAAACAGAGCACCTCTGCTCAATAGCCGACGACAAGGAAAGGACTCAGGACACAGCAATAATGTTCAGCTGGTGGCTGGGTTTATATACCTTTCTAAGAGGGTACTTTACTATACTGTGATTGATTTCTTGGCCCCAGGTTTCCTATCCTAATGGTTTGACTCCTCCAGTGGGAGCAGAGCAAGCACAGTTAAGGCCCCTAGGACGGCAATACCTTCACTAAGGTACCACTTCCACCTGCTAGGAACAACACAAGGCACCTCCATTGCAATGGCTGCACAGATCCCTCTCAACAGTCACACCCTGTGAGCTGGGTGGTACTGCACAGGGTACTGCAGGCACAGAGGGAACTCTGAAAAATATCCCTGCCACCCTGCCTTCTCCCTGGCTTTAACGTGAAGCATGAAAAGGAGGAGTGATCTTCATAATGGTAGTTGAGGTCACATCCCATGCCACACCCAACCCAGGAAATCACAGCCAGAGGGCATTCGCTCACTTCCCTTTGGGAGGAGTGGCTTCCAGGTGTGTGTCTCCCCTTTCCCTCCCTTCCCACTTCCACTGACACCCTGCCAGAGGCCGTGATCTGCAAACTCCATGCACCAGCTCCATGCACCTTCTTAGTCTCCAAAGGAGAGCTATGCCACACTTGCCCATGAAAAACTGTGTAAACTCTCTTGTCTGGACTCCTCTGGGGCATGTGCAGCCCAAGTGCCCAGCAGAAAACAAACGCAAATTCTGCTGTTGCAGCAACACTGAGGCGGCACTCTGCAGCATTATCTGAGTCACATGAATTTTGTCTGTGTGATTTCTTCCATCTTACCATCTGATCTCTACCCCACAGTCAAGCTGAACCATAAGGGCAACAGGTGAGGGAATGAAAAGTGGGTTTGTTCTCCTTTTGCAACCTCTCCTTTCCATCTCCCAATCTCCTCCCTCACCTGAATCAATCCACAGAAGTAAAATCACAATACAAGAGCAAAAAATAGGAAATATGGAAAAAGCCTGTCATAAAATGAGGTTACTCATACCATCATGAGGAAGTAGAGTGATGATACATGTTACACAGAAAGATAGAAACAATAGGATTACTCACACAATCTCAAACTCTAATGAGGTGCACCACTCTCACTCCCACAGCAACCTGGAGAAAGGAGAGTAAAATCTGCTTAACTAGCCTAGTACAGACTTTGTGAAAGAGTCGCAGTTTATATGCTCTATCTCCTCATGGGCCTGCTATGGACTGCAGTCTAGGGTTTCCATATGTGCTTACCAACCCAGTGGAGAGAAGGAGAAGGCATAAACATGATTCTTCTTCTAGCTATGTTCACCTCTTATGTCATCCTTAACATAATTGATTCAGGGAAAGAGGACTAGCACAAATTTCAAAAGAGGAAGCTCATCAGTAGTTACACTGCAACTTTGAAGGAACACACCTTGTATTTTATTGTAAGCCATTGGTAATATACTAGAAAAAACACTCACATAGAGGATCAGGACAGATCTTCTTAAATGCACTTCTTTAGCAGATCTCAAAAAGAGCAAGCACTGGATCATCTTTTTCATGTTCATGACTGTGAACATGAAAATCAGTAATTAGCTATCTGTAAATAGCACCAATGAAAGGAAACACATTGTCTGAAATCGTGTATCTGTAAATCTTTGTAAGACCTGTTTTGTACTACTTGCTACATTTCCCTCCTGGGTGGACTCTTTTGAGTGAAGTTTAGAAAACAACTGGGAATCTCCTGAAAACAATTAAACTCATTCTACTATGTAGGTTTCAGCCATGTGAACCCTCCTTTCATCACCTGTATGTGCCCACAGCAGCTTGAGGTGGATCCATCACAATTTTCTAGCTTGTGAAGCTTCACAACTTCTTTTACACACCTGTTTGGGGCTTCAAATAATCACAGGACTTAAGTATATGCTCAAACTGTCTCACTCCTAACAAGGAATTAGGCAAGGTGTTTAAAAGCTTTCCAGCACAAAGATGATTGCCTATCTGAGAACCACCTCATAGGAAAGTCCATGGCTTCTAAATCTGTAATCTTTGATTTTGTATAAGATTGAAATACTTCAAAATGAATAGTTCACTTTAGACTTATAGAAACGCTTCACTGCAGCTACATATAATTTTGACTTTTCTATTCTGACACTAAAAACAAAAAATAAAGATAAATCTAAAATGCAAGCATAAAGCGAGCGTCATACATCTCAATTGGGCTGAAATAATGATGTTGGTGAAAACACTGTTTTGTCAAATTTATCAATTTGTGCTGAACCAGCACTTTCTAAGTGCATGTGCTTTACATCTATTCCTTTTTCAGGAGAAGAGCTTTCCCAATCCTTTTGATACAACCACTAGAACTTCTCTATAGCATTTCTAATTAAAATTTGTTTTGCTTACATTGAAAAAATAATCATGTAGCTTAATTTTTCTCCTCCCTGCCATTAGAATACCTTCATCTTCATAAGAAAACTATTTTTTATCTGCTTGGAGCTCTTCAGTATGAGTAATCTTAAGAAAAATTATGCAGAAGACTCTTCAGTTTGTGTTTCTCCTCCTTAGAGTGGCTGAGATCTCCGAATGCACAACTGGAATATGGACATCAACTCAAACTTTTTTGCAACAACCCGTTGGTGTTTCTGGTTATTATCATGCCTGATATTACAATACACCCTCTTTTAGGAAAAACAGTGTTTAATTGACCAAAGAAGAAAAACAAATGCTTCCCCAAGGCAAAAATTCCATGAACTGTTTGGATGTTTTCTATGAAGTTAACAAGCACTTCTGCCAGTATTTGGAAGACTTAGACACCGGTTTTGAATAGACTGAAGTAAAGAAGACACAGCTTAAATAGGATTTTACAGTTTCAACTAACTCAGGGACATTCCAGGCTAAAATATTTTGTTTTATAACATTACTCATAAATAAATTATGTTTTTAAGATGAGCTTTATATTTAAATGAAAACAAATCCAGAGTTATTTCAATACAGCTAAAATAGCAGAGAGGAATATGGTTATCTTCTAAACTTACAGAGAATTATGAGAGGTCATGCTCTTGATACATTCTTTATATTTACACTTAGTGTGACCCTGCAATTAGACTACATGTGGAAACACTAAGTGCAGCTTCATGGACTTTTGGGGGCTCAGTGCAGCTGCAGAGATATAATCCATAGATGATCCAAATTCAGGAAAGGAAAATTATTCAATTTGGTAATACCAACACCATATACGCACCTTCATGCTGACATAGTGTAGATTAACATAAGGGAGGATTAATTCTTGTTCTTCCCAACCAAGTGAAAAACATTAAACCAACTTTTTCACTGTCAAAAAATTATTTTTTTTAAAATAATAAATTTAAAGAGACAAACCCCAAACAAAGAAACAACATAACCAAACAACAAAAAAGCCACCCAAAACCCAATGAGGAAAAAAAGCACCACCAAACAAACAAACCAACCAACCAACAACAACAACAAAAAAACCCACAACCAAATCCTACAAAAATAAAACCAAGAATAAAAAACCTCTTCAACTTTCCATGTTTTGGAGACATCAAAACCACTGGCAAGATGTAACTCAGATGCTAAAGCCATTGAAATCTTGAGGATGTCTGAGTACTATCCTTAGGATCAATGAATCAAAGACATACCACTGTCTCACAGGCAAGTTCCCTGCTGTTTTTCCTCTTGCTGTTCCCCCTAAGGGGGAACATTCCAGGAAGGATGTTTTTCTTTATGTAGAAACATGATACAATGGGCCTAGAAGGAAGAGATACCTGACTGGGACAGGTTTTGGTTACCCAAGAGCTGATGTCTTCCCATCATAACAGAGATGATTTAGAAGTGCTGTGATTATGAGAAAATTAAATGCTTGATACACCCAGTCAAAATATGAAGCATATGCATGTAATTTTAATCTGATCAAAACCAGAGAATATCATTCTTATCTCAGGAGTATACTATGAGAATTCAGATCATATTCAGACCATAGTCAGGAAATGACCACGGAACAGTATTCTGTATTGACCAATCTGTACTGTGCCAGGGAGAGTTAATCCTAATGTCTTACTCTGAATTCTGATTTCCCTGACATGTTTTAATTACTTCATCTATTACATTTAAGATCTGAGATTTTAAAATGCCAAGTTCTGCCAAGAAGTAGTTATGGCATGGAGTTTAGTAACATAAACTCCTAGATACTTTGGACATCTGCAAAGCAGCCAGCTATTGTTATGCTTCTAATAAACATGGGAGCTGCTGCAACTCAGACCTGTTTTGAACAGCCCCTAGGTGACCATCTCTAGTTCAACCAAAGCACTAGCTTTTCAACCCTTTCCTACTGCCACCGAGTCCTATTTGCCTAAATTGTAGACTGAGAAAAGAACTTTATCACAGAATCACTGAAACATTCAGGTAGGAAAAGAACATCAGGATCGCTAAGTTCAACTGATAACTCTGCTCTACAAGGTTCACCCTAAACCATATCCCCAAGCAGCATCCAAATGACTTTTAAGCACATCCAGGGTTGGTGACTCAATCACCTCCCTAGGCAGCCCATTCCAACACCTGATCACTCTTGCTGGGAACTTTTTTTCCTAATGTTCAATCTAAACCTAGCCAATTGCAGCTTGAGGCCATTCCCTCTTGTTCTATCACTAATTACCTGTGAGAAGAGACCAGTGCTGACTTCTCCACAACATCCCTTAGGGTGCCTGTAGACGGCAATGAAGTCTTGGTCTGTGCTGTAGTTTAAGGAGTATCTGTTATACCATAGAGAGAATTCCTCCAAAAGTGGTAGAGAATCTTGAGGAGGAGGCGTTGGATGTCACAGAGTCACAGAATGTCAGAAGCTGGAAAGGACCTTGAAAGACAACCTGGTCCAAGCCCCCTGCCAGAGCAGGATCACCTATACCAGATCACACAGGAATTTGTCCAGGTGGGTTTTGAATATCTCCAGAGAGGGAGACTCCACAATCTCCCTGGGCAGCCTCTTCCAGTGTTCCGTCACCCTCACAGGGAAAAAATTCCTCCTTACATTTACATGAAACTATCTATACCTGATATTATCATATGTTATTCCATTCCTGTTCCTGTATTAACCTTATACCAGGAGTAGATCTTCCGGTCAGCTCCCTCCTGGCTTGGCTCCGGGCATCTTGGCTCTTAGCTGCTGCTTCTGCTTTCAGCTGTGTGGGGATAAGGCCTAGTTGGCGGGAAATTAATTGTTGCTGTGTAGCAAGGCCTACCCGCAAGGCCTTGATCTGATTCTGTCTTTTGTCTATGCTGTGGATAGAAAATACCCCCGAATAAATGTACCAGACCAGCTCAGCTAAGGAAGCTATGTATTTACAGCAACCTAAAATTTACAAGCACGGAATACAATGCATATGTATAGAAATATAATTACAAATATTTAAAAGTATTTACACATTAAAAACAACACAAAGGTCCTCACAGGGATCCCCTTGAATTGTTCCTCAACCCCCCTGGATGAAGCCCAAAAGGGGCTAACAGCTACCTTCTACTCCTCCCCCCATTGAGAAAACCAAGAAGACTGCAGCTGTTGTTGCTCAACCAAGGTTAGCACAGAGTAGTTAAGGAGCAGGCAACACAGGAGGCAGAAAGGCAGAGAAAAGGGGAGAGCTAGTTTGTATGGCAGATTATGTACTAGTCCAGCAAATGAATTAAATGATACAGATTTATCTTATTGCTCTTCTGCATCAAATACAATCGTTATATAAATTGTTGAATGAATCCAGAGTGTTAACCCTATAGCTGCCACAGTGTGTGTGTGTATATCTACTGTTTCCTTTTGAAAATATTATTTCTATTTAACTTCCAATTCTGTGTGAATGTTTTCATTTACTCCTTTGGAGATAAAAATATTATGTCCTTCATCCGGAGCTCTTCCAGCTCAAACCAGGACAGTCTGGAGAAAAAATATATATCTGCTAAGACAGCTAAATCTTCATTGTGCAGAAGCTAATGAGCTTATTTCCTTAGAAGATGGTCACTTTAATGAGCATTCCTTTAAATTGCCTGAGTTTAAACCTACAGACCTGAAAACTACATTGTCTTCCTTGACTGCACTGTGAACATCTCAAATGCTCCTGAGTAACTTGTATTTCTCAATACTGCTCAGTTTTGACAGAGTTAGAAAATCTAGTGTTCTCATCTGGGTTTTGGCTTAAAAAAAAAAAAAAACAAATCTGTGGTCAAGTTTTGCCTTCAACCTTATGGATACGCAATTGAGTCTACTCTTCTACATGGATTCACCTTGGAGGAGCAAATTAGAAAAAAAATTGGAAAGTCTACTTACATGAAAACCAAGAAAATATTCCTGCACAGGCTTTAAGCAGTGGACTCATAATAAACATCCTGAAGGTGGGGGGGGGTTGGGAAATCAACCTGAATAATGACAGTTTTCAGTTATTGGTCACTAACTAGAGATTAGCATCACTATCAAAATGGCACTTGAAAGATTGGTATATTTGGGGGAAAAAAACCATTTAATTTGGATTAAGGCTAATGAAAGGATTGTGTTATTTACTATTGTAGCCATTTGAAAGTGAAAAGGGTTTTTTTAAGTAATCACAAAATCCCTAGAGTATTACAAATTTTAGTTCAAAGGACTGTGTATAAGAAAATTCAAAGCCAAGAGTGTTTTGCTTATAATTTTCCTGTTTTAAAAGTGTCAGTCAATCCAAATGAACCAACTTAATCCTATGCAATTTGCATTACCAGTTGTATATCCCAGGCTGGCATTGGTATGAAAACATATTGAGAATAGAAAGCAATAGCTAACAATCTGAACCAAATGCAATTAATTATTGGTAAATTAACTCTGACAGCAACAAGAAACTCTACTGCTCTCTTATTCTAGGCTTTTATTAGTGATGGGTTTGTTCTGTATAGTTTGGAGTGTTGTCAAGGTCATCATGTTTGGCTTCAGAGTTTTATGATGTGAAAACAAGAAGCCTTTGCAAAATCTTCAATCTAATCCAACCTGCAGTTCAGATCACCTCTTCCAGGCTGCTTGTTGTTTGAATCTACAGATTAAGTTTTCAGATGGGATTTATATACAATTAGAAAACAAGTAAGTGAAGAAATGTTCTTTTAACTAGCTGCGTGGTGTTTTCCAACAGTTTGCAGGCTTTTAAAGGCAAATCTACTCCACTGATGCAGCAACTCTATTTGAAAGCATTTTCAAAGTATAAGAGAAGAGAGAGTGTTACTGTGTCATGGGCAGGATGTTGAAAATGGCATTTTAATGGTGATAGTGGTATATATATATACCACCATATCTATTTAGCAGTTATACTTAGGTAGCAATAAAAACAAAGGATGGATGATTATTGATTATGGGATGAAGTCCAGACTGGTGTCTGAACAGTTAGTAATCTGAACTGTGTAGGTTGCTGGATCCTCATCTGCAGTACAGAGGACAAGGTATGATTTTAATGGAAGGAGTTATTATGAATAACATTTCTTCTGCTTTATCTCGGCTGCTACAGCAAACTAGTATTATATCCCAACTGAAAATGCTGCCATAATAGTGCCTAGGTAAAGATTGTGAGTTACTTGAAGTATCTATTAAAGAACTCTTAGTTCATGCAGTTCCAACTTATCTGGCATTGACAAAAAAATTTGACACAAATTTTGCACTTCTGCACTTCCACTAACACCACAAGAGATACATGAGAGAAAACCAGACACTTCTTCAGATATATAGAAACCTAGTTGTGTCTCTTAAATATGATAAGATTGTTTTTACACAATTTAAGATGTATTTTTGTCAGAGTAGCCTACAAAAAAAAATAAGAAAAAGAAGTTGTGATATAATTACAGCCCCCTGAAATGTCTGGAGAAATCTCTGTGTCTCCCTTTTTCATCTGAGCATTGAGTATTAGATGAGTTTCAAAGGATCAACAACGGACTTAATTAATAATACAGACACATTAGGCTTATGGAGAAAGTTACAGGCATTTAACTAACTACATTGTGAATCAGCACCCAGAAGGTGAAAGTTTAAGTGCAGTCTTTATGTAACAGTACCACTGGCTGAAGACTGGATACTCAGCCAAGGCATTTTACTTGCCAAGGGCCAAAATAATGTCTAAAGGCACATTTCAATCTCATCCAACAGCAACACACAAATAAATTATGTGTCACTGAGTCATATAAAGTGAAGCTGAATACCATAACTGGCTACATGTTCCTTCTCCAACTCATGCTCTAATTGTGCAATCAATACTAAGAATTTTAAATCAATAATCTTGAGATTGTAAACTCGAAGACAACGCCAATTGTCTTGCCTTGAGTGCATAGATCAACATATCTACAGAGAAAATCCACAGGATTTACCCACGAAACTCTATCCCTTTCCTACTCCTTTGGATTCAGTCTGTTTTTTCTGTCTTTAGTTCCTTTACAGCAGATGAACTTGCTCAAGGGAAAAAACTCCAAACCTCACAAAGGTACCTCAATCCAGAAATAATTCAGACAGAGCAGAGTGCTCTGGGCTTTTACAGAACAGTGTTCTTGCCTTTCCCTATGCTAAAATTGCTTCCAAGCATGAAGCATTAAAATGGCTTGTAAATAAATGTTGCAGGGGACAGACGTGGAGTCTGTATAAACTGAGATAGGTGAGAACGAGGTGAAGTAAAGGGCTGAAATGCCAGTCCCTCCCCAGCAGCCCCTCAAGCCTGTGTTCTGCAGCCCATGCAAGGAGTGCGGCTTCAGCCCCCACACAGCCTTCACACCAGCCCTGATCAGAGTGAGCAGCTCTTTTGTCACTTACAACATGAGTCAGACTGCTGCTGAAGGAAATAATTTTGTTTACAGCAATGGGAATTGTTAGAGCAATTAAAATAATTTGTTATTTCATAATACAAGCTATACGAAGAATGTCTGTTCACTGCATTTCAGTTTCAGGTACTTAAAAGCAAGCAAACAATCAATCAGGAAAAGCAGGTTCTGATTTCACAGAGGACTGTTAGCAAAAAGTAATCTTTAATATTCTCAAAGCAGCACCTTAGGTGCTGCTGTGCCTGGCAGGCACACAACTCACATTTTTGTTTCTGAGTAGCACTCCCTTTCCCAGCTAGCTGGAGGCAGTGAGTGTCCTATGCTTTCTACCTGTGTCTTTACCACTTGCTGAAGGCTGTGAAGCCATGTGATATGTATGCATATATGGAAGACAAGTGGAAAGGTGAAACATGAATCTATCACCCACTTCTCCTTACCAAAGGTGTTATTGGCAAGACACTCTCAGACTTCTAGTGGAACACACAGGGACATGCTGCAGGTGCCCAGGTCTGGCCTGGCTCTAGTAAGGTGCATCCATTTCATAGTTTGTCCATGATCTTCACTAGTAAACGCAAGATTTGTGATAATGATGTCTCAGATAAGGACTGACTGGCCCTGAAAGAGGAGGTTTGCTTTAGTTTGTTTCAGGTTTTTGAATTTTCTAAACATGTGCCTGCATGGCACAGCTAAAGCCCAAATATATTCCACCTACTGATAGAATTGTGGAATGTTTTGGGTTGGAAGGGATCATTAAGATCATCTAGTCCAACCTCCTTGCAGTGAGTGGTACCTGTGAAGTCCAGAAGTTGATAGAACCTGTCAAGTCCAGAAATAATATTGAGATACTGATATGTTCCATCACAGTTAATATTTCTCAAGACCCAAATGTTTACATGGAACTTTCCAGACAATTGCTTGGGAAGGAAAAATAATCTGTCTATTTCTTGCACACACACACACATAAATGTACATTTCCATAGAGCAATTCTGAAGTGCCATGTTAAATAATGTATGAGCTGCTCAGGGACATTTTGCAGCAGGAAAAAGTGAAATCCACAGTGTTATATATTTCACTTGAGTTATTTGTTCAGCACTATTGTTTGTTATCTGTTTAGAGAAGTGATCTCCTCAAAGACCCTTCAATGTGTCTGAGGTTAAATAAGGAACAGTACGATGGGATGGAGTGGTTGATTCTATGATGGTTCTATGATGATGATACCTTCACCCTTGCTGATTACTAAACTGAACAGAGCTTTTTCACCTGCAGTTCTGAGTAAACATTGTGTTGTGATCGCTTTAAAGTAACAGACAATGGCTGGTAAAAGTGCTGATAATTAACATTTATCAGTTGCAGGGGGTCATGGTGGATCCTCCATCACTGGAAATATTTAATAACAGATTAGATACTTCTTTTTTCCTGTTCTTTTTTTCTATTTTCTTCCCAAAGATTTATTGTAATTCAATTTATTGTAATTCAAAAACTAATTGTAACACAAGTATCAGTCCAAAGTCTTGAGACCTAAGCTACTCCAGTAAACCTAAACACATGATCACAATATCTTTTTGCTATGGTGATTTATATCATCAAGACTTCATGGGGCAAGACTCTCTTCTGTGGCACAATGTCAGAAGCAAAATGCAATCAGTGCCTGAAGAGTTTTTCAGTGTAAGGCTGAAATAAGAAGCACAGAGGGATACAGGAAAATAAGGCAAACTTAACTACACAATACCAGGTCATAATTCTGAATCTGTAAATGCTTTTAAAACACTGTGATCATCTGCAGGCTCAGGAAATTCCAAATATTATGCCAATACAATACATAAATATCAACTTCTTAATGTTACATGCAGGAAGCTAAGTCCCTTAAATCCCATGAAGGCTTTCTTTCAGTTTAGACTAGCTTTATTAACCAAACATTTCAGACATTGGCAGCAGAACTGCTCCTCTTTTCCTTTGAGCCAATTCAGCCTGACAGCAGACTTGTGTTGGATCTCACAGTCTAGGTAGGCCCAGCCCTGGACAACACTTGCAAGAAATATCCATGGCCTTCAGAAAATTGTGTACACAAAAGTCAGTGGTGACATTGCACTGACTAGAGCAGGGAAGGGCCTCTTCAAGATACAATACTAAAGAGCTTTTTCTTTGGTTTTCTTAAGGACTCCATATCATTCTTCATCTCTTTCCAAAAAGATTTAGTTGTGGTGGAATATTGCTAATAACTACCATACCTGCACTTCTTATGTTTTGATAGGTTAATTAGAAAAAATCTCACAAATAGGATGTTGCTTTGCATCTGCAGAATATAGCTTACATCTATCCTAAAGAAGATGAAATTGCATTAGATGTTAGCTTATGTTCTCAGATGTAAGCTATGTAGCAGGATTTCAATTTAACTACTAAAATATTAGATGTAACTGGTATTTTTAAAATAAAATAGTCTAAACGAACCTTATCCTCTGGTATTATTTTTTATTTATAAATCATTATGCAACTATGAATCTCTGAAACTAGTTTTAATTGATAAATATTGCATAAGATCTGTATTAGATCTCATGTTCAGAGATGATCTGCATTTTAAAATTGACTATAACTCTATAATGCAGGCTTATTTATAATAAATATTTAACCAGACATATATTTTTAGGAACTAAATATCATTAGTGGCAATGGAAAGGACACAGCTTGTTAAATGTGTTTGGAAATCTCTTTTCCATATGGCAAGAACATCCTAGAGAGGAAAGATGGCAATGATACCCAGCCTGAATTCCCAGAATTTTAGGAAGAGGTTAATAGTTTTTTAGAAACCAGGAGTGATGTTGCACCTGTTACCATGCAACTGGGGCAAATCCAGGAATTGTATTTACCCAGACCTAGCATTCAGCTCTCCACCTGTTAAAAGACAACTAGAAGAGTTTACCTATTTGACAGTGTGGATGTGTGTAGAGAGAAGTGAAGTTGTTAAAAGGCTCATCTATAGCTTGTCTTCCAGGCTTGGAAAGCATTTGAGGTTCATTTAATTAATCTCTTTATTTCCCATTGCAGATCTGACTGATTTAAAATAATAATTTTAAAAGTCACTTAACAAATTGTAGAAGAAATATTTCATCATGGGAAGTATAATTCTACATGTACGTTACACATAAAAAAGAACAGAAATCTGATCTCAGCTCTGGTCACTTAATAACACTATTTCCATTCATAGCACTAATTACTTTATATACTTGCTGGATAGATGCCTACAACCAAAGAAAAGATTTAAATTGGAAGTGGGAGGAAAGAACAATAGAAAGAAAAAGAAACACTGTTTATTCTTTCTCAAACATTAGCTGCTTTACTTCATTTCTTCTTCCCCTTTTCTTTCTCTCCTTTTGTATTTAGATTTCCCCCCCTATAGTCACTAATCTAATTCATTATTTTAGTAACTTCTACCTCTAAAGTATGGAATTTTCTTTAAACTGACATCCACCAACTGCAACAAAAAAAAAAAACAACAACTTTCTTTTGCCTCAACTGGGGAAAAATATTTGTGCAAAAGGGAAATCCTCTCACTGAGAAAACCTATTGCTTCTTGCATGAAGGGACGTTGGGTTTTAACTGAAGAACAGCGTACTGCTCTTCTTGGTATTTGTAAGGGAAAGCGAGTGTAACTGAATTCATGAGCTCAGACCTTTTCTACGTCTTATGACTTGTTCACAGCCCACTCGATTGGCTTCTTGAAGTGATGCTCCTTGATGATCCAGTGCAGGGTATTGAGAACGCCATCATCACATGGGGTAGCTGAGAGTGTCTCCCAGAGGAGATGCTGGAGTGGGTGTGGCTCCTACTGGTAGGAAGGTATGAGGGCACCCAGTGGGGAGCAACTGCACAGAACCTCACATTGCAGAATATGAGCCAGGTTCATCTGACCAGGCATGTGATCCCTTTTCTCTAAAGAGAGAGATAGGTCATGGATCCAAGCATCAGTCTTCAGGCCCTGCTTTGATTTTATCTGAGTTACTACTTGTGATGGTCAACAGGATGCAAAAATCTCAGATTCCCTTGGAGACTTTTTTTTTTTTTTGTAAGGGAGCATTTTATGACTCCTGCACTTCAGTCTGTTTATTTTATCCCCAGAAAGGTAAAAAGTGATCTGAACCTGGTTTGTAAATACCTCTGATATCAAGGGCTTTTTAAACTAATGGAAAAAGGTAGAGCTAGATTCACCATCTGGCAACTACACTAACTATATATTCAGGAGCAAAGGTATGCATTCCTAACAGTCAGAATCTCCAACCAAATCACTTACTCAGAGGTACACTGCATTCTTTCTCAGATGAAACCTTGAAACTGAACCTGTATACCCTACTAAATGTTAGAGATTCAATGGAGAAATCAGTTGATACAAATCTGTGGCTTCTGTCAGGTGAGATGGTCAGAAATAGTTCTTTAAGCATTATAACTACATGCCTAGCGTTCAATTCCAGTAGCATAAGGGGAGGAGTACTTAATTTGGAAATTCTTCAATGAATTGTCTCTCTTGTACTCTCTCTCTCTCAAAGCATGCCTTTTCAGGAAGAAATGTGATATGGCCACAGTGTACAAACGTTTAGTGTTCACTAGGTGCAAATTCCTATTCTTCTACTTACTAGAACAATTAGGAGCTGTCAAAGCTTCATACTTTTACCAGAATATCCAAGTCAGAGGAATTAAAAAAAAAAATAGAAAGACTTATCAGACAATATTTGTGAAAATGTCTCCTGTTAGGTAAAAATAGCTCAGATCAATAGTGAAGTCTCCCTTTTTCCTGTCCTCTCACAAGAAAACTCATTGAGTTCTGAGGTCATGTGCAAATAGTTGTGGGCTGAACCTCAGACTCTCATAAATGAGTTCCACAATTTGTGTGGAAATGTCATTCCTGAGATATTTCAAACTCCTGGGAGCACTCTGAAAAGTCCTGGAATTAAAACTGTTTTCATAGCCTGCCATTGGAATTAACTACATTTTTTTTAATGTCAGTGATGCAGTGCCAAATACGGTTTAATTTTTCTCCAGGTTGCTATGACTGCCTGCACTTCCATCACCAACAACATAATACCTTTTCAGTATTTTAGGTTCTTTACACAATAGCTCTCCATGCTCTCAAAGAGTCCAGCACTATCAGTATCCTACACACAAGTTATGCGAGTGATGAGGCAAGTGGCTTACACTAGAGTTAATCATCTGGAAAGATATCTAGGCTGTAGTATATAGATTAGAGCAACCAACTGCTATTACTACATCATTCTAACAGACTAATTCAGAAAACAGATTAAATTAAGCTTTAATCAGGATAAGAAGAAGCTCCTCTGTGACTAGAAATTATCTCAGAGCACAGAAGTTTATGGGTTGACAACCTGAAAAGTACAGCATGGAAACAAAACCTGCCTTGTCCTGCTCCTCTCCATTAGCCATTTGCATTTTAATATTTGATCTCTTTGGGAATGGGTAAAATTTGAAGTGGCACTACCATGGGCAGAAGGACATAGGGCAAGTGTCTGCATTCTAGTCACACTACAGGATGTAATCCTCCACATGGCAAGGAACTACACAACAGCCATTTTCACTATTGCAAGCTGTTTTTCCTGCAGATGTAACTGGTGCTGGGGCGCACAGACATCCATACCCACAAAAGTGCTTGCATTGGCTTTCTTCCAAAGAGCACTCATTCAGGGAGCAGCCCATATACCTGAGCACAATAATTTTTCAGGCAGCCCAAGCCCATAGTTTATTCCACTTTGGACTGCAAAGTACAAAAAACACAGTCGGCATTCCTAGCAGCAGCTCAGCACTGAGTCTCACATTCACCTTCCTGCAGGATAGAGTGCTAATTATCCATATGGAATAATAGCTTTCATATGAAGTAATACATTGACTCTCCTCCAAAATCTAGTTTGGAATTTAAAAGATTATGAATGGTGCCAAGAAAACTACTCCAGGGCAAAACAACCCTGAATCTTCAAGTTTAGACAAGAGCCTTACTATAAACAAACAAAAATGTGATATTGTTTAAATTGGTCTTTGAAATTGTCAGTGGGAGATCTTTTTCTTTTTTTTTTTTTTTTTCCCTTAGTGAAACCCTCTAAACAGGAGGGGAACTTTTACCTTCACATTGCCAAGTTAACTTCCAAATATTACCCAGGGAGCATTTCATAAAACATGTTGTGATATATACTTGCTCTTGAACAGGTACTGAAACAATCACTGCAAGATCTTTCCTGCAATTACCACTTATGGATGTCCTTGAGACCAAAGAGATTTGGCTTTAAGAAACTTAGAACAACATTCTGTTTTTCACAAACCATTCCTTGGGCCACAAAAGCCAAGTTCTCATTTTGTGAGAACAAATAGTTTTAATATAGAGTACATTCTTCCCTTGTGCTCTCTCTCTTCATAGCAGTTTGTTCATACTAACAGCTCAAGGAAGCTCTCTTTGCACAAGTCTGCCCTGCAGAAAAATCCTGATGCCCCCAGCTGAGATTCTCAGGCACACAGTACTACAGCCACCAAAACAAACTGTAGTATCTATATATATTAATATACATAAGGTATAGAGGTTTCTGAATTTCCCTGTTGTGTATAGCTAACAATCAGACTGAGAAAGGAAGCAACAAGATAACCACTCACATAAGACCTCCCCAGTCCAATCCTTGCCAGGTGATTTCAGTGGTGATATGAGTTCACTCCTGCACCCAGTAAAGCAGATACTCCACTGTCTTAGTCCTGCAGAGATTTATATATATCACTGTAAATGGGGATGCTGCCACACTGACATCAAGCCTGCTCATGCTTCAAGTATGCACCTACAATTTGTAGGGTAGAATGGTGTGAATAATTAGATTTCAAAAGATGTTTAATGCATGTAGCCCTCACTGACTCAAACACTTCTGTCACTCAGTGTCCCTAGTCATCAGGGTACTTGTCCAGGTGCCAGTGTGAAAATTTTGATGCCTGGGCTCAAAAAGGTAGTTAAAAGTTAAAGCTGGGATTTTGCATGAAAACTACATCTCAATACCTGGGCAGGCATCATTCTGCACTGTGGAAGCTAACATGTCCTCTTGCCCTATTTCTCTGTTTAACATCAATTAGAAATTAGTGATGGGGAATTATCTCCCTCCTCATCATAATCTCACTTGGGAGCTGCCTCCTGCTGTAGTGAACTCAGAGTTTAGTAACAACAACTGACTGCTAGCTTTCCCAAAGAAGAAAATTAGACATTCTCTAAATTGTTCCCTGCAGTCAGATGCACCACATCATTGGAGGTGTAGTAGCTTAACATGAAGCATTTATTTCTATACATCTACATTTACCACTGATCTGATCCTCTCAGAGACAATGATTTTCTTCCCTTGTCTCTCTTGGTTAACACTACAGAGAAAGGCAGCAATTTCTACTTATATCTGTCCTGGTTCTCCTTGAATATGATCACATATCTCTGTGTGTGCACACATATGGGTATAAACTACATAGACGTTGGTAAACTGATGCTTTGATTTAGGCCCTTAGATGGTATGAAACATTACTTTAATGGGCACAGAGGAACTACAGTCTTGCAGAAAAGGTGTGAACAGTTTTTCTGTTTCTAAAAAAATAATAATAGTAATAATAATCATAGCCAAAAGTTTTATCTCAACAATGGGACAAAGATTTCCAAATAAAGGGAGCTCAGATACAGAAGCACTTGGGTTAGATGGTGCCTGTTCCTGTAAGTAAGTTACCAGGGAAGAGACAAAGCCTGATTCTCACCACCAGATACAGAAAAATGTCAGAAGGATGTCAGAAGATGACCAAACCTCATCAGGTATCCCTAGCATTTACAGCAGGTGGCTAATTCTGATGTTAGATACCATACCAGTAGTTCAGAAAAAACAGGAAGCTACAAGCTGGTGACTGGAATGGAACTCTGCCAAATCACATTTTCCTTTCCTAAGAATATTAGAAAGTCATCTACTTCATTACTTCTCTTAAACCATGAGTTTTTCTAAGGCAAAAAATCTTTCTGTTTATGTATGTTCACGCCAGTAACAAGTTCTCAGGGAAACAGCATCTGGATGTTGCATGTAACTAATGACCTGGATGAGGGGCCTGAGTGTACACTCAGCAAGTTTGCTGATGGTACAAAACTAGGAGAGATGATTGACATCCCATCAGGCTGTGCAGCCATTCAATGAGATTTGGAAAGGCTGGAGAGCTGAGTGAAGGCAAACCTTGTGAAGTTCCATAAGGACAGATGCAGGGTCCTGCATCTGGGGAGGAATAACATTAGGCACCAGTACACATTAGGGGTTGCCCTACTGGAAAGCAGCTCCATTGAGAAAGACCTTGGACTTCTAGTGGACAGCAAGTTCTGCAAGGGCCAGCAATGTGCCCTTGCAGCCAAGAGAGCCAATGGCATCCTGGGGTGCATGAAGAAAAGTGGCCAGCAGGCCTAGGGAGTTTCTGCTCCCTCTCTGCCCTGGTGAGATCATGCCTAGAGCATTGTGTTCAGTTTTGGGCTCCCCAGTTCAAGAGAGACAAGGATCTGCTAGAGTCCAACAGAGAGGAATATTAATGATTGGAAAACTTGAGCATCTCCCCTATGAAGAGAGTCTGAGAGACCTAGGGCTGTTTAGTTTGGAGAAGAGAAGACTGAGAAGACATCTCGTCAATGTGAATATCTGAAGGGTGGGTGTCAAGTGGATGGGGTCAGTGTCTTTTCAGTAGTTCATGGCAATAAGACAGAAAGCAACAATTATAAACTGGAACACAGAAGGTTTCACCTCAACAGGAGGAGAAACACCTTTACAGTGAGGGTGACAGAGCACTGGAACAGGCTGCACAGAGAGGTTGTGAAGTCTCCTTATCTGAAGGCTTTTCAAAACCTACCTAGATGCATTCCTGAGTGGACTACCCTAGGGGATTCTGCTTTTGGCAGGGAAGTTGGACTCGATGATCTCTGGAGGTCCCTTCCAACCTCTGACATTCTGTGATTCTGTGATGCTGTATGAAAGCTGAATTTGTCTGTCTTTTCTCATTATTCTATTTGAGGTCAATACCAGCCTATCAGTTTCATTCCATGTTCTAATAAACGTCACAGTGCTTTACCATCTCAATGTATTTATAAATCAGCTTATGGGAAAAATTTTTAGACTAGATATACAATTCTCATCTTTTCATGCCCCAAATCCCTCTACTTCTCTGTGACTGCAACTGCAATTTTTTTGCTTTATGAATGCCCAGCCTTTTTCAATTCTTCACAACTATTCATGTGTACAGGTCACCATAGAACATATACAAGAAGGCTGCAGACAGGCTGGAAAGGGTCCAGAGAAGAGCCAAAAGAATGATCAGAGGGCTGGCAGACCTGCCATATGAAGGAAGGTTGAGAGAATTGTGTTTGTTCAGCCTTGAGAAGAGAAGGCTTAAGGAAGACCTCATAACCATGTGCAAGTACATAAAGGACAGCTATGATGATGAGGAAGACTCCCTTTTAACAAAGAGTCACATGGTAAAGACAAGAGGCAATGAGGACAAGTTGCTGCTGGGAAGACTCAGATTGGATGCCAGAAAACTGTTTTTCATCATTCAAACTATTAGACACTGGAACAAACTCCCAAGGGAGGTGGTGGATTCTCCTATATCTGACAATTTCAAGGCCCAGCTTGGCAGGGTGCTGAGCCATCTCGGTTAAACTATATTCTTACCCTGAAAAGTTGGACTAGATGATCGTTGAGGTCACTTCTAACCTGGTGTT
This sequence comes from Tricholaema leucomelas, assembly GCA_013400475.1. NCBI lineage: Eukaryota > Metazoa > Chordata > Aves > Piciformes > Lybiidae > Tricholaema lacrymosa > Tricholaema leucomelas. The sequence goes on from WAAF01001754.1 coordinate 560,277, forward strand.
CTATGAACCTATGGATATATGAACTTTCTTTGCTCATTCACCTTTTTCTGAACCTTAGACCTACTTTCTGGACTGATATTCAAGTTTGGTGCTCTTTTATTATTATTTATGTTAGATTAGCACCTACATTCCAGACACTGGCAGAGTCAGAGAGATGATGGACCCATTTTTTCAATCAGAAGTAAATTTAACCACTGTCCCAAGAATGTCACCAGCTGAAAACTGTTCTTAATTATTAGGACATCCTGAATTGAACACCCTGAACAACCAGTTTTTCCCCTTGCCTTTCAACTTTAAAGAATTTGTACACAAATAAACCCAGAAGGACCTTCAAAATGCACAAACCAAGACTGTCTCCACAGTTAGTGTTTTTAGATGTTGCCTTGTTATCAGCAGCAGAGGCTCTGATAACAAGACAGAAGCTCTGGTAATAGCAGGACATCTACACCAAAGGTGTTTATCCTGAAATCAGACTGAGAAAGGAAAGGACAAAATAACTTCTAATTTAAGGCGGCCCCAGTACAGTCCTTTCTATGTCATTCTGGAAATGACATGAGTCTACTCTTGTATCCAGTGAGGCAGATGCTCCACTCAGGCTGTTCAAATCCTCTGCTCTAAAAAACATTGAAGGGGGACAACTGTTTTGATGGAAAATACCAACAAATTTTATGCTGACTGTTGCACTGGAGTTGAAACCTATTTACTGGGGAGCTTCAACATACTTTCCAGTGGAAAAAAAAAAAAAAACCAAAACAACAAACAAATAGGACCTATCATTATTATTTCACTTTTGAAGAACAACCAACATGATACATTTTGATGGGACATGTCCTGTCTTGATCATAGCCATAAAATATTTTTTTCAGAATTTCTTCTTTCAGAAATAAAAAAAACCCCACATTTTTTCTTTTGTTGTTATGTCACTTTCCTTCTTGCCATATATTTTCATTTTTGGCTGTTTACAAATGTTTTGCAAGCCAAATGAAAATTTAAAACACAAAGATTGAAATAAAAAAGAGAGACCAAAGACCCTTTTTTTCCAAAGACACTGTCTTGTAGGAAAGTGTGGAATGAAAAATGTGCAGTTTCTGAATTTCCTGTGGAATGGCAACTCCAAGTTCGGACAAGCATACCTGCTTCATCTGGGAAGGATAGACTGATGCTATCAGGGATCCCTGGTAAAGTGAGTTAACTTTGAACTGATGACACAGTAATGAAAGTTTCAAATTCCTGAGACATCCAACTATTAACAGCTTTTAAACTTACTACATACACACTGATACTGATCTGCTTATTACTGCAGAAATTCTAAACATAAACATTATTATGAAATCTTATTTTAGCCACCAAGAAGGGGGAGAGGCTGAAGCAGTAGATAGCTTTTCTTTGTCTTCTATTCCACATGTGAGAATGGAGTTAGGCATAGCAGCCCTTTAACCTGCTCCAGGAAAAAAATAAGCCCTTATAGGACAAAATGACCGCAATTATTCAAACAATTTAGGCTGAAAAGGCTTAGGAAAAGGTAGCTGAAGAAAGGAAGGGAGAAACAGCACAGCTGAGGAAAATGAATACAGAAGACTGTGATAAGAACACAGAGGTGTGCTTTTGTCAAGAAATGGTTTCTTTCTTAGAAGATTAATTAATGGGATAATGTTTTTTATAATACGTGTTGGAACTATCAGCCATTTCATGCTATGGGAAAGATGACAAACCTCTTAGACTATAAGTAATTTTGTACCATTAGGTGTTCCTATCAGGCTCTTTTTCCTGCTTTGTCTGAAGCAAAGAACAATCACACTGCCTGTATGGAATATATGCCCACTTTCCCTGGTTTGTTTAGGTCACTAAATATGACTGCCTTTCCTCTTTCAGTTTTTGTTTCTGGACTGATTGTGCTTTGCAGCCTGACTTCCACTTGAGTCCACTCAGGAATAGGATGTGAAATGCAATTGTTTCCACTATTGGAGGCTGTTGGTTTTTAATGCCACACACTGACTTAATGAGCTTCACCTCGAGTGCACGACTCAGCTGGCAGTGAAAAACAGGAAGCGTTTTGGCACACATTTTCCCTTTGTGGGGATGAGAGAGGAAGCAGGCACAAGCCCTGGCTCAACAGTGACACAATTAAAATGGAAACAGAGAGCTGCTTTGCCCTTGTGTGGTGTGAGATCAAACCTGGGTCACCTCTGCAGGCTGACTCACTGCCAAGACCCCTGCTTTGGACTGGGAACATATGAGAAGTGTTCATGTTAAAACACATATATAAGTGGTCTCCAGGGGCCTGAGCAAGAGAAGTCCAGGCAAAGTCTGCTAATGTCCACAAAATCTGGTTCAAACCACCTCCCTTCTCTTCTAGTGACCAAGGAACCTTCCAACCAAGTAAGCAGAAACATTTATCAGGTGACGATTGCTCTGTATTTGGTGCAACAAGAGTTTCTAAATGTCAATAGCATTTAAAAAAATAATGTCACTTGTATTTACTGCACAATTTACAAGTGCAGATATTCTGAACTTGGAAAAATAAGGTATCTCTTGATGATCATTCTTGTACTTGGGTCTTTTTCAGATGTTGGAAAATATAGCATTTATAATCCAGCTATCCAGATATTTTCAAAGCCCTCTTCATAGTTGTATCTGAAAGTTCCAGATTCTATTTCATCTTCATCACTTTGATAATCAGGCTTTGTTGAATGTATACGTGAGGGGAAGAGAGGTTGACTGTCTTCTTGACCAAATTAATAACTTGGGGAAATATCCAGTGGAGTCAACAAGTTCCTTTCCAAGGCTGTATTCCACTGGAGACCACAAAAAAGAAGAGAAAAGCCACACTGGGTTGCATATTGCTTTCTCTGATAGTCTTCATCTACTTATGATCACTTACAGTCTGGGAAAAACTTGTTGCTTTCTCCAAATGGGACTGCTCATCTATATGTAACCTTACAAAGGCCTTTCCAGCACATAGAGAAAAGAATAAGCTTCTGCTGTGACCTACTCTACCAATCATAAAATCAATCACCTTTTACTATCACCCTTCAGTCTGCTCACCGCTCCAGAGCAAGAAACATTGATATGCAGTATCGGAACTGCTCTTCACCAGGAATTTTACATATGACTGCTTCTGCCCGTGTCATTCCCAGTCGATTGCTGCAGGCAGTCTAAGGATGGCTGATTTTTCTTCTTATCTTGAAACAGGCTAACATTTTCCCCTCCGTAGCTACTAAATACCTAGATGGCTATTGAGAAATTCTGGATGTTAGATTACTTTCTTCATTGTAATAGCAGCAAGTACATGGACTAAGGGGAGGACACTAATTGTTCTTTCCTTCATTGGCAGGTATCATTAAAAGCAACTTGGAAGCTATGCAGATGTAAGAACAAAATATGGTCTTGTTCTACACCTTGGGGTACTTTTTCTCTCTCTCTCTCTTTTTTTTTTTTTTTTAAATGCAAAGTGTGCAAAAGTGCATGAGACAGTTTGAGCATGACAGCATTAATCATCTCTGTCAGAATAGGATTCATGAGGATAAAATCTGTGTTGAGCAGGAGCATTCTCCCAAAACTGCAAATACAATGTTTCTAAAAAGTGGCAAGGTGAATTTTTTATTAACTTCAGTAAAAGTCAAATCCTACAGTATTTACCAGTGGCCAAACAGGATTTGCAGGCTAGTACTACAGGGACGCTTCATAAAGATAGCAAAATGCAAACTAATATTGGTGTTCATCACAGTTGGGATGTCATGTCTTTCTAACAAAGGGATATCCTTTCTGTCAGAACTTCATGAACAGTGCCTGTTTAAGGCACTGATGTTCCAACTCAGTGAGCAGAAACTGTGTAATGAGGCATGATGGTTTTTCTGAGGTGCAGAGGAAGAAGTTAAAGTAGTTTAAAAAAAACCCACTGGGTAATGCTCATCAGCTTCTGCACATTGCTTAGATGAACTTCTAAATATTACAGGAAACTATTCACTTTTCTTATTACAGTGGTCAGTCTTCATCTGCTCTATAGGCAAGGAGTGAACACACATCAAGTCTTTAGTGCTTTCTCAGTGTAAGTAAAAGAAAGCATTTTTTTACAGTAAACACTGCGGTCATCTGTGGACCTCCAAGACATTTACAATTAAGTGAGTACCTTCATATTGCAAATGGGAAAGCAGAAGACCAAGGATGACTTCATCAACCCACGGTCATACAGCAGGAAAGTCTGGAGAAAGTCTTAAAGTCCAGACCTCTAACAGAGGGCTTCATTCACAACCCAGATGCAGGGAGAACATTTTAGGGAATAAATTCCAGCTCTGCTTTCTACTGTAACAGCTATCTTCTTAAAAAGCATGGATCAATATGAAATAAGACAGGTGGATGAATGGTGGAAAGATGACATTTCTTTGCCTTAAATGGAAAATACAAGCAATGTAGACAGTCTGCTCATGCATCATTCACAGGTATGAGTCTATACAAGCCAGTTTTGCAAGAGTTTGTAGATCTTTTTTATGATCATGTTTCAACTTCAAATCTTATTGGCTTCTGGCCATAGACTTGTCATCTCTGGAAACCCAAGGTTATGCTAAGCGTGGGCTCCCTGAAGTCCAAAAACAAAGAAAAGAACTGGGAAGGGAGAGGAATTAGAAGACAAAATAGGAAAAGCAAAGCCAGAAAAAGAAAATTTAGAGAAAAAAAAAAAAACAGGAGAATGAAGAAAATTTAGAGAAGAGTCATAAGAAGAAAAATAGGAGGAAAGATAGGGAAATTTGGTTTTAATTATATTTATTGTAGTTCTTCATGCACAAAATTACAAAGTGAAACCAACATAAAGAGCTCTGCTGCAGGCATGCTAGGAAACAATCCATAAAGCCAGCAAATGTTACATAGGAGCTTCCAGTGACTTACTGCATTCACCACTATGTAATGATCCTTCCAAAGAATTAATGAGTCTTTTTACAATTAGTGTGGTAGATAACTGAAAGGACTTATAGGCTACTTTGCTGCAGATTCTTTACCTAAATAACAGATAAAAGACAATTAATACCTTGAGAAGCTGATTGTAAAAATAAAAAAGTTAGATATGCTCCATGCAAGAGAGACACCCCTGCCCCAGAGCAGAACCCATCACAGAAGGGAAGATAGAATATATAATAACATAGCAGGAGACAATCCCTCCTCAGAGAACTTGCAGAAAAGAGCAGAAAGAAGAAACAAGCTGTGCTTAAAAACATGAGAACAGAAGATTTTAAAAGTTCAAAATCTGAACCTAAACAAATTCACAAATCTATTCATAAATCTGGCCTGGCTTGTGGCTATTCACATAGTACAGGACACAAGCACAATAGGAATACTCAAGCAACTTGGGTATAACAAATAATAAGAGGATAAAGTCATGCTGCCTTGAAGACTACATTCTCCTTCCCACTGATTAAGGCAAACAAGGACCCAAATACCACAACCTTTCCAAATCTTCCCATTTCCATTCTGAATGTAGGGCTTCCTCATATTCCTAAATCCATGCTCACTTTCTTTTCTCTCTTGAAAGAAGGAAACATTGGAAAACCCTTTGACCTGAAGGAATGAATGCAGAGCACCTCCTAACCACAGCAGATTTCTTTATTTCCCCCTAGAGTTTGGATGATGATCACAAAGATTTTTCTTCTTTTCATTTCCTTATTCACTTTTTCTACCATTGAATATTTCTAATTTAGAAATCTACAATTCTATGTGGTCTTCATCTCAGATCTCTAGGTGCTGGATTTTCCCTGGTAGCAGCTAACAAGGCTGGGATCATTAACCAAACAAGGAGAAACTCCAGATACATGTTAATAGGAAGATATTCCTTCTCCTTATAGCTTCTTGTCAAAATTTCCTTGAAATCTGCTAAGTGTTATCCTTGCCAAACACATTGTCACAAAAATTCTGCTTGTTTCTAACAAAAGCCTCTGAGCTGGTTGGTACAATTTTGGTCTTAAAAAACCCAAACAATCCATGTAAGTATATATATATGTGTGTGTGTGTGTATATAAATGAAAAGAAAATCAGCAGACTATCAATATACAGCAACAATGCAAAACCATCATGAATTGTCTACACTCTCAAAGGGCATATGTCTGTGTAAGTCTATCTATGTGTACCCATGTCCTGCTCAGTGTGACTTGGCACCTGAGCTCTGAGCAGCTGGCACACCTGCGATGGCAAGAGTGCAGTGCATGTCACAGGAAGAGTTTTATGATTCATCGTACTGATGGTGATTAATTGGCACAGCACGCTGACAAAGCTCAAACCAGCCTGGGACTGTAGGGATTGGCATACTGGGTACCTTTGTACCACAGCTGCCGCTACCACTCATTAAACATGTCTGCTCAACTGACCACTCAAATAGGATTGGTGCATACTTTCTGGAACATTCTGCCTTCTCTTATGTCCTTAACCTGCTACATGAATATTGTATTTCTCTCTTAAAATCACCTGTCAGAGCTAAAGGGTGTCCATGGAAACCTTTCTTGCTTTACAGTAGTTATACAGTCTGTTGCTACACTTTCACATCAGATTTGTTACTGGTGCTTATTCACTTGGAATGAAACAGTAAACTTGTCTGGAGATGTTTTGAATTATTCATAGACAGCTTCTACAAAGATAAGTCAGGGCATGAGATGTACCTCAGCATTGAAGCCAACATGGTATATAAGAGTGAAGGAAGCTTGCATGGCTTGGTGGAAGATTTGCATCTCAACTGCAGTATTCGAATAGGAGACTAAGATCTTCAAGCCAACTGCTTTTGACAATGGAAGTCAGGGGAAGTTTTGACACAGCAACTGTCTTTGCCTCACTGTGACTGTGAATGAAGACTTAAGGGGCTAAGTCACTACTAGTTTGTATATAAACTTTCAAAGGAAAAAGTTTTTGAGCACATAGAGGCAAGGGTACCTGATAGCACTTCAATTACTTCTTTAAGTTTATCAAGGAATTAGTTAGATGACTAAATATCATTTACTATAGCTCTGGAGCTGTAGCTGGAAGCTAGATAAATCAGCCAGTTCCACATTTGTTATCCGACATCAGCTTTGAGCACATTTTTTCACACAAATATTTGTGTCTTACAATTTCTGCCACCTTCTGAAGTCTGGTACCAAAGAGCCAGAAGCTAACATTTGTGAATTGGCAGAAGACCTGCTTCAAAATTCTGGTTGTACACCACTCCAATATGCATCATGGGATTTCACTTTCTGCAGGATCATAAATGGGCCCATTTGTAAAGTCATCATCTCATCAGGTAGTCTTGGCTTTTTGGAAAAAGTGTGTACATCTTTAACTCTGAGAAAAACCAAGCAAATTTTCCCTTGACATTTTCCATCTGGGAGAATGTGGACTGAATGGCTCAGAAAACTAATATAAGATTCCCCGAACCTCAAAGAGTTTGTCGCTAGCATTGCAACAACAGACACTTTATGTCTGAGCAGCGGAAGCTAAAAATGTGAGATGAAGTGATTCCATACTGAAAACTTCTGTGAGCATTGGATGAAATAGTTAAGCTCCTGTGTTAATCCTTGCCCAAGCTGGAAATTTTTTTAAAACCACAAAATCTTTGAGAGGAGAGAAGAAAAAATTGGTTCTGATCCAGCTATAGCCATCAGTAGACTTAGGGAAGCATTCTAATTTGGAGACTTTAGTCACAAAAGCAAGACCCTATGTGCTAGAGCATAAACTAATGGATTTAAGAACTGGAAAGCTACCTTCCTAAACCACTGTTGGGCGACAAATTGACCCCTGGGAAGAGACTTCTGTTTAGAAATTACATCTTCCTATTTAAATTAACTCAAGCTTCCTTTTGTGCTATCTTCATTTTCAAGCCAGATTTATACCAGTTAGCAAATTTTCCCTAAAGCAGCTTAAAGATCTGTGCCATCACATTTGGTGTCTGACTTGAAACTGTCAGTAGCGTAGCACGGCAAGATGTTTTTAACTTGAATTTTATTTATATCGATCGAGCTATCTATCTTATATTTAAATTACTTCAGAATTATGTACAGAGTCTTGTTTTTAAATCCTTGTTCTCTTTCTGGAGATTGTGTACACGTGCACAGTTTGTTAGGAATCCAAGAATTTTATGATTCTAAAACTCCTACGGAACATGACTAAATATTCAGCAATGCTTCAAATTAAGTTAATGCCCCACCCTAGCAGATCAGCTCTTCAAACAGCCTGCATTCCTGCACCTGGGAGTGGAAGGAAATAATGAAAAAAAGTAAATAAAGGAGTGAGATGGAAAGCATTTTTTGCTGTGTGATTAGCCCGATTCTCAACTTGCACTCCCTGAGAAACAAGAGGGAAGAGCAATGCTTGAAATGTCCCTTGGTCGTGGTAAGGAAAAATTGCTTATAGATTAATACTACCATCTGTAATTGCTTTGACCATTTCTCATTCTGGCAGCCCACGATGTCCAGAAAGTTTTAAAAGCTTAAGCCCAAGAGGAGATCATTAGTGACCTGCTGCACCACTCAGACACACATAAGTATAGGGGTCACATGGCATACACCCAAGGGTACTGAGGGACTTGGCTGAAGTGCCCACCAAGACACTTTCCACCATTTACCAGTAGTCCTGTCTAAAATTTGGGGGTCTCATCTGACTGGAGATCAGCAAATGTGGCACCCATCTAGAAGAAGGGCTAGGAGGCCCTGGGGAGCTACAGACCTGTCAGACTGACCTCAGTCTTGGGGAAGGTCTTGGAAGAGGTCATTTTGAGAGCCACTACATAGCATGTGCAGGGCAACCAGATGACCAGGCCCAGTCAGGATAGGTTCATGAAAGGCAGATCTTGCTTAATGAATCTTATGTCCTCTACAGTAAGGTGACCCATTTAATTGATGAAGGAATGGCTGCAGATGTTGTTTATCTGGACTTTAGTAAAGCATTTAACACTGTCTCCCACAGCATCCTCCTGGAGAAACTGGTCACTTTTGGCTTGGATGAGTGGATGCTTCATGGGGTTATAAACTGTCTGGTTGGCCAGGCCCAAAGAGTGGTGGTGAATGGAGATAAATCCAGTTGGTGTCTGGTCACAACTGGTGTTCCCCAGGGCTCACTACTGAGGCCAGTTCTCTTTAATATCCTTATCAATGATTGGGATGAGAGAAGTAAGTGCACCCTCAGTAAGTTTGTAGATGACACTAAGTTGAGTGGGAGTGCTGATTGGCTTGATTATAGGAAGGCTCTGCAAAGAGATCTGGATAGGCTGGATTGATGGGCTGAGGTCAACTGTATGAGGTTTAACAAAACCAAGTGTCAGGTCTTGCATTTGAGTCACATTAACCCACAGGCTTGCAAAAAAAGTGTCTGAAAAGCTGCCCAGCAGAAAAAAGACCTGCAGGTGCTGGTTGACATCTGTCTGAACATGAGTCATCAGTGTGCTCAGATGGCCGAGAAGGCCAAAAGCATTCTGGCCTATATCAGGAACAGAGTGGCCAGTAGCAGTAGGGAAGTGATTGTGCCCCTGTATACAGCATTAGTGAAGCCACACTTTCACACCCAAATGCTGTGTTCACTTTCGGGCTTCTCACTGCAAGAAAGACATTGAGGTGCTGGAACATGTTCAGAGAAGGGCAACAAAGCTGGTGAAGGGTCTAGAGAATAAGTCTCACGAGTAGCAGCTGAAGCAGATGAATGTGTTTAGTCTGGAAAAAAGGATGCTGAGGGGAGGCCTTGTTGCTTTCTATGTTGTAGTGAGGTGGAGATTGGTCCCTTGTCTCTAGTATCAGGTGTTAGGACAAGAGAAAACAGCCTCAAGTTGTACATGGGAAGGTTTAGATTAGATATAAGGAAAAATATATTTACTAAAAGAGTGTCCTGGTATTGGAATAGGTTGACACTCCTCTCAGTACCAGTTCTGCCGAGGTATCATTGTGAGCAGTAGCAAAGAGAAGGAAAAGTTTTCAAGATGTCTTCTCTCCTATTGTGCAGAGGAGCATTCACATCAAGCAAGTGGTTTCCCTTGTACTACTCTGTAATACAGCACTAAGCTTGAGGTCCTGGCTTCTGATATCATTTTCACACATAACCCATCTAAATGGGCTGCAGGGTTGCAAGGGCAGAATCTTTCCACACACATGCATAGTTGAGAGCACACTCATCTACCTGAATTGATCATTCCATATTTATCAGGTAAATATAACGACACCAGACCTTCCTTGCAAGCTATGCAGAGGGAATAACTCACAAATTTTGCAAGACTTTTCATTTTGTCCCACTATAATGATTTCACTGCTGTAAACCAGCCTGCTAGCAGACAAACCAGTGAATTTTGCCCCATGCTGAGGACAGGTTTGGTGCAGGGTCCACGATCTGTCATTTAGCTCAAGATGAAACTCACCTGTATATCTGTTACATATGGGTGCATTGTTGCTCTTCAGCAGAGATTTTTACCTTCTGAGGTGGATTGTTTTCTGTAGACCCTCTGAATCATATTCTGCTCTTTAGATTTTGGTATGCAGTGATGACACAGCAAATCACAGCCTTGTCATACAAAAGAATAATACTTTTCTAACAACAGTTCATAAGGCTGTGACCAGCAAGTCCAAAATGTCTAGCAATAGTACCTTCTTAATGAGCTGTTGGACTGCAGCTCCTCAGATTCTCTATTTTTCAGGTTTGAAATGAATAGAGCATCTTGCATGAAGACATTCCACTCTGGATCATACACTAGTGGGAGTTTCAGAGGAGTCCAAGTTTTCTCTACTGTAAGAAGCTCATCTTATATCTTGTACCTTATTCTCATGACGACACAACATCTTTGACATCTTCTATGTACGTATACTGAAGATGTAGGGAGGTAGAATCATTCCTAAATTTGCTGCACCTCCAAAGAAAAGACAGATGTGAGCTAGGGAAACTCCACTGCACAGTGTATGTTGTTACTTACTTTGACTTGACATTGATGGATGCATTCAAGTATTTACAAGCTGCCTGATGAGATGACTCAGAGAAAGTTTGAAAGAAACAGCACGGCTGACACCCCTGCTTGAAGGGGGAGGAAGTGGGAGGGAAAGATTGCCTTGAGATCAGAGTTTGTGGTTTTTTAAAATGCTGCTGCTTCACAAGCCCACTCTTTGTGCTGGAGTAATTATGTGGGTGTACTAGGAAAAAAAGCCAAGCAGCTTGAGAAAGGTCTGGCTGTGGGGAAACCCAAATTTTAAAATCTCGAAGTAGAGCAGCTCAGTAGTCCTGGAGGAGGACATGGAAGCTAGCTTTGTGAGAGCCTAGGGCAGTTAGTGAGACAGTCCGAGGACAGTTTGGGGTGTCACTCAGTCATTCGTGGGCAGCAAGCCCAACTTTCCATCATTCTGCCTGTATAACTCCCTCCTGCTTGGAACCATCAACCACCACAAGATGTGGATCAGCAGATTTCGTCTGTAACTTGAGAGCTGCTTCAGTTGAAGGCTTCTGTGACCATGTGAGGATGTGAACAGGGGTACAGACTGGAGGGTAAAAAAGCCATCAAGATCTCTTTGTTTCTCCTCTGCAATGTCTGTGGCTGAGCTCCACAGATATGCCCTGGTACTCACCAGGCCCTCTCACTTGGAGGCACACTAGACCCATGGCAAGGCAGAGAGTAGCCACCCTAGAGATCATGTCTGTCATCACTGATTCTCTGATGAGCAGAGAGCAGAAAGAAATGTGCATCCTGTTCTATGAATTATCATTTTTGAGCTGTTGGGCAGGAAATACCTGCATCAAGATGGGAAGGCACTCCCCATAAGCCATCGCATTTAACTCTTTCCATCCATTTCCCTAACAGCTCATGCAGGTCACAAAGCAAGCGCAGAAAAAGTGGCCAGAGAAACTGGCTTCCTCCACAGAGCCATATAGGAGTGATGCACTGCCACCTGTCCTCACACCACCTCCCCACATCACAACCCAGAGAAGGGAGTTGCTCTTGTGAGGCCAGTGGTGCAAGTGAAGAGTGTGGTTAAAGCCTGGACTTCATCCCTATCCTCAAGAGAGCAACAGTCATGGCAAAGCCAGCATGGTAAGAAGAACAAATCCTCTCAGGAAACAGCCGGCATGGTTCCCCAGCATGGGAGAAGGGAGAAGTCCATTTCAGCTGCAGAGTGCATGCCACTCCATGCTGAGTCCTAGCAAGAACTTTGTAACCTACCTTTGTACAACAACAAACCAAGGATTGAGCTATTTCTGGTTTAATTCATGAGATAAGCCCTCTTCAGAGCCCGTTTCATTCAGCTCCAGAAAGAATCTTGGAACACCTATAACATGCTCTACAGCTCACACCAGTGTGCCCAGGCAAGCGCCATACCAGCTGCATGGGCCTGGGTAGAGGTACTGCTGTGGAAGCGGGAGCTTGGCATAGATTAACCACCTCAGGACCTACCCAGGCACTGTAGCAGAGGCATACTCTAACTTGCAAAAGGAATGTGGTATATAAGAATGATTCTCCACCCAAGGAAGTATCACATGCTGCTATTTATATTCTTTCATATCCTCGAGGGGCTTAAATACTTCTGGACGCTTATTTAAAAAAAAAAAAAAGGGGGCGGGGGGTGGAGGAAGGAAGGGAAAGATTGAGAAACTACTGGAAAATCCTAAGATGGGTGTCTTGTTCTGAAGTATTGAGTATTTATCTCAGAAATTGACATTTGAATTTTTTTTGATAAAAATCTCTAATTGCATTATAAGGTATTTTATTTTCTTGGAATTTCATTTTTCTGTCAGACTTCACTGAAGAAGGATATTTTTCTTGTCAAATCTGGTGTAACTGGGGGGGGTGTGGGGTGTGGAGAGAAAGCACATTTTGCTGAAGCTCAGGAAACTTCATCTGGAATGAAAGACACTACAGAAATGTAGGCGTATTGCTGATATTGAAAATAATCTTATGTAACAAAGTTGATGGACTTCTAGATCTTTTTTGGACGTGAGATGCAGTTATTACTCATTTCTCAGCATTCACAGAATTAGCTGCCCCTACTCATGCCAATGGGAGAACTTCAGTGTACTGCAGAGGGAACTGGTTTGGGCCACCAGTACCTCGACTTAATTCCTCCTTTCTTTCATGAGTACAAAAGAGGAACACTCTGACTGGCAGGGTGTACTGAGGAAATTAGCTTAATTGCTAAAGCAATAACACTTAATACAAAGCATGACACATGAATAAAAACCAAGAGAAAGGAGCCTCTAGCTGTGGAGAGAAAAAAAAAGCAGCTATATGAGGTTTTAAAATGTTCCCTTGTGTGCCTATATGCAGTGTTTTGTACAGTAACCATAAAAATGACATGGTTGTTTTATACCTTTCAAGTACAAGCAACCTGTTTTGACTTTATAGCACTTGGTGAGTCATTAGAGAAACTGATCTTACTAAAAGCTTTGCCATTTCTCTGATTCTTACTGAGAACACTAGTTGGGGGGGGGGAGGAGGCTCTGATAAGATATGTACTGCAAAAACAAAATAATGTGCACGTTCCCTGTCTCCCTATCCCTGCCATGTGCCAGGATGCGTAGCAGGCTCACTCTCTCTTTGCCATCATCAGGCTAAACACTGGCTCCAGAGTCACTCATCTGAGACTGAGAGGCACTGGGCACACACTATACTTCCTCCCTTCCTGCAACAACCTGAAGAGGGGAAACAAGATTATCTTTTTTTCTCATCAACTCTCAGAAGTGAAAGCACTTTGCAGGAAGAAAACCAACAACTAATCTATGTTTTAAAAAAGCTTTGGATTACTTCTCAGTGTAATTTTTTTCCCCCCAAGCAATCAATTAATATTTCTGCATCAAAGACTGGAAAAGGAGGGATGTGATGTGACTGCGAGTGGGTTATGCTGCAGATGACACACTGCAGAAAGAAACATTCCCCACATTCATTTCTCTTGCAAGCCTATTGAATCCAAAACCACTGAGAGAGGGACCTGCCCTATGGAATCATCTTATCTCTGAATCTAAACATCTGTGCATTGCATTTAGCTATTTTTGAAGACTGAATAAGCAGCTATGTGTGCAGAGAGGCAGCAGGGTACCCATTTGCTTTGTTGTTCATACCTTCGACGTTACTCCGACTGGCTGGGTATGGTATTTTGACACTGTGTGCCAGTGGACTCTTTCACAGCGTCTGAAAGCTCGTCAATAAAAATAACTGTAAGAAGAAAGGAGCAACCTTCCTATCGTGCGGCACTTTCATGTTATCTCTCGATAGCAAGTGATCAGATGTCACCACTATAAAACCACAGTACTCTGGGATAATGTATAACCAGAACAATAAATCCAGTATTGCATTCCCAGTCTTTCACATCAGATATGCAAAACCCAGCAGCGATGCTTTTGCCTTCAGTTTAACCAGGGTTGGTCTGTCTACTTAAGCTGAATGTTCTTCTGACTCCTACTCCTTTCTAAAACTAACCCACTTCATCTGCTGCCAGAATAAAAAGCTTTGCGTTAGTCACGACATCTTCCTGCACTGTTTTATTCACAACGTTTGACAGAAAAATACATGTTATGAAATCAGCTTTTAATGCTTGATGGAAATAGTCTGAAACTGCTGGGGCAGCTGTCCTTCTGTGGGACTGAAGGAAGAATTAAGGGTTCCAATGTATTTTCACCCCATGTAATGTGTTGCCAGGCTTAGATACACACTGATCAGACCAAAGACCATTATGCTGGACCAAAGGCCTCTCAAAGCTGGTAATTCAGTCCTGACCATATTTAATGGTACATGTACTGGGGAGAAGAGGACAAGTAAGCCGTGATGAATCCTCTAGTATGTTCCCATCTTGCCTCAATCTGCTGCTTACTGAGTTCTCAAGATAGATGTTGTGCTCACAGTTTTGATAGCTCTGAAAGAATTTTTCTTCTAGGATTTTGGTCATTTTATGAAGCAATTCAGACTTCCCATCTCACAGTATCCTAAGTAACAAGTTAAATGTGTCCTATGATCATGCAACGCATAAAGAACTTTATTAATTTGCTTCAAATCTTCTATTGGGTAACCCAGAAACAGGTTGTCCATAAAGGCTGTAAGATCTGCATCCTTGGAGGTATTTAAAGCCAGGTAAGACAAAGCCCTGATCTAAAATAGCCCTGTTTACAGAGAGAGTTGGACCAGATTACCTCCAGGGATCCTTCTCAGCTTAAATCATCCTGTCTTTATGACTTCTCAGAGTCCATACTAGCTTTTTAAGCAAGAAATAGTGAAACACTTCCTTCTTTTCACTCTATTCTTACTCAGGAAGCATCACAAATCAACTCTGCTTTTGCCAGATCTCTCTTTTCCAGGATCAAGAGGGATTACTCTATTCAGTCTGTACCCATAAGAGAGACTGAAGTTCTCCATACCTTCACTCATCCTTGCTGCCCATCTCTGAACCTTTATGAATTCTACTTCATTCCTTCTGAGGCAGAAAGGGTGGGCCAAAACTTCCTTTAGAGTTTTAAAGATGAGCCAACCAGACAGTTTTCACTCAGAGAAAGTAATTTTTCCAGACTATCAGATAAATTTCTAATAATAATCTCAGTCTGGTCACAGAATCACAGAATGCCAGTTTGGAAGGGACCCCAAGGATCATCTGATCCAAACTATACTATCATTATAAAGGTAATAGAATAGTTTCAATGAGATGGCCCAGCACCCATCAAGCTAAGTCTTGAAACTGACCAATATAGGGGAATTCACAACTTCTCTTGGGAGATTATTCCAGTGTCTGACTGTTCTGATGGTGAAAAATTTTCTTCTGGATTCCAAAGAGTACCTCCCCAGAAGCAACTTGTTCCTGTGACTCCTTGTAAAAATGGAGTCTCCATCATCGTGGGAGCCGCTCTTTATGTACTGGCATGTGGTAATAAAGTTTACCCTAGGCCTTCTCTTCTCAAGGCTGAATAAACACAATTCTCTCAGCCTTTCCTCATATGGAAGGTCATCCAGCCCTTCAATCATCCTCGTGGCCCTTCTCTGGGCACTTTCCAGTCTGTCTGCATCGTTTTAGCATAATGGAGACCAAAACTGCAGGCAGTGTTCCAGGTGTGGTCTGACAGGTACTGAGTAGAGTGAGGCAATAACTTCTTCGTCTCTGCTGGTAATGCCCTTGTTAATGCAACCCAGCATCCTGCTGGCTCTCTCTGCTGCTGCAGCACACTGCTCACTCATGTTAAGCTTGTTATTCACTGAGACCCTCAGATTCCCCTTCACAGGGCTACTCTTCAGCCAGATGGATCCCAGTCTGAGCAGCACTCCCAAGTTATGTATTCCCAAGAGCAAGACCCTACATTTGTGCCTGTTGAACTTCATAAGGTTCTTGCTAGCCCACTCATTCACTCTGTCCAGATATTCCTGGAGAGTGGCTCTCTCTTCTGCAGTATCAATCTCCCCACTCATTTTGGAGTCATCTGCAAAAATTCATCAGGGTGCTCTTGATCCCAACATCCAGATCACCTATGAAGATATTAAACAATTCCTGGAGGACTCTTCTTATGACTGACTGCCAGGCTGAGAAAGAACT
This sequence comes from Tricholaema leucomelas, assembly GCA_013400475.1. Classification (NCBI taxonomy): domain Eukaryota; kingdom Metazoa; phylum Chordata; class Aves; order Piciformes; family Lybiidae; genus Tricholaema lacrymosa; species Tricholaema leucomelas. Next base: position 576,755 of record WAAF01001754.1, read on the forward strand.
ATTTGCTACCACCTTCTGGCCATGGCCTGTCAGCCAGTTCCTGCCCACCGAACTGACCACCTGTCTGGGCCATAACATGGAGGAGGTTGTGGGTGACTGTGTCAAAAGTCTTGGAGAAGCCCAGGTAGGCAATGTCAGCTGCTCCCCCTGCACTGACCAAGGTAATTACTTTGTTAAAGAAGGTGGCCACGTTTGTCAAGCAGGATTTGCCCCTGGTGAACCCACGTTGGCTTTTCCCAATCAAGTGCTTCAGCTGACTTGCGACAGTCCCCAGGAGGGTTTGTTACATAATGTTCCCAGGGGCTGATGGGTCTATAATTACCTGAGTGCTCCTTGGAACCCTTCCTATAGATGGGAGCGACATTAGCCTTCTTCCAGTCTTCAGGGATGTCTCCTGATCTCCATGACTTCTCATAGATTATGGAGAGTGTTTGCAACATCATCTGCCAGCTCTCTTAGCACCCTTGAGTGTGGGGCATGCAAGTCCATTGATTTGTTTGAATCAGTCTCCTGTGATAGTCGACAGACCAAGTCTTCCTTCACTGAAGGAAGCTTGCTGCCAAAGATTCCCATCCCTCTTTCAGGCAGGTGGATTCTATCACTTCCCAGCAGGTTGTAGTCCTCATAGAAGCTTCCATTATCACAAAACCCAAAACCCTAGCAGCAACACCAGCCAGGAAGCCAGAGGATGATCTGCATTATGTATCTATTTCTGTTTGCCCTCAATTCTTGAACTGGTAATATGGAAGAAAAAATTATTTGGGCATCAAGATTCTTCACTTTCTCCCCCAGGGCCTTATAGTCTTTCTTGATTCTGCCTAAGTTTGGTCTGATGGTGTCCTCCAGGCCAACATGAGAGAATAATAATGGATATCAGTCCATGCTTTTGATGAGTTGCGGCACTCTCTCTGCACCATTGCAGATCTTAGCTCTTTGACATTTCCTTATGGTAAGCATGACAGCATTGGCACAGGCTGCCCAAATAGGTTATGGAGACTCTTTCTATGGAGACTTTCAAAACCTGCCTGGATGTGTTGTGCTGCCTGTCCCAGGTGATCCTGCTTTAGCAGGGAGATTGGATTCAGTGATCTCTGAAGGTCACTTACACCCCCTACTATTCTGTGATTGTGTGATACCTCTTGTGACTCCCTGTCAGGTTGGCAGATAGGCTCTTTGGTGCCTTTTAACAGTCTCCTGCTACAAGCACATGTTTCTTTTTGCAGTATCCACCATGTGCTCTACACTTATTTGCACCTTGTAGGCCTTGCTCCTATGCGTCTACTGCAGTTAAAACTTCAAACCTGATTTTAGTTGAGGTGCCGGAGGCTGGAAACAGTGGAGGAGGCAACATTTCGAGGACCATGAGCCATGAAACAACATTTTCTCTGTGATTCCTACATCTCTCACTTGAACTTGATCTGGATTGTAGCCTTATTTCACAGCATACTCAATCCTCTCCTTTTCCTGTGTTTCATCTTCACCCTTGCACTTCCCATTCAGCAGAGGCAGCACTGGTGTTTGTGGGGCTGTATGGCAAAGCAGTCTCAGCAGCAGCAGCTATAACCATAGCAGAAAACAGTAGCTTGGAGGGGAAGGCTACAGATACTCTGCAGTTTGAATCAGTGTGGCTGCTGGCCTCCACAGCCACCTCTGATGCCCTGCCTCCTGACTCACAGCCCTGCTTGTCTCCAGGCTCCCTCTGACAGTGCCTTGCCACGCTTCAGAGCACATCTTAGAAAAAACAATTGCCACACCCACAGAAATGTAACACCTACTGTCCTCTACGTTAACTCCTCAAAACAGCTCTGCAAAGAAGCAGAGAACACCTAAGCCAAAGTAGGGGACACAGCGGGACTGTGGGAGAAGGGCAGACAGTGGCATTGCACAGCAGCAGCAGCCCTTACATCAGCTTAGGCTGCCATGGGACTGCAGCTGTGTACACGCTTATCAGTGAGGAGCTTGTGGAAGCTCATAGCCTGAGGAAGGAAGCTGCTAATGAGCATTTTTCCTTCTTCCTTTTCTCACATGCAAAAGTACAATTCTTTTAATGGTAACTGATAATAACTATAATATGTCATGATTACACCACTGTGGTTTTTTTTTTTTCCCAGCAAATTCTTATTGGTTTTACATAAAGCCTGTCCTCACAAAGCAGTGTGAGGCATATAGCATAGAAGGCTGTCTTATGGATAAAGTGAAATTTGGAGAACTAAAACTATGTGATTGAGTTCATACAGTCCATCAGGAGCAGGTGAGAAACTAGACCTAAAGGTCTCAGTCTCGAGTAATGTCTTTAACAACAGGAAGAAGAATTCCTCCAGGTAATACTGCTGGGGAGGAGAGAGAGGAGAAGCCTGATGGAGCTGTCTGAAGTAGATATCTCATTCAGGTTTTTGTGTGCTTTTCAGGAACCTTGTCAATATTCTTGTAACATCTGGAGCCTTTCTTCCAGTTTCTTTTCTCTAAGTAGGATGACTCTGGTTAGATAGCTCACATGTACTGGGAAAACAATTTTCTGTCTGGACCAGACTACCAGCCTTTTTCAGATTTCTTTTCTGAAATCCTTCCAGACTTCTCTTGTAGTTTCTCCTCTTAAATATGAAAAACGTAAGCCCTGCTCTTTTAAAAGGTGAGACAGCATCCTCCTCCTAGTCAAGATGCTCTGCTGTCTAGCCATGGCCCCTGCTAGCAACATTTATGGGCCTGAATCAGGAAAACATTTTGACATATTCATACATCTACTACTATTCAGGAAAGCAGTTCAGCTAGAAACGTTTGCATTTGGTTGCAGGCCCTCTGTACTGACAGTGAATTCCTGTAGAAAATGAGCATCGTACCCACAAGACAACAAAGCAGCCCAAGAGTAATATAATTAGTAGGACTTCCATGTTTGTCTAATGTTTTAGCTATGATATATTTGTTAATGTAATTAGAGACTGTACTGTCACAAGGGAGCCAAAGTCAGACTTTGTGCAACCTGAACGTTGTCATTTCTCGGCATCAGCTTAAAAACACATTCTTAGTGTATTCTTTTATAGGTTTCAATATTCTCAGGTAGTTTAAAACTGTTTGTTTGGGTTTTTTTTTAATGTAGAGAGAAAAGTATTAAACAATTCTCCTAACAACTGGCAGTGCCAATCTTACACATTTCTAAACACTGGCAGGAGAGAGGTCTTTTTCTGCACACCCTGGGAGCTATAACCACACCAAAGGCAACATCAGCAACAGTCACTTCTAGCTTTGCAGGCCCTAATCACAACCTGAACTGCCATCAAGAACTTAGACTGTCCTAGAAAATGTTTTTTACTGCAGGATCCCAAAGTAATTAGGAAAAAAAGTAAGTATTACTGCCTCCATTTCACACATACACAGTGGTAGTGGTTTCCAGAGAAATGGAGGGAGATTCTTCGAGGAGAGAGGTCAAAAGTCAGAGAAGTCTTGGAAAAGCACAAAGCTCACCTAAATCCCAAACCACTGTATGACCATCCCCTGGAGAATACTGTCTCTTATGGAGTTCTCCATCATCAGGGGACAGCCTGCCACCCTGTTATAGCACCCCACTCCATTCCAGTAACGGCAAGAGGATTAAGATGGAGGTCTTTCTCTTTCCTAAACCATTTTTTATTGCTCTCTAGTTGACTTACTCTTAAACCACAGCCTACTTTTGCATCAAACATTGGATAAAAGGAGTGGTGCCATTTGTACACTGAGTGCCATAACTTTAACTTAGTCCAGGCTCACTGGACCTTTAGACCATGACCACTCCTTAAGGCAGCACTCTGACAGACACCTGAAGCAGGGCTCCATCCACAGTTCAGCACTTCTTTTTCTGTGCATTGAACACGACAATGGCTCCCACTGCCTCTCCAGAATGACCAAGCAAAGATAAATCAAGTTTCAATTATATTTTGATTTCAGGCTGCTCTGCACGTGACTGTGTATTGTACCTCCAATAAAAAAAGCAAGAACCTTCCCTAGGCTCTCCCAAGAAGGCCTTGACCTGAAAGTGTTACAGAGAAGACAGCTGCACAAACCATTTTTCTATTAAGGAAAATATGGTGAGCAGAGCAACATGACTGGCTCCATAACCCAAAGATAAGACAGGAAATGGGAACTGCCTTCTACCCTGGTCACAAACCCAGAACCACATCCTCTCTCTCGGTAACGACCCACTGTTTTTTCCTGTGTTGCCTGCTGCAGACCACGGGAATGGTGGACATCCCACTCAAGACTGAAAGCATTTGTTTACCCTGTTATGCATACCATGGCTTGGCAAAGTGATATTTTTTAGCAGCCCACAAGTAGTCAAATTACAGCCTCCATAACTAGAGCACAGAGATGCACTCCTGTTCTGCAAGGGCTCCCATCCCATCCTGCAGTAGTATTCTGCTTCTGTTAATTCAACAATGTGCTCTTCAAAACAAAGAAACACAAAGGCAGCCACTTTTCTGTCCCACTTCTAACTCTTTTTCTTTTTTCATATAATCCAGATTAAAATACTATGAGGTGTCTTTGTTTAAGCCTATATGCTAATATACATATTTTCATGTTGAGACAAAGATTAATAAACTCAGTCTTGCCTGAGTGACTTTTCTCAAATAGGCACTACTTAGGTAGGTTCAGTTATCTGAACTTGAAACTAATTGCCTACAGCTGCAGCTATAACACTAACTTGGTTTCCCATCTTCCAATATCAGCAATCCTACTAAAGTCCAGGACAAGACTATCCTCAGGTGAGCAACTAGTGAGTATTCAGTACCACTGGCATTCAGTTAGCAGCTCTTGTGCAAGCTCTGGAGGGGCTGCTTCTGCAGTATTATTCTCCCTAAACCAGGCCAAAACTCTGTGAAGGACAAGCTTGTTTGTTGTCACGCTCTCATCTATTCTAACAAAAAGATGAAGCTCAGAACAGTCAGAGTTGACAACATCCCTCTTAATATTTGTCTTGCAATTTAATTTCAAATGCCACTAACTTACACTGCTTTAAAAACAATCAACTGGTCTCTATTTCAATAGTGGCTTTCTATGCTCTAGAATCAGTTTTCTCTATTTGTACTCTTTCCATTCCTTTGGGAGTTTAACTGTCTTATTTAAAAATATGCAAGAACTATGAATATCAGAAAAAGCAAAGCTTTCAGCCATGAGGCTGAGCGAGACATGCATATCAGTAAACACATTTCCTAAGTAATAGCACACAATGCAGTTTGTAAAAATGCAGTTACGCAGTAGCAGCTCTTATCAGGAACTGTATTTGCACTGATTCCTTGTAGCAATAGATCAAAGAACTTATTTTACTGACCTATATCTCTACTTAATTGTGCAGCAGTTTCTTACATAAATGTCTTCCTTTTTTTTCCTGAGTGATTTCCTACCAATGGACAGCAGCTTTCCTGACATAGGTGCTTTGAAAAGATTAATTTTTGAAAAAACCTAAAACTGGTGTCTGAATTTAATGTAACTCATAGTTGGAAAATTACAGGCATCTGAAGCATAGGCTGTCTGTAGAAGAAAAGCAGTACACTATCCTGAGAAGAGACTAGCAGGTGGTCTTTTCACAGAAATCGTTTTTTACCTTTTGTCTATTTTCTGTTTCTGTCTCTACTCACCCATAAAACTGGCTAATAAGGATTAAATAATATCTACCCAGCAGAGGAGGAATGAAGAGCATGGAAGGCCTTTAAATGTTAGCTCCCACTCCTTCAGCAGCCAGAGGTGCAGAAGGTTTCATCTAAGCAGACTGTCATTGATACAGGATTTCCAGTACAGATGAACAAATCCTTTATGGGGGATTTAAAACATTTTGTTTCACAGAATCACTGAGTCTGGAAAATACCTCTGAGATCATCAGTCCAGCCTACCACCTAACACCACAACACCAGCTAAACCATGACACCAAGTGTCATATCCAATCTTTTCTTAAAAACCTTCAGGGATGGTGACTCCACCACCTTCTTGGGCAGTCCATTCCAGTGCCTAATCACCCTTTCCATGAGGAAATGCTTCCTAATGTCCAACCTAAACCTCCCCTGGCACAGCTTCAGACCATGCCCTCTTGTCCTGTCACTAGCTGTTTGGGAGAAGAGCTTAAATCCCACCTGACTACAGCTTCCTTTCAGGTGTGATAAGGTTCCCTCTAAGTCTCCTCTTCTCCAGGCTGAACAACCCCAGCTCCCTCAGCCTTTCCATTCTGCTTAAAATATTTCCCACAGTGTAAATATTCCTCATGCAGGGTACATCATCACCTCTGGACTGCTGCCCTCCATGCAGCCCTACACATTTGAGGCCCCTGAATAATTTGTTTCCTTCAGCACAGTCAGGAATATCTGCAAGTACATTTGCAGCAATTAGCATCACGCTCCAAGGAGCATCATCTGTGGTTTTCTCTGATTATTTGTGTCAAGAGAAGCTGGGCTGAGAAGAGGAGCCACAAGCTTTATTGAAGGATGAAGCTTTATCAAAGAGTAAGACAGTTAAAGTTCAGAGAATAGCCCAAAGAACCAAACTTATTCTACCTCCTATTTTATAGAGCTGATATAGAAATTTCTACAAAATATTTTTTCTCACAAAATACTGACTTTAAAAAAAAAAAAAGTAAGAGGTTTTTATGGAAATACAGCTGTTAAAATGAAACTTTCCATTAAAATAAGAGCTTCTGCTGCTCCAGAAGCCAACTCTGCTCTGTTTCAGAACTAAGTGTGCACCTGACCAGCACAGTTTAATGGAATGAAGAAGGCATCTCCTCCCAGCCCACCCACTGAAGTAGTTTCCACTTCTTACAAACAAAATTCATTTGCAACAGGAGTACACCTCTGAGTCTCCCTCATCCCAGAGGAGTGCTCAAACCTGCAGCCACACAGACAACATTTGTTAGCACAAGCAACTTACATGGTCAGAAATAAATTTAAGATGACAGAGCAGCTGATGGATTGATGTCATAAGAATGTCTCCTAGCACTTGAGAAACCCAGCTCAAACCACTAAAAGGTTTAAACCTGTTTCTCTTCCATGTAAAGCACAAGCACCAGGTTACTACCTAGTTCAGAACAGACTTGCTTTTTTTGCTATGTGAAGAATACTTCTAGAGATCTGCTTCATCCCAGAAGAACACTAAAGTATTTTCCACCCTGTTCTTGTGTCTAAACTTGTCCTTGAAAATGGTAGAATCTGTTACACAAGGTTTCCCTTGACAAATTTAAAAACTGGGTGGCAAAATGATAAATCTTGGATTACCTCAGAAGTTACAGCTAATTTATTACAACTAATCAAAAAATGCTGGACATTAATTTGTGTTAACTTGTCTTTCAAGCAAGGAGATTTCTACATCTGGTACAGACTTCACTTAGGTGAAAAAGTCAGTCATCTAACAATACCATCAGAGGAAGAAAACACTCAATGCATGTCCAACTTGTTAAGGAATTTAGGGGATTTAAAATAGTTTTACATGAAGCAAAGCCAAAATGTCATTTGCAAGCCTCACAAAACTCTAAACTCAACTATCCCCGGGCTATGGTTATTATGGAAAAGACATGATACATTTGAGGGCTGGAGTACCTACTCTTTGGGGACAGGATAATAGAGTTGGGGCTGTTCACCCTGGAGAAAAGGTGGCTCTGGGGAGACCTTGTAGTAGCCTTCCAGTACCGGAAAGGGGCCTGTAAGAAAGCCAGGAAGGGACCGTTTACAAGGGCTTGTAGTCATAGGACAAGGGAGAATGGATTTAAGCTTGAAGAGGGTAGATTTAGACTGGATATTAGGAAGAAATTCTTTACAGTGAGGGTGATGAGACACTGGAGCAAATTGCTCAGCGTGGTTGTGGATTCCCCCTTCCTGGACGTGTTCAAGGCCAGGTTTGATGAGGCTTTGAGCACTATGATCTAGTGGAAGGCGTCCCTGCCTATCGCAGGGAAGTTGAAAGTAGATGAGGTCCTTTCCAACCTAAGCCATTCTATGAAACTGTTAGTTGAATTGTGTGCAGAGGTTGATCTGTGTCAGCAGACACTGCCATATGTGTCTGGCTTTCCTGTAATTTCTCACATAGATGCTCTGAAGTCTCTGAGTGACGTTTACCAAGTTGTGCAGGGTAGCATCATGCATGTCCCATTAATTCTGAGACATGGCATCTCCCTTCTTTATATTTTTAATTTCCATTGTAATTTACATCATCTAAGCAATCTGCATTTTCAATGAGTGATGACACAGAAGTAGAATAAAAACTGCTTATGGTTAATATGTAGGCTTGCAAAATGTTCAGATAAGATATTTTTGACTGAAAGAAGGAAAGAACATGTCTTGTAACAGAAGTAACAGTGATTTGAAATGCTGAAAAACAGCTTATGTCTATATCTATATCAAGTAAAGAGTCCTTTGAATGTCATTCTAGGAGGAAGGCTAGCTCAAGAGAGTGTTTTATTGAGTAATTATTTTCTCTAACCTGGGATATTTTAATGTTTGCATTATAGACAGAGAAATGTACACCTTGGAGGGACAGGAGCAATTTCCTAGGTGTTCTAAAGTCACATGGGAAAAGCATTCAAGAACTGAGGGTAAATGTCACCAAATGCATGGCACTCATCCCTGCCCTTGCAAGTGACTTCTGAAAGAGAAGCAGCCTCATCTCAAGTACCACACTGGCTCTCATTTCAGGGGACCATGATATCAATGAACAACAATTACGAAGGAAATCGTAATATTTGGACTCAATTTCCCTGAGAAAATGGAAGGCTACATAAGCTGGAAAATATGGGCCAGTAGTTTTAAGTAAGTAGAAAACAAAGTATTTTAGACATGATTTAAAAACACTCACCAAATTGTTTTGGTTTAAAATCTGCACCTCATTACCTTCTGCAAGCCAGGCTGTCTGACCATAATCCCTTCATGCAACACCTCACAATAGTTGTTACTATTGTTATTAAGTAAAGATTTCTTTTTCATGAAAAAAAAAAAAATCCAACATTCTCAGTTACCAGAATGTTAAAAAAAGTATTAGCTACTACTGTTGACAAAAAAAAGTCGTGTTTAAAATGATCTGTTAATCCATATGTGCTAAACTGTTCTTTGAAATGTGATAATGTGAGCTAAGTAACACATTTTGGAAAAAAAAACCCCACCATTTATTTTCTTAGTGCACATATGTCCTACAGGAGTTTATGAAAAAGAAAGAAAGAAGATCAAGATATTAGAAAAATGCAATAGATGTTGATGGATAAAGTGGTCCTAAATTGGCTGCCATTGTCCACAGTGGCTATATATGGCATAAGTTTCCTTTTACATAAGGGCTGGGGAGAAGGAGAGGGTCCACGATGTACTGTGGAATTTAATGTCAGGGAAGATATAGCCTGGTTTTGAGACAGAATCTAGCATTTGTAATCACCAGGTTGTTCATTTAACATGTACTGGCTTACTAAGTTAAGTAAATTAAAGACTGAGGTGGCGACAATGATAAGCAGTAAATTTGTTTGTTCAGTAGGGAGGTGAAACCTGTCGGCTCCCGCTTTGATCAAATTAAACTGCAAGGTTTCAAAGTACACACGGGAAATGCTCCAACAGATAAACTCTGTCCCTGGAGGTTTGTCCTAGCCATTTTTCAGCCTTCTGCACTCTGTTATCTATTTCAGCAATTCTGTAACTTTAAACTCAGAGAACCCATGAAGAAAAGTGACAGTGATAAAGGTCAGGAGTTGACTTCTAGGGTGATGGGTAACATACAGCCTTAGTCTTAGCTGAGAGGGTGTTGGACAGTTGTTGGTTCTGTAAGGAAAAACAAACAAACGAACAAAAACAAAGCTCACTCAAACAAACAAATAAACAAAACCCACAGCAAAGAAACTAACAGACAAACAAGCACCCAACCAAACATGCCAAAAAACCACAAAATCAAATTTAAAAAAAGGAAAAAGAAAATGTTTGAAAACATTTGCTTTCAATGCAGTTATAGTGGGGAATTGCTACAGCAAAGCAGTATCCTCATGCATTGTTGTGAACAGTAATGTGAAGCCTGGCTCCTGAAAGACTTGAACCTCAGACCTGATCATCTTCAGATCAGAAGGAACAAGCTTTACCTGAAATGCTCCCCATGGACAGGCATTTATAAATAAGCACTTTCATACAAGTGGGTTCTTCTCTGTCTGAAATGGTGTCTGTTCACACTGCAGCCTACCTCTCTGTAAAAGCACTATCTGAAAGGTTATTTTTGAAAGCTTGTAGGAACTTGATTTTCTTTCAGAAATCAATTGGTTGAAGTTTGTCAATAGGTTTAAAAGATTTCAGGGGGGGTAGAAGTGACAGAGATAGAAGCATATGTATAAGCTTAATTTCTGTAGGCATCAGGATAAAAAGTTGCAACAATATAAAAATAAATAACTAGGCAGGCATAATTTCTACAAAATACTAGTAGCTAGTCAACACTGTTTTTGGTGGGGGCGAAAGGAAAGGGGAGAGCTTTCATTTTCCTTAGTGTTTAGGTATTTTAGCCTGTGATGTCAACTTCCTGAGAAGTGAGGACATTCTGCACACCTTTCTCTCTGAAATAAGGAACATGACATCTTCTTTTTCTATGAGAGAATGGTATACTCTTAAGAAATTGGCAGAGGAAATAGCATATTTTGTTGCTAATCATTGAATTTATGGCAGCAAATGCAGATTTATTACTGGAATTATAATGTTACTAGTGCTGACTTTTGTCCATCATTTGCAGTGCTTAAAGCTGGTAAGTTATTTCAGTTCTAGGGATATTGAGGCAAAACCAACTACAGAGATCAGAGAGGTAGAATCATAGACTCAACCAAGTTGGAAGAGACCTTCAAGATCATCCAGTCCAACCTATCACCCAGCCCTATCCAACTAACTAAACCATGGCACTAAGTGCCTCATCCAGTTTTTTTTGGAACACTTTCAGGGACAGCGACTCCACCACCTCCCTGGGCAGCCCATTCCAGTGGCAAACCAATGTTGAATATCAACAACAGGTACCTACATCTTATGATGAAATCTGTCTTCATGGCCATAACACTCCAGTATCCTAATCTGATCTTAAAAGGAGCTAACTGGCAAAACCACACTCTACTTGCTAAATCTGAATTAACTACCAGCATGATTAGTACACAGCATCTCATATGTAATTCAGAGGCTAGTTTATATAAAATCTCTTGCAAGAATACATTGCTGAAATATTTTTTTAATACATTTGATAAAGATCATTTATTAAAAAAATAATCTCATATTCTAAGAATAGTAAACGCAGCAGCTTTGCAGTATTGAGGAATATAATTGTTTCTTATTTTATTGATGACCTATGGCACCATAGAAACAGACAATTATTTTTCTCATCAATATAAGACCCACAGAAAAAATCCTGCTGTTTGGCAGAGCACAACCCCTAACTCAAGGAAATGACCTATTGACTGAAAAGCAGCAGCAAAGCTAACTGGTCTGCTAGCCCAGTTAATTTCTCTGATAGACTTCCCTTTTGCAGGAGTTAAATATTAGAAACTTCAAGTCCAATCCCAGAATCCCACAAATACCTGCTTCTCTCCATTTTCAGTTTGGCTTTGTTTTCAAACATCATTCTCTTCCCATATATCTTGTAGTCTCTAAATCCCATCGCGTGTAAGATATTTCCTTTTAAAGAGTATGTGTACAAACAGGAAATTTTCACTCTGTAATCTCTTGAAACAGTGACCATGACTGCTGCTGATTACTGTGCCCAAGGTAATGTGCTGTGGTGCATATGGAATGTATCTGTTGTTGAACAGCTAGGTTAAAATTCAAGTGATTGCTGCACGCCTCTTCTTTTATTTAGCATCTTTAGTCATACTCTTACCTCTACACAGTCTTCTGGACAATCCTTTTGTGCTTACAGTTTTCCTGACCTCTTGATTATCCTACACTAACTTCTTGTTAAAGATGTTCCTGCTGTGAAACCTAGAAACTTTCTTCCCCCAGTGAGATCTCAACTTAGAAAGAACAGTTATAGCAATAATTCAATTGGGGAAAGGAAAAATAACACAGCTGCTTAGCTGTGCCATTCGACACCACTTTTTACATTTTTTTTTCTTTCTTACCCAACATTTTCACTTTTTTTAGGAAATGAAATCTGTATGGAGCAGAAATTTTTGTTCTCGTCCTTGCTGAAAACACTTAACACTAATTCTCCATGCAAAAGTAGTTCTACATTTAAACGAAAAGTGAACTGCAATATGAAATAAATTTTATTTACAGCTAACAATCCCTCCAGATGATTCATAGCAGTTTTGACTGTAAGTGCACAAACTTAGCTTCTTGCTTGAGATAGATCAAAAACACTCCCTAACTAAAGTGTTTCCATCAAAACCGTAAGAAGATACAGAGACAAAAATAATAAAAAAAAAACGCTTCTAAGTCTGTTGCACCAAGGCAAGAGGTCAAAGTGCTTGCACAAATTGGTAAAGAAGTCATGTTTTATCAGTGACACCGCAATTACGAAGGTCTGATTTCTGTTTGTAGGACAAAGTCCTCTCATTGATGGAGAACCCACCAGGCACGGAAAGAAAGCGATCTTTGTCTGAGCAGCAGCACATGACAGGCCTCCTTGTGACTGGCCGACTGACGCAGCCCAGGCTGCCGTCGCTCGGGCTCTCCCAGCTCTGCCTCTGCTCTGCTCCCGTGAGCTGGAGCCTGCTCAGAAATTATCACACACACACACTGAGTATCAGAGGAAGAGAGGAAGAGAGGAAGAGAGGAAGAGAGGAAGAGAGGAAGAGAGGAAGAGAGGAAGAGAGGAAGAGAGGAAGAGAGGAAGAGAGGAAGAGAGGAAGAGAGGAAGAGAGGAAGAGAGGAAGAGAGGAAGAGAGGAAGAGAGGAAGAGAGGAAGAGAGGAAGAGAGGAAGAGAGGAAGAGAGGAAGAGAGGAAGAGAGGAAGAGAGGAAGAGAGGAAGAGAGGAAGAGAGGAAGAGAGGAAGAGAGGAAGAGAGGAAGAGAGGAAGAGAGGAAGAGAGGAAGAGAGGAAGAGAGGAAGAGAGGAAGAGAGGAAGAGAGGAAGAGAGGAAGAGAGGAAGAGAGGAAGAGAGGAAGAGAGGAAGAGAGGAAGAGAGGAAGAGAGGAAGAGAGGAAGAGAGGAAGAGAGGAAGAGAGGAAGAGAGGAAGAGAGGAAGAGAGGAAGAGAGGAAGAGAGGAAGAGAGGAAGAGAGGAAGAGAGGAAGAGAGGAAGAGAGGAAGAGAGGAAGAGAGGAAGAGAGGAAGAGAGGAAGAGAGGAAGAGAGGAAGAGAGGAAGAGAGGAAGAGAGGAAGAGAGGAAGAGAGGAAGAGAGGAAGAGAGGAAGAGAGGAAGAGAGGAAGAGAGGAAGAGAGGAAGAGAGGAAGAGAGGAAGAGAGGAAGAGAGGCCAACCCACGACAGCAGCCTTTGAAAGAGGTAGCTGTGTTTAGGGTCAAAATAAATAAATAAAGAACCAACTATAGGCCCCTGGGCAGTGCTTGGCCAGGCTGTTCCCAGAACAGCCTGTTTCTAGGTTGCAGAAGGTATCTTTCTCAGAGCATAAGGGCTCTCCAAGGAAGCAATTTCTTTTTCTTTTCTTTTTTTCCCCCCCTCAGGCATTTCAATGGGAAACTTAAAAATAAATTAAACGAATCAAAGCCTTTTGGCTGAAGCTGTTTCAACTGATTCCTGCTCTAGCAAAACACAAGCTTGATATGTTGCCTGAGAGCTCTTCACAAGAGAAAATGGGCTTTCCACACAAGATTTTACAAATGCTGCCTTCCTTCCTCTTGGCTTTGAGTAATGTTCTGCTTCTGAAAGTTCATGCTTCCTCGCTATCAGTGAACATATGAAGTAGTTTTTTTTGTGTAGTAGGAAGCAAGCTAACAAGCCTCAGCTCCATGAGGACACTAGAGGAGAGTTTATAAATGCTTGGAGAGTATGTACAAAAGCATGTTGGACTGTACCACTCCAGGAAGTCCTCTGTCACAATTACAGAATCACAGAATGTTGGGGCTGGAAGTGACCTCAAAAGATCATCCAGACCAACCCCCATGCCAGAGCAGGATCCTATACTGGATCACACAAGAACACATCCAAGTGGGTCTTGAATATCTCCAAAGAGGGAGACTCCACAACCCCCCTTGGCAGCCTGTTCCAGTGTTCTGTCACCCTCACAGTGAAAAAATTCTTCCTCGTGTTTACATGGAACTTCTACATCTCAACTTCCACCCATTGCCCCTTGTGCTGTCATTGGGCATCACTGAGAAGAGCCTGATTGCTTCCTCTCAGCACTCACCTTTTACATGTTTATAAACATTAATGAGGTCACCTCTTAGTCTTCTCCAAATTAAAGAGACCCAGCTCCCTCAGTGTCTCAAGGGACATCACTGTGTCTAGAGAGGAACAGGCAGCCAATCTGAGCAGAAGGGACATCTTAACTTTCAGATGGGTATAGGTACCCAAATCTGTGGTCTCAACTGTGGTCTTGCTAGGTCTGAGGGAAAATCCATAGGCAAAAGAAGGTAAACTGGGCTGATCTAATATTTACAGAGATGGTCTTACTCTAATTAGGCACTACAGAAAGTGAATAATGGAGGAATAAATAATCAGAATAGAATCATAGAATTATTTTGCTTGAAAAATACCTGTAAGATCATAAAGTACAACCACTATCTAACTCTACCAAGTCTGGTGCTAAACCATGTGCCTTAGCACCACATCTCTGCAGCTTTTAAACACCTCTAGGGATGAAGTTATAACCACTTCCCTTGGAAGCCCATTCCAGTGTTTGAAAACCCTTTCAGTGAAGAAGTTTTCTCTAATATCCATCCTAGACCTTCCCCTGACATGCTGAAACAATAGAAAGCTAAGAAAGAAAATAATCTCTATGGGATTAAAATTGTATCAAATTCTTGGTTTTACCAGGGGACAGAGGCAGAGATCTTACTGGTTGGAGACAAAACAGCATTGGGGGAGACTGAAGGGATTGAAGATAACTTTCCAGGAGGGAGAGAAGCACTAGTGAGCAGGGAGTAGTTGTAAAACCATTCAATCCTAACACTACCTCCACAAAGAAATTCAATTCAGCTCTTGCAGGGAGTGGAAGTTTAGCTCTCCCTCCAAGGCAGAAGCTGAAAGAGGGAGTGAAGAGGTGCATTGCTCTGTTAGGTTTGCAGCCAGCACAAACAGCAACAACAACAAAAAAGAAACAAATAATTATATGAAGGAAGTAGACAGCAGTTAGTGTTTTGAAAATCCTCTCACAGCAGATATTTTCTTGTGTTTCTGCAAGAATGGAGTGGCACAGGTGCCATTAATAAAAAACCCCTGCCATTAGAGATCACGTAAGCATGAATTTGATGCTGCCCTTAGGCATTCTAGAACATGGTTTTAATAGTATCATGGCTAAGAGGATTTACATACAAGACATTTTAATAAAAACAGATATAGAATAATACAGACAGAGGCTGTCCTGGTCAAGGCAGGGCTACAAAGTTCCACAAAATCTATTTTGCTACCCAAAAATTCTAGTCTGAGAGTACTCAAGTGAGTCTGTGAGGAAACCATACAATCATAGGAAGTTTGCAGAGAATGTAGCTACTAACTACATAAAAAAACAAAACAAAACAAAACAAAACAAAACAAAAACAGAAATAGTTACAAGAACCTGAAGATCAAGAGTGAGATGACAACATTAACAAAATTCATTTGTCCATAGATATTCCTGAAGGATACTATCCTCCTACAGTTTCACAGCTCAGGTTTGGAGGTACCATTATCTACATCATGCACACTTCAGAAAAACAGACAAACAAACAAAAAAACCCACCCAAACAGATTGCCTATACACAACTTGGTGCCAAAACGGCCTCAGAAAATCACCTTCCTCTTAAGCTGCATTTTCCTCTGTGGAATATAGGAATCAGGAATAGAAGTACAGGAAAAACTTGAGAGAAAAATATCTACCCAGATGTGATTTCTCTGGAGGTAAGGAGAGTGCAGGCACCGTTCCTCTTTTGCATATGAATGGACCTGGATTTGCATCACCATGCTAATGAGATGTGCATCATTCTTTTACTATGGAGAAAATCTTAGTAAACTACACTTGGGAAACTGCTTTGTCAAAAGCAAAGCAAACTTCCCAAGCCATATATGTACCAGTTTAAAAGGGAAGACAGAGAAAGGTTGTTCAGCCACAAAATTAAACGTGGAAAACATTTATCAAAGAGTCAGCTGAGAACAAGACCATGTACAAAATCTTCCAGACTCCTAGTACAGAGGTTGTAATGGCTATGATGGCTCCTCCCCTGCTATGCATGTAAGGGAGAGCACTCAGTACTAGGCACAGTTGAATTCCAGGACATGAGATGGTGACTAGGGGGAAAATTGGTTAAACAGAGATTGCAATGGTTAGAGATGGAAAAGGCAAAAAGATCTAGAAGAGTTTCAGGGCAGGCTCATGTTGACAATCAGCACTGAAGGTGCTTTTAAGGTTCACTGGTGATACCAAAATGCTGATAAAGACGGGCCAGAGGGACCATGGGAAATTATCTAAGCCTTCAACTCTCAGTCGTAAGCAAGACAGAAGTACTTCTTATTTACCTTCAATCAGAGATCGTTTTGCAAGGTAGCTTCTTGCCCTGGACTCTACTTCTCTTGGAAATGGCTTGTTTATGAACTCTTACATTCAATTCCCTGAGACAGCCTTGCTGCTGGTAACCCTACAGTTACATATAGCAGATCCATTTCTGCCAAATGCAGTCAAACAGACCAGGGCAGGTCTGACAGCTCAACATGCAAGACATCAAGCAGTTTGTAGTACAGTACGGGACTTAATAGTTAACAGCTCTGCCCCATTGCATCCAGTGCATCAATGAAACAGTGCCAGCATGACACAACACCACTACACACAGAAACAGGAGCAGACTGGCCTAAGCTTTGCATAGGGAGATTGCAGACCTGACTCAAAGGAGGGAATATTTGACCACCACTCTATTCAGGAAGACCTAGGGCAGGTGGCGTCCACAGGAGGAGGCAGAAGAGTTTGGCAAGGAGACACATTGAAACTAATGCTCAGGGTCACCATGAACACCCTCCAGAAACTGAATGTGTTTCAAATGCTTTTATTTCCCTTCAAAATTATACCTTGGATTCATGTCTCTTGGCCAGAAGTAGGAGAGAGATGTGCCCACTGGTAATCTGTGAAGGCCGTCATGGGCACAGGGAGGTTGATAACAGCTCCTCACTAGGTCACACTGCTTAATCATCCAGTGGCCACTAGCTACTCTTGTTTCATCACCCTCTGCCCAGCTTCCCGATGGTGAGATTCAGATAGGCGGTGCTCAGGATATGGGGCCAGCCCATCCTAGTCTCCAGCTGTGAGGTGTTCTCCACCTCCCTCTCAAAATCTGCACTGGTCTAGCAGACAGAAAAAGCAGCATGGGATTGGCTAGCCCCGGGCTTCCTGGCCCTTCAAGAGTAAAGCAGCAGGCTCTCTTACACCATCCTTCAATAATTTACTAGACAGGCACAAACAGCTTCCCCTTCTGTTGCAACAAGCAAGTTAAAAACAGTACAGTAGAAGCATCCATCTCTGACATTCCTGCAGGTTTTCTGTAATGGATCACTTTTGATTAATTAGAGAAACAAGTATGAAACAGCCTGAAGGATGCTTGGTGTGTGTTTGTGTCTCAAACTGGAACAGGAAACTGAATCTTTGTCTATAAAATACAAACATAAAAACTTGGTGCTTATTGTTCCCTGTTTCATACGGGTACCCTTTTCCCTGCTAACCATGTAGAAAGGAAAAAAAAAAAAGTCTAAAACATCTTTGTTATTTTACTAGCCATAAAAATGCAAAAAAAAAATTTTTTTAGTTCACCTTTCCCTCTCTGACCCTTGAATGAAGAGAAATTGCTTGACAAAAAGTAGTATGACACACAACATACAACTTCTGCTGTAGGCTTATTGTCTAGAGTTTAAGCGGGTAAAAACCAAGCCAGGAACTGGTTTTGTACAGCCTGCTAGCATTTTGACACTTGAAGACTGCTTGTAAATGCAGGGTATCTGACAAAGTCCCACAACACCATATGTGGTACCAACCTCAGCCTGCATGCTAGTTCTAGTGTCGCTTGAAGAGCAGCACGCAGGGTGAAGAAAACATCTCCAGATGCTCTCTGGGAGACTTTTAGATGGTTTTATTATATGTTGCCCAGTTCACCAAAAAAAATAATTATTTTTTTCAAGACAGTAACTTTCTCCTTTTTTTCCTGCGGAATTAGTCTAAGGCCTTGCACGCTTTCCCACGCTTGCAGATTGCAGGTTATAAATGCGTGGGAGTAACAGAGTTTCGATCAGTCAGGTAGGCTGGGTTTCTGTTAGCCGGCTGCATACCTTTGAGCCCTATCAGCACACACTGATCAGTGGAATTCCTGGCATTTTTGTCATAGCATCAGAGGCAGTACTTTACAGAGTAAATACCAATGACCTGCTGTTCTGTCAGGGCTCTGTACTTACCTTTTATTTTCAAGTCAAAGGTTAGGCCTATTTATGTAAATCCTCAGCCATGGGCCAAGTAATCTGACCTCCTGGTTTTCATTCTCCTAATTGTTTCAGGTATTTTTCTTGAAAAGTTTGATCAGTTGAAGCTAGAGATCTTTTTTAAGGCGCCTTTGAAGGGCTCTAGGGGCTTTTATAGCCCACCCAGTTTGCAAAGTGGAAACATCAGTGACCTGATGCCCTGGGCACTTATTTAAAATTCATTACCAGGAAATAAGGTTTTGATATATAGCCCCACCATTCTGAAGAATATCTCAGGGAACACATGCATGCCATTTTTTATTTTGGATTATGTGATCTCTGAAGCCACCTAGAGAGGCAATAATAAATTATACTTCTGTTTGCCCTTCGTTTCAAATAACATTATTCAGCTATAGAGAGTTTTGACTTTCCACATGCTGCCCACTGCTTGTATGTCTTTTGTTACTTCACAATTTGCAGTGTCACTTTGCTCTTAAAAGGGTGTGCAAAGTTGTACAGCATAAAAAAGAAACTTACTGGGTTCTCTGAGATTCAGCACTGGTTATATTCTACGATTAAAAAGCAAGATGAGTAGCTTCCGATTAAGTGAGAAGTACAAACGGTTTACTCATAAATAAGAACACAGCTACTTTAAATTTTGTCCCATCACCCTGGGGCATAGAAGCTATGCTGTTTCCCACATAACAAGAATAGTCACAGATAATTCCATTGTGGAAGTTACTCTCTCCCTTTTCCAGGTATATTACAACTTGAAAGCCTTATCAGATCATTACTTCCTCTTCTGACTGTGAATAATTCACATAAAATGCATGCTATCACATTTCACCACTTTTTTCTACCCTACTCTTGCTCCCTTTAAATGTCACTTTAAGGTATACACTGGAAAAGGGTAATTAATATAAGAAGGATCTGTTGTTTAAACAGTACTAGTATCAGAGCTCATGCTGCCATCCTAAAGCTGCTCTGAACTGGAACTTGGCTTCTGCAATTTAGGTCTGTGAGGACTGAATGTACAATCAAAGAGATGAAGTTTCAACTTCTGTGACAATCATTATACAGCTAATTTTCCTTCTGTGGCATTCATTACACAGCTAATTCTCCTAGTATATTCTCCTTTTAATTATTGGAATAGTCACTTGTCTGTTCCTGGTGAAAAAAGGATTGCAAGAAACCAGGCTAAGTGAAAAGCACCACTTACATTCTTCTCTGCTGTGCTATTGCTTTGAATTACAATGTTCATTTTTTCAACCCTCAGGTAACTACAGCCTCATTCTGAGGAAAAAAATATTTCCTGCATCCCATACCCAGCAACAAGGATCACTGAGAAAGCATTAAAGAAGGCAGGTCAAGTCCCTCCATCTGAAACCATTAGTAGCTAAAACATGTAGGTTGGCCTAGAGTTAACAGAAGTTGCTAAGGCAAATAGATGAGAGATGGAGGCCTAAAATAATGGCAGTGGCTGACACTGGCAATGGAAGTCAAACTGTCACAGAAGGTGAAATTACAGGCAGGCTGTCAGGCCTTCACAAAATGTGGAACCCACACTTAGAGAAATTGTTTGTTGGGACTTCTCCCTACCTTTCAAGATTTCACAGGCTGCTTCCCACGCTCGGCTGCAATTGCTCAATATCTTTGCAGCAACTACAACTATTACTTACATGCCAAATTTTGAAAATACGATGCAATCTGTGAATCTGTCAATCTGTGGGATACCATTTGAGGCCACGCTCTGAAGCACTGCTTCCTACTAGTAATTTAAAGGTGCATGTTTTTATTGATACTTCTGAACATCTTAAGAGAGAAAGCAGGACCAAATCATTACCACCCTGAACACAGTCATCTTCCTAACGTAAAGTGGAGGCACAGCCTAACTATGTGTTATAGCTGGAGGCCACAAGCAACCCAGGGCTGGATGACAAGAATCACTCTTACTCCTTTTAGGGAGTAAGAATGAAAATACTGCTCACTGACTGAAAGTTTAAAGACAGATTTTATTTACAGGTGCATATATGCAAATGGCAATCAGGTAGAATGGATACATCCACAAGCTAAGCCAAGTCTATCAGACTAAATCCATCCAGAATCGTCCACCCATTCCACCCTCAACAGGTCTGAGAGTACGCTTTAACTGCTCCCCCTCCCATCCTAGGCCTGCAAGGCCTCAGTAGGTCACATGGTGCAGTTCAAAATTCCCTGCCAGCTAGGACCCATGTCCCACACAAACCATGAGATAAGAAGGAATGTGCACTCTTCCCAGAGAAAAGAAGGATGCTGGGACATTGATACCATTTTTCTTCCCAATTACGGCCAAATTAACATTGCACAGCTGCACTGTAGGGTGTCTTTGTACCTCTCTACCTGAATGGGATCCATCAGGGCAGTGGGATTTAAGCCTTCCAAGCTGGGACTCATAGTATTTCACAAACTCAGGTGGACATTTCATGCTCCTAAGTGCAAAGTCCAGCCATTATGAGCACAGTCTGACTCTGAGGAAGAAATCAGGTCCCATAATATGCAGATATACTAAAAAAAAAGTTTCAAGTAAACAGTCAATACTCGGCTGTACTTGGATATAAAATATACAAGGTGACTAAGGTCTGTGGTTGGATGCAGTGGAGCAGGAGGAAAGGTCAGCTGCTGTAAGCTCAGGTTCACCAAAAGCCTGACTAATCCAAGCTCTGTCGTTTCCTTCACAATCCAGTCATTAATTCCAACTATGTCTTGCGTGCCAGTTCTAGGCCTTGCTATGACCCTGCCATGAGCTGGTTCAGGAAGTAAAACCAAGGAAAAAGCAGCTCTGCAGGAAAAATCAGTAATCTTCTATCAGTTTAGCTTCCTGAACTGGTTCATGACAAATATCGGTGCTGGCAAGGAGAGAGGGAGCAAGGTGCAAGACCAAACTGGGATAGCTTCAACTTAGGTAGACTTCAATTGCTTTGGACATGCATGAACCCCTGGACATGCATGAACCCTTAGACAAAGAACTAAGCTCATCTGTGTAACCTCACAAGCATGAAATAACTCCCCAAGCTACTGGTCACATTTCTGTATACAAAGCAAGCCCCTGCTTCAGAAAACAAAAGTGCATGAGAACACATCTTTCTGAGGCAACAAACAGAAAAAATCATCTCATTCTACACGGCTTTCAAACACAGCCACCAGCTAAGCCTACAACCTGCCTGACCCTTAATGTTCCTGCAAGGTCCCTAATCAGGTGTAAGAGCTGAACTCCAAAGGCCATTCAACAGGGCTTGAACAACTGATCAGATCTCTGCCAACTTTTACAGGCTTGTTGAAGGACAAAGAGATCATTCCAGTTCAACTCAGTTGGGCTAGCAAAACCACAGCATTCCCAACTCAGTCCAGCAGGTTTTGACTCAGCACTATTGTTCTTAAGCACATGGTAGACGCAGCTCTTACTTGCTTCTTTAGTTGTTGCTTTATTTTATTCTAAACTATTGCCTCCCATTTCTGGCAGTGTTTAATGGGATATTGTGTTTAAACACACAGCTTTCAGAAACAACTATTCTTCTACAGATATTTCCACTTCCCTCCATAGACATCTCTCCTCTCTCTAGAGACAGTGAGGTATTTTACCATTTTTGACTACTGGATATATGATCCTTGACAGCATGTTGGCTTTACTCCAGGAAAGCATGCTTTTATTTAATGTCCATGTAAGACTGTCTGGAAGTCATAGAGATGTAAGACATTTTCCATTGATTTTTCATTTACTGGTATAAAAGTTTTTAATGTACTTCTAATGTCCACCCTCATACTGTAAACTACCTAGAGTTTTCCTATTTACTCTCACACAAGATTTTAAATTTTGTTCACAAGGCTTCAAGTGTTGTTATATACAAAGCTAGTGTTGTATGTGGTGCACCCAGCAGCCTACCCATTGATTTGGTTACCTGCTTTAAAACACCACTATGAGCCTCAGTGCTTTATATGGTGTTTACTAGTGCAACACTGCCAGTTTTGTATTCTTGATCGAGTCACAGAAGTCATGGTCTATGTCCTACAGAGGCCATTAACTTTTTCTACACTTCTAAACTTAGCTAAGATTTTACAACTCAATGGTATAGGCTTGAGGCCCCATTCTTGCAGTCACAAGAGCATTCACTCAGAGCCACTTTCACCAAGGCACTGATGCATTCACAGTCCTGATCCCCTGGCATGACCTCTGGCTATGTACTGCTTATGGGATGGTGAACTCCCCATTATGCCTTGCACACCTGCTCCCATAGCTATTGTGACCAGCATGCTTGTGCTTCAGCTCATTCTCTGCCCCTCTACACCAAGGCTTTCTTCTCAAGGGAAACAGGGTACACACTATCATGATGCAAACCAACATGTCTCTACAAGCTGGTGCATGGCTAGAAGCCACATCTCTGTGGTACACTGCAATGTATCCCATAATGTATACACAGTCCTTGTGCTTGGGACAAAAATCTTCCCTTGGAAAAGGTGCAATTACAGAACAAATGGAATTGTCTGTGCAAACATGCATAAATTGTCTTAATCTTGAGTCACAACCTCTTAGCTCTTTATCAAAACACCTTCCTTATACTCATATGTGTGGTGGGTTAGGAATTTTCCTCTACCCCCCACCAACCTATCACCCAGCCCTATCCAATCAACTAGCCCATGGCACTAAGTGCCTCATCCAGTCTTGAACACGTCCAGTGATGGAGACTCCACCACCTCCCTGGGCAGCCCATTCCAATGGCAAATAACTCTCTCTGTGAAGAACTTCCTCCTAACATCCAGCCTATACCTCCCCTAGCAGAACTTGAGACTGTGTCCCCTTGTTCTGTTGCTGGTTGCCTGAGAGAAGAGACCAACCTCCACCTGGCAAAAGCCTCCCCTCAGGTAGTTGTAGACAACAATGAGGTCACTCCTGAGCCTCCTCTTCTCCAGGCTAAAAGCAAAACTTACAAGCATCTGAACAATCAATTTGAGCTTTAACCAGAAGTCCATTCACAGGAAAAACAAAAGAGTTTCCAGCCCCATCTTTACATTGTTTGCCTGGAGTGTGAAATGAGGCTTCATTTTTAAAGGGGGTATTTGGGTCAACGACAGCGATGGAGGTGACCTATTTCGGTATCCTTGGGAATTACTTTTACTCTCCATTTCTTACTCAAGAGCCAGGCCCAGGCAGATGTATTACTGCAATATTGCAACTGTCCCAGTAAAACCTGCCAGCCCTGACTGATGTTGGCACCCCTCCTAATACCCGCGCAACCATTCACCCCTTCTGGCTGGGCTGCTGGCATAAGAGTAGAGCATCTCAGTATGCTGCATTAAGCCATCTTCGCCCTTTGGTACAAGTGCAGGACCAGGCCGTTGCAGAGGGCCGTTTGGCCATTTCAGCACGCAGAACACAGTTACATGAATATCAAGACAGTGGGTTTCTCTCCAATACAATTTCATCAAATCAAGAAAAATATCCTACTTTCTGCAGCAGTAAGTTGTCTTCCTCTCTACCCCAGTTACAGCTTTAACCTTCTCTATTCAAGCAACCCACTCACTGAATTACTGATAGCACTAATGAAAAAGGTTTTTATATGACTACAAAACTGGACTGAGTGAAATGATGAGCATCACTTCTATAGATGTGGATTTTAATTTGAGTATCTGAAGTAGGTAATCACAGTTTACATACATATATATACACATCTTTACTTACATGTTCTTGTACATTAAACAGAGCATGTTTCTCCTGTGTGTATAAAGAGAATAAAACAGCTTGTGAGTCTAAAATTCAGATGTCAAGTGGAATCTGAAGAATTTTTAATCCCTTAAAAATGCTCCTTCCACAAACCAGGAATCAGTCCATTTTTCAGGATTCCCCCAGACAAACTGCTTAAGCCTCTGTTGACAAGGTAATGACTCCTGACCTCATCAGCTGAGACTTCATAGTTGAAATTAGCTATAGTTTTGAAGCTCAGAGCCAGGGGGTAATAAAACTCTAAAAAGAGAAGCCAGTATCAGCTCTCACTGGATGAACTCAGGACATTTCAGTTTTCTCCTGAAGAGCTTTGGATTTATTCTGTTCATGTTTTCACCCCCCAAAATGAATCATATTTGATGTTGAGGTCTGGTCTGCAAAAAAATGTTTGAAATGCAACTTGAGTGAACCCTAGAGGCTCAATATATGGAAGGTACTTTCTTCAGTAGCAACTGAAAATAGCATGTTTATGGTACAGAAAAGATGCAGTCCTTGTTCTTTGAAGAGAGTTTCCAAACCAACTTTTCATACAAGAAATAAATGAGAATGTTTGTGAAAAGAAAAACTGTAGTTTGCTGGGAGCTGTCAGAATTGGCTGCAGAGACAAAAAGTGTCTCCAGAAAGTCTTCCTCCATTCATTTCTGCAACAGCAGGGCTTACATCTCACTTCTAAGGCCAGAATCTCATTTCCCTAAGGTGTCATTCTGACTCCTCACAAGTGAGGTTCTTCTCCATTTACTTTCTCCTTAAATAAACATACCAAAAAATCAAAGGGAGATTTTTTTCCCCCCCTTCATTTGTTTTCCATCTGGCTGTGAATTATTTGATTTAAACTGATAGGCCAGAGGCAGACTTTTGGTTTTCAAAGCTCTTAACATTCAAATCTTAGTTCATATGAAATAAGCAAGAGAAGTCAACTATGCTTCAGTCATCAGGGGTCTCAAAGGGAAGAGAAAAATGAAGATAGCTTTCTAAAACCGGATTTTGATTCATCTGAGAGACAAGTCAGCGTCCTTTAGCAAAAAAAAGTGCAGACCCATTCCATCACTGGTCTCTTTGTAAAAGGATTTCACCAACAGATACGCACCGTGCCTTCATTTTCAAATGGAGAATGTGTTTCTTTAAAGGAAAGAGGCATTACAAAACATGTAGGAAAATGAATAACTTTTATCTCTTATGATGAATATCACTAAAGGCAAGGATACTGTCAGAAGCATAAATCAGAGACGGGCCTGAAACTCCCCCTATTGGCACCTCGTACGCAAGCCAGGACAGTACCTGAAATCTTTCTTAGGTCTTCGCTAATCTTTTGGGATTTATTTCGAAAGAACAAGTGCAAATCTTCAGTCCTTTGCTCTTTAATGCCATCTAGGAGAGAAAGCAGCCAGATCCTCTAAAATCTGTGTGACTGGTTCTCCATGCACTTTGCACTAGAAAAAACTGTGAGGTCTGGAAGTGGAATATACACATGTAACAGTGCAGGCTGGTGAGGAGAAGATGCAAAGTGAGAAGGAAAATTAGTCACAGGGTGCAATTCAGTGAAAAATACAACATTAAAGGAAAAGGAGCCTCAAGCCATCCTGAGAGTCTGGGGAGGAGGGAAGAATGCCAGCTCAGTAGAGATGACAGGCATCAGGCAGTGCTTTTGCTAACAGCCTGTGAATTTATCCTTGGGTTCAGAAGGCAGTGATGACACTATCAGTCAATTTATCCATCGCTAAAAGAGCTCCACGAATAAACAAACTGATCTATGGAACCAGTCTCTATCCAATTGGGGGCGGGGGAGGGAATAGAAAGAGGAAGAATTACAGGTAATAGTCCGGCTATGAGTAGACTCTAAAGTCACTGGATCCACCTAATAAGCCCACTCACTTTGTGTCAGGAAAGCTACATATCCTGACAGGGTTCTTCAAGGACTGAGCTTCAGTCATTTTGCCAACTGCATTTGCTGTCATTTGGAGCAAATTCCTACAGTCTCTACTTTTTTTTTTTTTCCTTCTTCCCTGCCTGTCATAATTAGCTTCCCATACCATCCTTGTACACATGGATTAAGGTTAGCACAGGCAGTACTCTTTGCCTGCAGATTGAACAGATGCTGTGGGTCTTCTTGTTCCTTCCTTGTATCTAATGGTTCTTCTAACTCAAAATTCACAGGAATGCATCTAAGGATGCCAAAGACAAGGACTAACAAGATTGTTTGCACTGCAGTGATAATAAAACTGACAGAAAACAAATCAGCACCTATTCTGCTGTGTGGACCACCAGCAATCACATCTGCTAACCTGATAATGTAGAAACATTACTTTGGGCATTAATGTCAAAAGCATACAGTTTTATGGTCAAGTGTTTCCAGCATTGTCTGCCATACAGAAATGCCAGCAGACTGCTATTCCAAACATGTTGTGGAAATAGTGTATAAAAGGCCTATTTCTATAAAATAATATCACCACGACATGGCTGAGTAGGGAATTTATACAACTCTGGAAAGAGCTGCATAGCAGAACTTTGTGACGTGAGGTAGGGGAGGAGACATCCCACTCCTCTCCCATAAAAAGCAGGAGATATATAGAGGATCGCTTTAAACCATGTGCAGTTTACCTTTTCCGAGAGAGAGTATTTTGCAGTTAGGGTCAAACTCTGTGCCTCAATGCATACAGAATGTGTCCTTTCCTCTGCAGGAGTCCTACAGAGCCAAGGGCAGACCCTCGAGGAGCGAAGCGTTATCCACGGTGACTACAGATGGCACAATCTTCTTCTGTTGGATTGACCCTGCATTTCTGCAGTTCCTGCTGTAGCTGTGCTACACTAGCAGGAGGTCTGCTCTGATCTTTCCTTGTGAAATCATTATCTCAGGAAAAGCCTACCTAGTCATTAAATATTAAACGAAATTAAACTCAATACATGCAGTTGTCTGACATTTATTTTACCGACAGCAGAATTTTGTTCTTACTTTGAAGAAAAAAAAATGTGAAGAGATTGCAGAAGTGTTTTAGCACTACACTAAGAAGCAAACATCATTTCTGTCTGTTCAGTCAGTGGGAGAAGAGAAATTCATAGGCGCACTACCCTACAATCTACCACATCATGAGCAGGAAACCAAGTTCAAGCATCCTTCATACCTTCACAGTAGCACAGAGTTTATCACCTCGGTACAACATCCTTATGACCTCCCCTCTTCTCAATTCATGTTTGTGAACCAAAAGGAGCATATACACACCCCATAGGCACTTGACACAGCCTTAAGAAGCTCCACTGCTCCATTGTTTTGCCATTTCTGAACTGGAGCAAACTGAATATGGATCTTGTCTATGAAATCATATTTAGATCAGTAATTTTCTGATAAGCCATTCAAGGGAGTGCTCAAAGGTCCTACCAAGTCTGCAGAGTAAAGAGGTGACAACAGCACTGAAAAAACATCTGTTAGAAACCAGCAGACAACTACCACAGGAAGTGGGACCACCTGCAGGTGTTTGAGGCAGGAGTTCGCTGCAGAGCAGACCTCAGCAGCTTGATGACCTGAATGGAACATTGGTTCTAAGTATCCCACTGCTGGCCACCATACATAGATGCGCTATGCATCTATCAATGCCTGTAGAAGCATTTGTTAGTCTTCTAATTTCGATTTGGTTACATTAGCACGGGTTGTCCCTAGACACTGATACACTAAGAGTATGGCATCGACAGCAGCTTGTATCTCCAGTGCCACACTGAAAATGACATCAAGAAGAGCAAGTCTGTGAGCAGCACTTACAACAGACCCTGCGCCTGCATGGAGCTTGCCAGTCAGGATTTTCCTTTCTGGATGTCAGCTGCAGTTCAGCAGGTGTGAGGTGCTCACACAGCATCACGATGCTGTTCCCCTGAGAGCAGCACTGAAAAGTCAGTAGCAGCAGCTTCAGCAGTTCTGCAGAATCAGAATAGCCACAAAAAGTTTGTACATGGTTTCACACTCATGCATGAGCTGCACACAATGAGCAAATTTCCTTTGAGTATCCTTTACATTCCTACACAGAAGTCCTAAGTCTATCATTAGCCTGTCCTTAAAGACCACTCTCATTTTTTGTATGTATTACAACCAAATACTTAGTTTTACTTTAGGATTGCTTCAGATGCTAATGAGCTCAGCTTTATTCTTTGGAACAAACTGTAGTTTCATAGGTTTTGTTCTTCTCTGAACATGCTACCTGTAAATGGATTAAATTTACTTTCAGCCTCAAGTGCTTCTGTGGAAGCTTTTCAAAGTGAAGGAACTTTTGAAAAATGATTTTCTGGAGTGCTTCAAGAAAACTGAAAATGACACAAAGTGACTTTGGATTATTACAATGCATTAAACACCTTCAATTCTTAAAGCTGGATTTTTTTCAAGGCTCCTCTAACTGTTCAGAGCGAGAAATGCATAACACCTAAGTGCTTTCACCACTTATTTAGTCTCAGATCAACTGCTCTAAATTATTACAGTGCTATACTTTATTCAAAAATGTTGAAATTCATTCATTCTGCCTAAATCCTGACTCGTCAATTGGGGCAACAAGTAGGAAATGGAGGGAAGATAAACAGCAGTGTTCAAAATAAGCAGACTAAGAAAGTGATTCAGATCATTTAAGATTAGGATCCTGTTCTGAATCATCCCATACAGAAGGCCTTCTTTCTCCAGTAAGTACAAGAGCAGTTTAGAAGGCAAGTCTCTTTTGGCTGAAGTAAGCCACTCTGTATCAGCCCATTCCTTCAGATCATCATTTCCCTCACAGATCTATAATATTCTGCTTGTGGATGCTTTAAGTACACAGCTTCAGCGTGGGGTTAAGGGAAACAGAGGGCTTTGTGGCACTTATCCACATCGAGGGTGAATTCTTGTTTTCCTGTATGTTGCAATCATCCTTGAAAATGTAGAACACAATCAGCAGGAATAAAATACTTGCAAACAAAGGAAAAAGAGAGAAGAGCTGAATAAACAATAAAAACATCAGTGCCAAAGGACATTAGTCTTTGTTGTCTGTGACAGCATGACATAGAAGATCTTTCCTTCATTCTTACTGCAGTAAGCGATGAAGAAAAATCTGCCCGCAAATATTTATCTGTCTTTGAAATACGTTAGTTGGGCCATATTTAGAATCAGTGTTTGTCTGCTTTATTTGATAATTCAAGCACCCACATTTTACTGAGCCTTATATTTAACAGTAAAATTCACAATTTGCACTCCTTGGTGTGCTACAGAAGCTATTCAATCAGAGAATAGAAATTACTTGACCGCATATTTGCAACTGTAAATATTTATATCTAAGCATTTACAGATGATGTGCAGTACAAGAATAATTGCCAAATCAATTCAAAAGGCAAAAGTGAATGAATTAGTGACTATGAATTATTCATTAATTTTACCTTCTCATATAGCAAGTTCATTATTTCTCTGTGTAACCAGTAAGCAGCTAATATGCCTGAGTGCATTTAAAATATCGATTAGTTTTCTGGATACACTATTCAGAGCATTTAATCAAGATAAGATTTCAATAAATATTAACCTTGCATTTGGGGAAAATATAAGAAATCTTTGGTTTAGGGATAATGCATGATTATTTCAGAGTATAAGGAAAAATATTTGGATTTTATCCAAAATATCAAGAGAATTTTCCATAGCTATTGAGTTTGACAAGCGTAATAAGAAAGTGTTTAAGAATTAATTGGCTGTGAATCTTATAGACCGGAAGGATTGAATTCCAGAGAAGTGATCTGGTTGATCTTGGGAAGATCATGTGAACACACCCCAAGAATATTCCAACCAGTTACACTCTTATTTAGAGAAATTTAATGTTTTTCTTGTAAGGAAGAAAAGCCACAAGACACAGGCCTTACACCTCAGCAAGCCTAGGATATCCAGGCAACAGCTAAGAGGCAGGAAATTACAGCAGCTCTTGGTGGGGCCTTGTTGTTCCAAGGTGAGGTCAGGCTCAAGGACAGATCCGAGACATTGGCTTCATCTGCTCTACTTGGTTTACCCCCCTGACACACACACACAGATGGGTACATGTTTCATTACATAGCCCCCACGCAGCCCAACACTGTAAATTGTGACCTACCCTAGCCCAATGTAAGATTCATGCTGGAACAGCCCAGGAACCCAACACAACTCATAGAGGTCCCCACTGCTGCCTCTGACTTTCCTTGAGGACTGTTCTACTTCTGACTTCAGGCAAAGGTTTAGAGCAGAAGTTCTCCATGTGTCTGTAATTTGTGCACTACTAGGAGGAAAAACAAGCACAATAGTCTCTCTGGGAGACGTCTTCCTGGTTACTAAGGTAAAACCACCAGGTTTGTCAGCTGAGTCAGTCAGAAGCGGTTTTAAAGCTTTGCAGAGGCCAAAACTGTTGATAATGATTTGAAATTACACTGTTTTATCCCAATTATTTCTACTTGTTTTCTCATAAGTTCTTCAGCTGTATATATGTTTGTGCGAGACAAAGGAGGGGGAAAAAAGGGAAAAAATATTGCCAGGCACATTTAGCTACAGCTGCAGAGAAGGTTTGTCTTTGGTGGGAGATACCATTCTACACTTAACCCATGGAGCAACCTCGAAAAACAGACTGTCTATTCATAAACAGATTCATGTTTATGGGACCAGACAGTCCAGCCTTACAAATTATAGTAAGAGGAGATGCATACATCTGCTCTGATTATAAACTTCAAGTATGGAGACACTTCCAGAAAAGACTTATCCATGTAAACAAAGCAGTGAGTGGAGACTGCTACACAGAATGTGCCCAGGGATAGACAAGATAGAGTAGCTACTGCATTTTGAAAGTTTCAATTCAGGCTTTGCTTCTCCATATTTTGTTAATTTTGATGATGTATTCTGATTGCCAAGGGAAACATTTTTTAGCATGCGTATGTCACAATGTCCACCTGGCGACCGGTGACAAGTGGTGTTCCTCAGGGGTCAGTGCTGGGACCAGTGCTCTTTAACATCTTTGTCAGTGATATGGACAGAGGAATTGAGTGCACCCTCAGCAAGTTTGCAGATGACACCAAGCTGTGTGGCACAGCTGACTTGCTGGAGGGCAGGGATGCCATNCATGTAAACAAAGCAGTGAGTGGAGACTGCTACACAGAATGTGCCCAGGGATAGACAAGATAGAGTAGCTACTGCATTTTGAAAGTTTCAATTCAGGCTTTGCTTCTCCATATTTTGTTAATTTTGATGATGTATTCTGATTGCCAAGGGAAACATTTTTTAGCATGCGTATGTCTACAAAGAGTCTGAAGGCACGCAACACTGTAAGCAATAGGAATTAAAGATTGTGACGGACTTCAACAATGCCATTTAGGCCAATCCTTCTTTGGTAAGTCAGGACTAAATATTCAGAGGTTACACCTAGAAGAAGTTTGCAAAATTCCTAAAGGAAGAGGTTAGCACTGAGAAGGGACCCCAGACTGCCCAGATAAACTCATTTTACTCTCATCATACAGTCTATTCTGCCTCCATTGAAATCCATCCGTAAGTTCTTTTTGCTCTAAATCAAGCTGCTATTGTCGTATCCTTTCTCAGGCAGTTGTGGACAGCCACTGAACACTACCTGCTTTACAAAAAAAGGTCTTCATATTTTAAAACTTCTCTTGCTTTCCCTTTGCTTTTTCTTCTCTAGACTGAACAGCTCTACTTCCTTCAGTCTTCTTCACAGGTCGTGGTAGGTAACTCAGGTACCAGTCATCTTATTCACCTCTCCACTTTTATTTGCTTAAAGTAGTATATCTCCAGTTAGGTACAGAGCAATAACACCAACATCTATTCAAGCAAATGATGAATCATCATGTCTTACATGTCTTAAATGTGGCACGGCTGTGAGGTCACTTGTGCGTCTGTAACTGTTTTTGTTTTGTTTTAGTAGATAGTGGTGCTAACATAGAGCTTAAACCAAGCATTGAGTAGCTAAAATGAAAAGCTAAACTACTGAACTATTGACAAATTTGTGTAATACACAGGACAGAAGATTTTTCTTTTTAATTGTGTACCAGATAAAGAGATATGCACAGATAAGGAATACCCTGGGGAAATAAGGAAGATATCTGTTTTCCTTGGGCTCTAAGAAAAAACAAAACCAGAGTCCATGTGTAAGATTATTCATAGATGATCCACACCACTGTTAATAAAGTGCAGAATTCAACATACAAATCATGTGTTTATCATCAATGTCATTCAAGCAATCTGAGTAAATACTATCTTGCCTGGGTTTCCTTGAGCTCCTCTATAGACTATGAGAGTCCTAGGAAGTCTACTTGGGATGTCCTCTGCAGCACAAATCTCTCTCCACTGAACAATTCACTCGAACAAACCAAGTTCTAGGAGACAAGGAGCTCCACGGTACAAATGGAGTTACACTGGGCCTGTATCAACTAATTCAGAACAAGTTTGTCTTTAAATTAACTATCATAAGCCAATCTACCTAGCTGAATGCATCTCTTTACCAAGAGCTAACTATTAATTAATGAGTTAGCATTGTAAAAACAAATGGAAAAGCTATGCAAAGAATAAATAGTCATCAGACCTAAGTGAGCCATTTATTGCAGAATTACTGCTAAACGACTTCAAAGATTACCACATTTTTTTAAACTTCAGCTTCAGTCTAAGGTGACATTTTCACTTTTTGCAATACCATGTTGCTGACAAATACATACTGTTGTTTCACTCTCGTCCCTGTAGCTACCTCTGACATAATGCTGCTTAGCAGTCACAACCCACCTGACATTTCTATTCCCTTATTACAGCTGACAGCTGGTATATTGAACATCCTTCCATTTACTCACCTATCCTTCTCTCTATCTGATCAAGTTCATTTTGAAATCCGATCACATCCTCCAGATCTTGCAATTCCACCACCTGAAGTTTCAAATTTTAAAAGCATGTCTTCCATCAGTCAAACTGTTTGTAAAAGAGAAATATTTCTGCATCTCATTGTATATCAGGAGTCGCATAAGATGCCTTCTAGCTTGACAGAACTGACTCTTTCCTTTGAGAATACTTTCTAGTCATTTCTGAAACTGGCTGACAGTGATTCGTTTTTGGCATTCCTGTGAGTGAACTAGAAACACATGGTCATATGGAGTGCAGACCAGTTGCATTTTTCAGAGTGTGGAGACCATTCAGGACAGGAATGTGAAGAACCTCCTAACCGAACTTGATTTGTGAATGTTTTTTACTTTGCAAATCCCTGGTTTAAAAAATGGGCCACACTCTGTCATCACCAAATTGAGGGAGAGATCACTCACAGTAAGTGTGAGGAACAGCCAGAGCCAAATGTTTGCATGTTCACTTGAAGAGGAAACAGAAAACATTCAGCTTGAATGTTTGAAACCTTAACCCCCTACACAATCACATGAACAAGACTTCAGGCTAACTGCAAGCCACTGTTAGCACGTATTAATGACAAAGTACACATGTAGCATCAGTGCAGACCTTTCACTGGTCTCTTCCAGTCAAGAACCATTTTATCTAGGTGCCCTTGTCAGAGGGAATAGCTATACTGCAGTTGTCATCTTCAGTCCATACAGCTAAGGGGGAGATGACAGCTCCAGAGAAGCACTTGAAAAGCAGGAATGTTTGTTAAACTTTTTTTTTTAGACTTCACTTTTGTCCAAGGGCGCAGTATAGCAAAACTTTGGAGCAGTTCCTGATTTTGTTTAAGCTGAGCTTAGCAATACAAGGTTTCTAGAAATCTGCAGTATGTGATGAATACCAGGAAGATTTTCAAGATTCCTATCAGATCTGCATTAATTTGATTCAGCCCAAGTTTTGGGATTAATTTTTTAGACACCAAGAAGAGATGTAGCTGTTACACACTGATTTTTCCACTGGCAGGTACAATGCTCTTGGCTAACCCAGCCTCTTGCTGGTCCCATTGGCATAACGCTCCATGTCCTTCCTTGTGTGGGCTGGCCAAAGTTTCCCCACTCCATAGCTGTCAAAAATGAGAATAATTGTCACTTACCCTCCACAGTATTGCTTCTGCATATCTTGCTGCACCTTCTGTGCTGCCATCATCTGCCTTCCTCACTTCCTTCCTTCATAACATACACATGGAGATCCCTATCTATATAACCTGCCTTCTCCATGTAGTCTTAATTTTGCTTTATGCTTTCTTCCCAGAAAATCATCCAGGCTGCACACACACAGAAAAGATGATAAACAAACCCTAAATAATGTACTAAGTGCATATTGCCATAAGAGAGATCTCTATTGGAGCAAGTGTTCCTCTGATTTATCACTCCCCTGCCTCATTCCTGTTGCTTACTCCTACTACTAAAGCTATACCGAGCCAGCAATCTTTGCAAAGAAAGAGCTCAACCTTTTTATTTCCCAATAAAGCACGCAGCAGGCTTCGGTGCAATATTGCCAGATCTTGTTCAAATAGATTATCCTACCCCTGGAGACACAACATGGGAACCCAAATGACAACGAAAGAGTTTGTTGCAGTAGGCTGTTACTTAATAATGGGTGCATGCACACTGAAGACTGAGCTAAAGCTGAGGCTACTTGCCTAACCATTCATTTTTTTAGAATTAATGAAAAGCAGTTTCAAAATCACTAACTCACAACACTGACTTGAAGAAGGAATCAAAACAAGAGTCAGATTATTACCATGGATACAATGGACTTGGACTTGGGATTTAAGCAAAGAAACCTGGAACTCCATATTTATTCTGTTGGACAGACCCACTCACTTAATATCAATAATGTTTAGTACATGTCCTACTTATAAATAAAATTATAATCTAAATACAAGTCATCTTGCTCTGTTTTCTGTTGTTGTAAGACAAGAATCATGGAAACACGCAATATCTATTTGATTTTTTTGTTTGTGTACTGCTTATGCCATCAACCCAATGTAACCCAACAGTGAGGTAAGCTGATAGCCACGTTTTGAATGCAAGATGATCACATGATCTTTTAAACATTTTGAGGGCCATTATTACTTTTCAGTATTCTCACCAGGCCTGAATATCGACCAAATCAGCCTTCTGATTTTACACTAATACAATTCATTGAGTTTATTATGACCAAGAGGATAAAAGTACTTTGAGATTTTGGTGAGCTTTACATATTTGTATGTCTTTAATAATGTGGAACCCTGAGTTCAATTTACCATCAGTGGTGGATCAAAAATGGTGGAACGTCAATGGTTATTTGGGCCTGTTCCAGCCTCAGCACTTATCACTTCTCTGTTTATCATTTTCCTTTCACTGACACCTGTGGAGTCTCATGCAAGATCAGCTACAGTAGTCATTGCAGAGAGCAGGCACAGCTGAAGTGGGGGCAGAAATTATTTTCTCTGGTGCCTTCCTGCAAGCTTTCTTTGAAATAGCATAAAAAGCCCAGCAGTATCAGAATGAACTAAGTATGCATTCAGCACAGCATCCTGGCTTGGACAGTGATCCTGTGCCTAGAGAAAGATGTAAGAATAAGGTAAAGATGGTATGATATTACTTCAACATTCTCTCCTATCTTCCAGCAATTCCTTGGAATGAAAACAGTATCTTCTTTTAATTCTTGAAAATATCTTCTTCTGTGATGCCTCTAACTGCTTTCTGAGTACTGAATTAACATTGTGCCCTGTGACAAGGAGTGTCACACTTCATGGTGATGTGGAATCCAAATCTTTACAGAAGAATCATACTTTTGCTTTCATCAGGTGGATGGTTCTCTCCAGACCAATGTTATTTTTCATAATCAGATGCTAATAGGAACATTTAGTAATTACACTTCACAAACATACATACTTTGTAGAGTCCATAGACTACAAAGACCATAAAATGGTTTGAGTTGCAAGGAATCTTTAAAGATTATCTCCTTCAAATCCTCTTTCAGGTTTCTTTCAATTTAGATACCTGAAATCAAGAGCTATTTACATCTAACCTAGATGTGTTCAGACAGTTGCAAGCAATTCCAGCCCAGAATTGCTAGATTGGTAAATGGTAGCTACCTTTGTTCAGTATAGTATCACAGATATAAGTCCATCTTTTCTTCATTTTCTACCCATAAAATTTCACCTGAGACCCCCAAAATAACTTTTTTGGATAAAAGAAATTGATACATTGCCACAAAATGTTTCCATTTCAGCCAGCTAGTATTTCTGGCAAAAAACAAGCCCAAACCTATTCAGTGAGGATTTTCAAAGCTTTAGTGAATGACTTAACTAGGCTCCCCAGGCCTTGCTAACAGTTCAATACATGTGCTGATCTCTGCCTGATGGCATTTGGCTTAGTTTTATATCCTTGAAAAATAAACAGAGGGTTTGCCAGTGGCTTCAGTGAGAACAGATTGAAGCTATAAAGAAATCAAGACAATTTCCTTCTGGAAACCAGTAGCTTTCTGTTAATAGGGAGATCCAGAGGAAGAGAAAATAGCATGACCTGTAGAAACATCTCATTATCTCAAAACATCCAGCCTTTTGAAATGTAGGACACATAATTAAAATGCAGAGCTTGAAATAAAAAATAATCTGAGGGTGCATAGTAGAAGCCTTTGAAGCAGCTGGTGCAGGCCAGGAGAGGGAAGCAGAGAAATGGCAATAGGCATTGAGCCAGGAAAGTCTTCTCAGAGTTGGATAAGAAAAGGTTGTGCTGTGCTCTTTGCCTGGTGTCCAACAGGACTTGTGTCCAGCACCAGCCTGGCTCGCACACATCAGCTGACCTGCATTTTGTAGGAAGAGCCTGATGAAGAAAGGAGAAAAGAAGGATATTGTCTGAAGTCCTCTGCACCCCTTTTCAATGAAATAAGGAAACAAGACATTTGCAGTCAATTCCAGGACTGATGGTACATATTTTTTTATGTTTTCCTAGCCTTATTTTACACTAAATATATATTATGTCATTTCCTTAAAGGTTTCACAAATGTTTCTGGTGCACTAGAAAGTGAACAGTTCTCTTTATGCCGACACATAAGAATCTCAGTTCTTCATTAACCTTTCTATGGGATATAATCTGTCATTCTACAGAAAAGACTTTGCTTGGCTGGGGCAGAGGAGGAGGAGGTTTGTTTCCTGTTACTTCATCGCTCTACAGGGAAATAAGTGGTGGTTTCAAAGAAAATGAGAGGAAGTAAAAATGTCAAGGGAACAACAGAAGCATCTCTCTTATTTTTCTGCACTAGGTTATCTCTAGATTGTCTTGCATTTAAAGAAACCTAAAGGGAAGTCACTCAGATCACACAGTCCAAAATGCTGTATTAGATTATATCTGAATGAGATGGTATTTAAAGCCCATTACCACACACATGCACAGCTTCTGTATCATTTTTGCAGCAACACAGACCCGTCACTGCTCCACATAATGGAAACCATGGGTCTGTGAATGTATCCAGAGAAGGAGAACAGCAAGGCAACCTAACCACTGCATCACAGAGATCCAGACAGAGGCAGCTGGCCACACTACAAGGCAGATCTACAGGAAGGTTAACCTTTATCCTCTTAGGACCATCACCATTTTCCCTATCTCAACAATTCAGGAGGCTGTAAGCAGAATCTAGGCCTATTAAGTCCTCCAGTTCAGTTTGTGAACTGCACATAAACTAGCCAGATACGGTCTTTCACCTACTCCTTGTCATATCATCAATCCTCTCTTACCTCTTCCTAAAGGATTGCCTTCTCCACCTATCAAGATCCTTTATTCAGCTATGAAAGGTTCTCACAGCTCAACTTCAGGATCTGTCTCATTCTTCCAGAGACACTGTTCTGTCAGCCTGCCACAGATCCTATTTCTGAGTCCCAGGAGACATAAACAGGCCCAGGACCCCAGGCAGAGGTGGCCTCAGGATTTCACTGCCAACCCACTTGCTGTCCGCTCACCCTCGCAGCAGTAGCTCACAGTCGCTTGGCTTCTTCCCTCTAGAATCCAAAGGCCAGCAGGTAAAGCAGATGTGGCTAAACAATCAGGAACATAGCTTTATTTTGGCATCTTCAAAAGCCAGTTTAGGAATTACTTGTGGAAAAGAATCACTCATGATTGCAATATGAACAGTAGCTGTACTATATGTTATTTCCCAAGTCAATTACTGTTTGCAAACAGCTGTATAAAGTGAGGGAGGTGACAGGTAGCTTGTCCCTCTTGTCTGAGCTAGACATCTAAACAATCAGCCAGAGCATGTCACATATCTTTAATCTGCACATGAAGGTATTTTACCTAATAATTTTCCATGGAAAGTAAACAGTCCAGATACATTAAGGCACCACAAGCAATCTTAGCATTAATATGACTGTTCATACTTTTTTCACACATCCATCAAGTATTTATAAAATATATTCCAGAGATAAAAATCCACAGCCAAAAATGCAAGTCCACATGCTGTTTCCAGAAACTGCTTTGCCACTTTCTTACAGTCTTTTGCAAACAGTGTGTATGGAGGATGTTCACAAGCACCCAGCAAAAGAGCTGCATTTTGCTCTCCAGCTCTTACGCAGGGCACTCTGCTCTGATGTTTCACAGCCTGAGCAAGTAGCTGACAGATAAATCACCACAGAATCCAACCTAAACATTTTAAAGTGTATTCTTTACTATTGTAGTTCATTCCTCCTGTCTAGGTCCACTATTTTACTCTTTTATGGTAGGTATCCTACATTATAAATACCTTTTTACCATCCACATGCAAACATAGAAAAGTTTGATTTCCTCTCTACCCAATGGGCAGCTGCTGCCTAGGAAGTGATAAATTAAATGATAAATCTGTAATTGAAGGTTTATTTGGTATCATGAGTGGAGTCATACATCAAAGCTAGGTTCTGAGGTTCCTAATTTGAGTGTTTATATGATTTTAGGTCTTTCTTGATCGTAAAAGGAACCTCAAAAGCCTAAATCTTCCCAAGCTGTTCACTTTGCTGACATCCTACTGTGCTGTGTCAGTTTTGTGTAAATAAAAACATTAAAACTTGGTAAAAAAAAACCATAGAAGTTGCCCTGTAAAATTACAGAGAGTACGTGGAGTCAAATTCCAGAAATAACCAACCAGAAATTACAAAATTTTCTGAAATGGAGCTTTTGAGAGTTTTTTATGGAACACAAATGTAGAAAACTAAAGACTTTTTGGTGTATTTTTGTGTGCCGTATAAAATATATTGAAAATACTAATAATACTAAGAATAAGAATAATAACAATAATAGTAGTAGTGAACAACAAAACTTGTTATCTTTCCCATATAGTTTTAATGAAAACAGTATCTTGAACCAATTTTTTTATTAAGTTGTTTTTGAAAAATGAAATGCTTCCTGCTTTTGGGCACAACTGAAAATGAACTGTTGGAACTCAAATGTTTTCTAAGCATGCCGAGAATAGACCATGAAGTGGAAAAAAAAAACCAAACAAATGAACAAACAAACAAACTGATTAGCTTACTTTTCTCCTAAAATTAAACTAATAAGCAAAAGCCTTTAAAGAACACCTTTCAGAACTACAGATATCAAAGGAAGATACTGCTGATAATTCTGGCTTCTTTTGCAATGATTTATTCCATATTTTATTGCACAATTTATAAAGGGAATTGCAGCAATTGGAGTTCTTATGTTACTACAGGAGATTAAAAGATTTTCTTATCAGGCAATTCAGAAATGTGATGATTCACACCTTCATTATTTCTTGAAAGACTGCATCTTCCTCCACAAGTACAGCAAAGGTTTTGCATGACTACATCTCTTAAACTAAACAGTGCTGGTGTCATTTTCCCACGGTGCTCAGAACAAGCGAGGGGTGAAAGAGTAACCCTTGCAAGCCAGTTAAACAACCATCATTATTTTAAAATAAATGAAGAGGAGCCTAGTTATTTATGACTATGTGCTCATGTTTTATGCATGCCTTACCTTGGAGACATTTGATAGCCCCTTGGACACTTTGTTAGCTGTAGCCTTCAATAATCTTTTGGTAAGAGGGTCACATTGGCCTATTCACACTCAAAAGGTAGAGATTTGGAGACACAGTACAATAACAGAACAAATGGAAAGACATTGGAAAATTACTTTTACTGACAGGGTTTCTACACAAACATACAACTTGGGTCAGGGAGAGTCACTTCAGTTAAAAGTACAGTCCAGTATTTCTCACTGCCAGGTTAAATTAAGAATACACCCAGCCTTGCTGTGCAGGGTAGAAAAAAACAAAACACAGCAGAATAAGAATGAGCCACTCGCAAAGAATTTCTTAAAACTGACAGAGAGGAGCCATAATGCTTGCAGAGAGTTTTGCTGGGAGCTCCAACCAAAACACTAGAACAGATTAGACTACCTTTATGTTCAGGTTTGCAAAAAAAGTGGAAACAGATACCCAGACAGAAGCTAAGTGCCACAGGAGGTCCAGAGAAGACTTCTCTATTTCTCTTACACTTTTCAGGTGTATGAGAGACTTAAGAGAATCTCATTCTTCACACTTGCTCCACAACAGCCTTGTACAAAATCTTGGTTTGAGTCTGTAACAGGGAGGCATCTCCTCCACAGACATGGCTTTTAACAGGAACATCAGTGCTTAGTAGTCATTCAGTCTTGTAAAGGATGGTGAAGGATTGTGAGGTGCTGATTTAGGGATTGTGTGTTTTAACCCCATATTTAACCCATTATTAATTTCAAATTATGCCCCAAAGAAGTCACAGCATGAGCATGTCGTTGCTTTTGTAAGATCTCCTACTAAGAAACACTGGGAAGAATTTAATTTGGATACTGCCTATCACATAGAAGATGTCAAATCTGATGCACAGATTCAAAACCAGCATACTTTCTTCTACATATAGTCTTGAGGTAGAAAAGATGGAAGCCTTCCGTATCTCCTACAGAACATATGTGCATGCTTCATTCAGGAGGATGAAGTTCTGGTTTGAACAAAAAGTAGTAGAGGAACTCACAAGAAAAGGTGCTATGGTGGACCTAGTCCTCACCAACAAGGAGGTGCTGGTGAGTGAAGTGAAGTTGAAGGGTAGCCTTGGCTGCAGTGACAGCACAGGTGCATAGGAGGTTCCATCTCAACACAAAGGGGAACTTCTTTACTGCAAGGGTCACAGAGCACTGGAACAGGCTCCCCAAAGAGGTTGTGAGGTCTCCTTCTCTGGAGACTTTCAAGGCCCATCTGGATGTGTTCCTCTGTGACCTGAGATAGATTACGGTCCTGCTCTGGCAGGAAGGTTGGACTTGATGATCTCTTTGGGTCCTTTCCAACCCCTGACATCCTGTGATCCTGTAAACAGCCCCAAGTCTCTCAATTTCTCTTTGTAGGGGAGATGCTCAAATCCCCCAGTCTCTCTTGTGGCTCTCCATTAGACTCTCCAGTAGGTCCCTGTCTCTCTTGAACTGGGGAGCACAAAAATTGACATAGTATTCCTGGTGTGGTCTCACTAGGGCAGAATAGAAGGGGAGAAGAACATCCCTAGACCTCTAGCTACATTTTTCATGATGAACCCCAGGATGCCATTGGCTCTCTTGGCCACAAGGGCACATGGTTGTCCCTATGTTTATGAAGGCTTGAAAGTGCTTTCTGCCTGAGACATCATAGCTCAAAAGAAAACCGCATCTCTGTATCACCTTCTATTCTCAGGAGCCTTAAAAACTTTAAAAGTTCTCTTTAACTGAGAGCTAACACTAATAGAATGTGTGCTCCATAGCACATTTGGTTTTGTAGATAGTGTGTTGTGCTTAAGTCTCTCATCCATTCATTCATTTGCATTGTATCATGAAGGTGTTTTTTAGAAATAAAACTTGAATAGAGAGACTTTTTTTTTTAAAGCTTTAGTGATTAGCTGGAGATTAGAATTCAATTGAACAGTTTAGTTAAATATGGGTTTGTGTGTGTTGATACAGCTACCCATTGTCGCAGCAGGTATGAGATGTTTGGCAGTTTCCCAGATCTGCTCTCCAATGGGGGTTTGCAGCAAGGAAAGAAAAAAATAAAAGTGGTGCCCCACCTTTCAGTGAAAAAGAATATTTCTCATAAAATGACTATTGAAATATTACCAGTTTTGAAAGAGAAATTTGCATGAAACCATTTTTGTTTCTTCCAAGGCTTTACATGTTTTTGACAGAAATGTCTGGCTTTAGTTGATCACTTACATAGAGTTGGGCATTTGTTTCCGCTTAAAGAGAGCTTAAAGAAACAGTATTAGGGGGGGAAAAATGGAAGCAAACAGTCAGCTGCTTTTTCTGAAATATCTTGGGCAGGTGATAAACCCACTACAAAATCTGCAGATTATCCATGATTAGGAAGTTTTTACGGAGAAATGATTCTCTAGAGATTATACTAAAGTTGTACAGTAGTTTTTCCTACTAAAAATGAAGGACTGGAATGAGAGACAGATCAAAAATGAGTCAAATTCTGTGCTCTCTCCTTATCATAATGGTAACTTCGTGTGCTATAGTGAGATAGCTCTTTTTGTAAGCAGTAGCAACATTAATAAATAGTACTCTGAATGTGTGAGATTGTTTTAAATGATCTCTTCCATGTTAGCCTACCATTACCAATAAAATACCTATGATTTGCACAAAATGTGTAATTTGAGAGCTTTTTTTCTGCTAGCATAACTGCTTGCTCTTTTAACTCTCCAAAACACAAAAAAATGTTCTCTGGAATATTCCCAGAAGCCTTTCTGGCCCTGCACAGATCTCTAGGTATTAACAAAAAGCCATACTCAGCTATGCCATTACCAATGTACAGTGAACATATTTAGCACATTAAGCCTTGATTACATGGTGAAAATAGAGAGTCAAACAAACTCTTAACATCTTTTCCTGCATTAGGAAACTCCACATTCAACAATTACTTCTGAAGCACAACAGTAGCAGTGCTGCTCGCTAAACAGAAAAAGCAGAGGCAAAAGATCCCAAATCAGTTGTCTGTATCACCCGTGGAGCAACCAGTGCATGGTGCAGAAAGGCACTATGGTGCAAGCACAGCAAAAGATGTAGCCCAACTCAGCAGACCTTGCACACCGAGGGATGGCATTTCTTCATGTCCTCTATGACCTCCCTATGCCACAGCTACATTTTGCCTCTGGAAGTCTGACCTTGCGCTCATGAAAGCAGAAGCAGAAAAGACACTTTGATTTTGATAATGCCAGGTGAAACTCTAAGGACATTCGGTGAAGGCAATGTGTGCACACCTACAGAGCTCTGCAACACATTTCCTGAAGACATGGATCACATGCTGGTGTAGTGTTGCAAACATTGTACCAAAAGATTCTTTCTGCCAACATCTAAGCAATGGCAAGGAAGCATGAAAATGCAAGTTCAGCTCTGTGTCCTGCCAGAAACCTGACTTCACACACTTGTCTTCTCTGTGACCTGACTAACCTAGCAAGTGACAGCCTTGTTATAAATATCCAAGAATCAGGAGGTTGTCACTTTCCCACTGTCACAGTTAATTAACTTCTAGGAATAACTATGGGAACTATTTTATTTTGTCATCCCAAACATGAGGCTGGACTGAACATATCTGTCCTGCTTGAACTGGCTGAGAATAAACACCCCTGTGCTCAACACCAGGGCAGGTCACAGTCTGTATGTGTCATGTATTCAAGGCTCTGTAATTGGATAGAAGCAGCACCAAGATTTACACCACCGCATTCAATCACTTGTACATGGTGGCACTTGTGGACGGAGGAGAGGTAAAAGAAGTTATTTGTGTAAAACCCTTAAGGAGTGCATCTGTATCTCAAAAAGCCCATGTAATGGAACTGTCATTTTGGTTTGGAAAAATCTAGACATAATCCGTAATTAGGAACAGCTAAATTGCCTGCTCTGCAGTGAACGGCACAAGCAGAAATTTATTTCATTTAATAAACTGCTCTTAATGGTTACTGTTTGTTTGCTTTCTAAATCTCAAAGTAATCATGTACTGAAAGTGCAAAATGCTGGCGAGGGAGGTTTGTCTCTCAAACCTAAACAACAAGAAAAATATCTTCTGTTTTCAAGTTTGAGAATAGCTTTTCCCCAGCTGGCCTTCGCCATTGACCTGTGAACCTCTTGCCAGCTCCTGGTCAGAAAGAGGAACCTTGACTTATGGAATGGAAGGCTGCCAAGAACATGAAACCAACACCTATATCTTGGGGACACCAGAAAGCTGTAAACTGGTTGTACATAGAGCAGCAATTGTTTCAGAATAATTATCCACTATACCTGCATCCTGTTCCTGTTCCAGGAGTTTACAATAGATCAATGTACCCAAAGTGTTTATACACAAATGAACCTGCAGCAACACAGTTTAAAGACCTTCTCTTTCCCTCAGCTGGGCTGCCTAAAGAAAGCAGCCCCGTCAGGAGTTTGTTCTCAGAGAAGGAT
Source organism: Tricholaema leucomelas (assembly GCA_013400475.1). Lineage (NCBI taxonomy): Eukaryota > Metazoa > Chordata > Aves > Piciformes > Lybiidae > Tricholaema lacrymosa > Tricholaema leucomelas. The sequence continues at coordinate 621,265 of WAAF01001754.1, forward strand.
TACAAAAGATCAGTGATCCCTTGTCCATTCTGCCCACGCATAAGCACTGGTGGAGTGGAGAAAGGCCACTAGAGATACAAGTGACAGGAAGGAGACTGTATCATTCATGATTTCCAGCTTGCAGTAGCTTTTGGAGTTTTCCAGGAACTGCCAGTTGGAATGCCAATGAAGAGAAGCCATGCTTTCCATGGGGACATATTTACACTCACATGCATTCACAAAGATTCTGAACTCAGTCAGAAAAGTTTGGGGGTTGTTTTTCAGTTGTTCTTTTTGTTTATTTGCTTTTCCCAAATGGCAGGATAAGTAATGTGTGCAAATTACCCTACTACAAACTCCTCGTGAAGATCAGCCCCATCAATTTCACCATGATCACTGTGGTGATCCCACCAACAGCTGGGACCAATGCAATTGCTTTCACTTCAAAATCTGGTGGCAAAAACTATTTTAAATTCATAGACAGAAAAAAATGAGAACTGAGATGCTGAAGTTATAGGGAGCCAAGTGTAGAAAGTGATGCACATTGTATCCTAGAAACAGCTTTCAGTTCCTTGGTCTTTTTTAGTTATTCATTATAGATGGAAGACTGGAAGAACTGATGCAGATAAAGTAGATGTCAGTTGAATTTTTGCCAAGTGGTCATTAATCCCCCAAATTTCAGTCATATTCTCATTAAAATTTAACAGCAGTGATATGGCCTAAAATATACAAACACAACTGAGTTTGTACTTCCAGAAAGCATTTATGCATACTTGGGTGGGAAAAACAATAGCTGGACGGAAGGAGCTGCCCGTAACATTCCCCTCATGTTCATGAAAAATAAGGCTATACAAATGATGAAATTGTATCATGAGCTTTTGATCTGTAGTCTACCCCACAAACATGTGTATGTGAAAGACTGGACACATTATGATCTCAGAAAATATATCTTCATCCAGATAAGGATGGCTGTCCCAAAAGGACAATATTTGTTTGCTTATTATTAAAAAACAAAAATCCAGTCATGTTTTTAATGGTGATATGAGAAAGAGCATTTTGCCTTGGAAAGTTAAATAGAAGCACATAGAATATCTGCCTGGAGAAGTCCTCAAAGATCATCCAGTCCAACCCTCAACCCAGCTCTGAATGGTCACTAAACTGTGTCCCTAAGCACCAGGTCGACATGCCACTCAAACTCCTCCAAGGATGGCAACTCCACCACCATCCTGAGAAGACCATTCCAATGTTTGAAAACCCTTTCAGTGAAGAAGCATTTCCTACTCTCTAGCCTAAACCTCATCTGCTGCAGTTTGTCACCATTTCCCCTAATCCTGTCACTTGTCATCAAGAAGAAGGAGACAAAGCTGAATGAGAACCTAAAATATTAAAAAGCAGTCTTGGAATGATATGCAGATGCTAGTTAAGATGTAGACATATCTGAAAAGATAACCATCTCCTGCCTGTAAACCTTCTGCTTTCCAAAACATTTGTCAAGCTTAAACTGGAGCAAAAGTTCTACATATCCTTAGTTTAATCTAGTGACAAGGAATTCACCCATTTCCAGATTTCTTTCTCTTTTGAAACTAAGTCAAGATTGCTTTGGGGAGAGGAGCTGCATATTTTATAAGTTTATATCACATCCAATGAGGAGACAGTGATTTTAAAAAGCACTCTTTTGGCATTTATCTTTATCCAAAGCCTAAACCTTCAAATAGAGATTCCAATATGTATGAGAGGAGGAAATCTAACTGGGGAAAGGGGGAAGAATGTAGCTTGAAAATTCAGAATTATATCCTCAAAGATAACTAGATTGTCTTTTACATAGCAGAAATTAGAAGTGACAGATGGTCTTGCTGCTGAACCAAAGGTGTAGAAGTCCTGAGATTCAATCTGTATTTCTGGCTCTGAAACAGATTTCCTGTGCAAGATAGGGTAAAAAAATCCAACAGTTTGCTAATGGCCAGCATTTGCAGACTTTGTCTGAAACACCCAAGGCCTGGTTTTCAGAAAACTGGTCTGGTAGCCACAGTTTACTTTCAGTGGGAGGGACAAATGTGAAGTCCCTCTGAAAAAAATCAACTTCTTTCTCTCAGATTGGATAATTAAAGCTGAAAGTTAAAAAATTCAAAACGGCTGCTAAATCTTGAAAACTTGGACCAACAATTTTTTTATGCAGTAGTTCTGTCTGTGAAACTGAGACATTCTTCCATTTATTCCTTTCCAATATTCTTGCATGTACACTTGTGGCACTTCATAGAATCATAGAATGGTCTGGGTTGGAAGGGATCTGCAAAGGTCATCTAGTCCTAACCCCTCTGCAGTAAGCAGGAGCACCCTCGACTAGATCAGGTTGCCCAGAGCCATTCTGACCTATTGCAACATGGTTTACCTGATGTCAGGGTGTTAGGTTGTAGGCTAGACTTGATGATCTCAGAGGTCTTTTCCAGCCTCAATGGTTCTATGGTTCTGCAATACACAGTACAACATGGCCTCAGACAAGAGAAACAAACCAGAGGTGGCACCAATAACAACACCTATAGGTAAGACATCTTTTACATTTTCCCTTACACAGGTCTGTCTTCAATTAGATCTCACCAGCTTTGCTCACAGGTGCTGAAACTGCCAATTATGGAGCTGAATGTGGATTATATTTCTGTATGCAGATGTATTTTGAGTTAGCTTATACATTTCAATGTTCAATATCTTTATTGATGATATGGACCAGGGAATTGAGTCCAGCATCAGTAAGTTTGCAGATGACACCAAGCTAGGAGCAGGTGTTGAGGGGGTAGGAGAGCCCTGCAGAGGGACCTTGACAGGCTGGATGGGTGGGCAGAGGCCAATGGGATGAGATATAACAAGGCCAAGGGCAGGGTTCTACGCTTTGGCCACAACAACCCCAGGCAGCACTACAGTCTGGGGACAGAATGGCTGGAGAGTAGCAGTAGATAGTAGGCTGAACATGAGTCAGCAGTGTGCCCAGGTAGCCGAGAGAGCCAATGGTATCCTGGCCTGTATCAGAAACAGTGTGGCCAGTAGGACAAGGGAGGTTATTCTGCCCCTGTGCTCAGCACTGCTGAGGCCACACCTTGAGTACTGTGTCCAGTTCTGGGCTCCTCAGTTCCTCCCAATGCACTCTGGCTTCTCCCATCCTGTTGCTCCAGCAAGGTGGAGGAGAGAAGGAGGACCAGCATGGAGAGGGAGCAAGGAAGAGGTTTAGTGACAAGACGGGAGCAGAGGGCCGAGGAGGAGTAGCCCAAACCACAGGACATTGAAATGGATACATTCAGTGAGGACAAAAGGGCTACAGAGAAGGCAGCAATTGGTACAAGAAAAGATGCAAAATGGATCTGCTGAGGAAAGATGGCACTAGGAGAAATGTCAAAAGCCAGATTGAAACCTGGTATTTCTCCATCATCATCAGACTCTAAATCACAGCAGAACATGGGTTTATACATCAAGTTCCCACATAACCTCATGACTGACCAGAACTGGTAAAGTTCGCCGCTTTACATCTAAATTTAAAGATGTTATTGGAAGACATAACTTTAGTTCTAGGCGATGGGTTTTCTTTTATAATTTTGCTGCATTTTAAAACTGAAGCAGGTTTTAAGAAGAGATATGGTTGTGAAATTAAGTGGTATAAGGATTCAGTCTATGTTAGCATTTAAGTTCTTCATGCAGATGTAATCTGACATCCTCAAAAGTGCATTTTGATGTTGTCTTCATTCTTTACTTGCAAGTTACATGATCTCACACTATCATTTATATTGACTGAAAATATTTTTTCAAGTTCCTATGGATTTTATCCCTGCATTTTCTAATGTGAAGACTTTACACCAATATAATATTCTGAGGACATATTTGGTGAAAATGAGCTTCTGCTTATGGATTCAAAAAAATGTTGTGCACCTTCATATTTTTGCTGAATTCCAAGGCAAAAATAAAAACCCGGGCAGGAGGAAGAAAAAAGAAAAGAGAAAAGTGTTGTTTTTTTTTTTTTCTTTTTGAATATATAAAACAAAACCAAAAACAAAATATCCAAGCTTTTTTTTTTTTTTTTTT